>NW_027019301.1:771189-897940 GCF_013076305.1 Rhopilema esculentum
CTTCGCAATTTGAATGCAATTCAAGCAGGATACCATTCAATATACGCAAAAATCATTACTATGCTAATAATTTCTTAGCCTTATTATTAAAATTTTCGGGCATATCCGTTTGTGAGTAATAGCCTTTGCTAATTCGACTTTTTAAGCTGATTACAACATTTATAATACTTAACAGGGGGTTGTAGATACATTCATTTTTTTAAAAGGAACGAAGGTCGATGTTGAGTACTCCAGTTTCTTAATGTTCTGGAAATTTAAATTCTCATTGTTATTTAAGAGTTTCTTTATTATGATGTCATTAATGATTTTATGAAATGTTTGTGACCTTCTTTATCACGTCAAGAGATTCGCTTTTGTTCTGATGCTTTATTTAGATGTGGGAAGTAAATTTTTATCCCTTGTGTCTTAAGTTCTACGCCAACAGGGCAATCTTGTTCTTGGACTTTACAAAATTTCGTTGTTCTCAGTTTAATCACGATTTAATAGTTTCTTAATTTTTTTGCTTCGAGTACTGAAGTTTTTTAATTTTTTCTAAC
Organism: Rhopilema esculentum; assembly: GCF_013076305.1. The sequence continues at coordinate 771,726 of NW_027019301.1, forward strand.
TGTCCAATACTTGTTTCTTATAGCCAGTTTCTTATAAAAAATGAGTGTATCTTTCTAATTACGACACATAAGAGATATACAAGAGACATAATTATGCCATACAAGAGTAATTCTTGGTTATTACTGATAAAGCATATAATCCCAACGTTTTATAATTATATCTAAGTCTATGACAATATATTTATAATCACCATAGTCATGGTAGTTTGATTGCTTGATGATACAATTCCCGTCCGAATTTAATTATTTGCATTTAAGCAAACTTCTGATAATAATAAATCTTGGCATATGGGAAAATGTTTTTTCTGAACCATCTGACGTTGACTTTTCTTATCAATACTGAAATGCTTTTCTCTGTAATGCTCTTAAAATTCTTTCGGGTGTCAAATGACATTGTCAATACACACAATGTTTTAAAAGCTTTCTTGTGTTGGAAGAAGGTTTTTAACGAAAAGAGTACCTTCTCAGGGTTCTTTGTAAATACTTAATATTGGGCTATCTAACGTATGTATCAGCTTTGCATCAATTATTAGTCCAAACCATCTAGATAAGATATGGTACACGTCTCTGTTTCAAAAGATTCAGGTAATTTTGTCGGGACTCTACCTTCTAAATCTTTGGATAAATTTAGGCCCATTATTGATGTTGTGCTTAATTAACGGCACTATGTCCTGATGCATTTTGCTGGCCTTTTGAATTTCCCATTGGTTGGACTGCACAATACACCTATTGTTACTTATCCAATCGGCAACGAAAGGCTGAGTCGCAATGTTTTCTCAATCATAAACGCGCTGCGATACTTATTGTTAACTCTGAATAGAATGCTGACGGGAAATAGTTCCTTTAAGGGCCGTTTTGAGTAGAAAAGTTGTCAATTTAAAGTTTTTCAAGACATTTTAAGTAGAACAGTTTATTAGCTGTTCTTTATTAGCTGTTCTGAAAAGATTCTGCTTTTTTTTCTTAACATGAAAGCGAATTTTCAAAACACAATTCATTTTTGTAATTTTTCTTTTGAGGGATGCTTTCCTTATGGCGAATATGTGTTGTTATGTGAATCTTCTAAAAAGCCTATTTCGTAAGTGTAGTTTTCTGCACAGCTTAATTATATCAATCTCACAATATCGTTTAGTTCTTTGCTCTTCATTTTTTCACAAACCTAACCACAAAAATAGCTTAAGAAAGCTGACACGGTGGCTGTTTCTGTTTGGAACTGACAGAAGCGAAATTAAAGATTTCTGATAATCTTTGATTTTCAAATGGACTATTAAGTCGATCGACAATTTTGTGAATTATGCAAATTGATAGATGTTTTTAAAGATTGATAACCAGGCGTATATTTGTTTTGTGTTACTGGCCTTATTTAGCTAATCAATATTGCTTTTTGCCAAATTGAAGCAAAATTATTATTGCGATTATTATTATTATCAGTGGCCTGACCCTCCTGTTTCTACCACCTTGAGCGGAACTATCTTCTCAAAAAATTAGTTTGGCTTAAATTTACGCAATGCCAAACTGTCTGTCGCAATGCCATAAAATCTTCTCTTAAAACCGACATTCAAACCCTAATGGGCACAAACCTACAAGGCGATATTTAAAGTTATACGAAAGAGGTACTTAAGGCTATCAAATCAATAAACGAAGAACGTCTTTCTCAAAATTTACCATCTCAAGGAGTTACAATTTCCTTCCTACTGACACATTCACTGGAAACATTCAACTGCCTTCTATCAAATTTACGCAATGCCAAACTGTCTGTTGCAATGCCCTAAATCTATCGTAATACTAAAGAGGTATTAAAGGCTGTCGAACCAGACAACAAAGAACGTCTCTCTTAAAACTTACCATCTCAGGGAGCTGCAAATACCTTCCTCCTGAAACATTCACTGGAAAAGCTGAACGGTATTTGGTCAAGTACATAGAGCAATCTGCCAAGTGACATTTTTAACTTCACTATCAAGTATCTTAACAACAAGTATCTTCCAACTCGTAAAAATCTGCTTAGTCAAACATCTGACTGTGAATTCTGTCTTCTTCCAGAAACACTTCTGCACGTTGTTGCTGGATGCAAAGTGTAACTTGACCAAGGCCGCTATACATGGCGTCATAACTCTGCATTAAACTTTCTACTAATTTCCTTCGAGTCTTTTCGAGTCTTTTCGAGTCTTTTCGAGTCTTTTCGAGTCTTTTCGAGTCTTTTCGAGTCTTTTCGAGTCTTTTCGAGTCTTTTCGAGTCTTTTCGAGTCTTTTCGAGTCTTTTCGAGTCTTTTCGAGTCTTTTCGAGTCTTTTCGAGTCTTTTCGAGTCTTTTCGAGTCTTTTCGAGTCTTTTCGAGTCTCAGTCAGTTAATGAAATAAATGAGTCTTTTCTCTAAGCAGATTTACAAGGCTTTCTTTCCCCTTCTTTCATAACTGAAGATCAACTACACCCTGACTTACTTCTCAAAACCAAGGAAACTTTCTGTACGTTTTAGAACTAACCATAGGTTTAATTTCCTTTGTCAATCTTTCATCACTTGATATTTTTGGTTACTCCAGCAGTTCTTTTATCGATATGTGTGACTTCCTTTCTATTGACAATCAACAAAAATGTTATCTCATCTCCAAACTTCAAGCATCTCTATTCGTTCCACATATTACATATTCTGCTGTAGAAATAAAACTTGGACTAACCAGAAGCTATTACCTTTTTGATATTTAAAAGTTTCGAATTTTATAATTTTTCTTGTTGTTGACCTTTTCGTTTTATCACTACGATTGTAATAGTTTTATTTTGTGAAAACAGGCTAGCCAGTTGCAAATTACTTATGCATAGAGAGATTTGTAATTGTAGTTTTAACTGGAATTCAAAATGAAAAGTTTCCATTATTTTCATTGTGAAATTACTTTACATCTATAGTTACTGCAGTAAAGTATGTCTAAGTCACGACAACATCAGCTCTCACCTGGAATCAAAAGCCACAAAAGGAGATGCTACTTGATCACTACATCAGCCTTGATCACTACAACAAGACGACTTTTGTTGATCTGTGACGAAAAACCATTTGATAATGATCGCATCTCGATGCAGAATCAAATTGTACAATCGAGAAGGCAAAATGGTGAATTTAAAATGGAACAGCAACTCTGCAACAGCCAAATAATCCTTTGTTATTCATATCTTCAGTTCTTATTAAGACTGACTTCATTGATTTTAATTGCAGAGACTTGATTTTCAGTTGGTATTATCATAGTTAGAATTGGTATGAAATTAGTTCAAAGCAATGCTAAGTAATCTATATAGAACTGGGTCACTAATTGCAACTTGCAGAGTTTTGCCTGGTTTTTGCCTGGCCAAGCGAGACTAAGATTATGGTTTTTTACCAGGGCAGCTTCTCTGTCACCATGTAATGCTATATGCCCTTTCATGCGGTTTTATCATAGCCATTGGGGCAACCTTCATGTCATAATGACACCGGTTTCATCAAACATCTGAACCAAGCAAGCCTTTTATTACCTGCCGGCTTCACCTCACGCTGTAAGTAATGACTGAAATTTCAATACAAGACATTTTTCTTAGGAAATATTTTAAGGAATGATATTTAACCCGAGTGAAATATCGACCGCAAGTAACTAAAAACGTAATTCAGAAGGCTTGATCAAAAGCTAGATCATTCCAAAAGGGGTTATTGGTCCTGTGAATGTTTCGTTAAATGTCAAGGGCATCATCTCGTATCCCCCTATGTCAAGCATCTATCCTTCTATTCAATTGACATTGAGCAATGATCGAAAACTGCAACTTGATCATTGCCATCAAAATTGATCATTGATCGTCAAGCAAGTGTTCACATAAAGATTGCGCAGAGAATCTTCTCCAGAAAAGAATGGCTAATGCTGTTAAAATGAAATTCAATTTTTTTGGAGCTTTTAGGCTTGAATTACATGCTTTAGAATAGACACAGGTTTAGTCTTTTTAAACTACTCAGTTGAGTTTGCATTATGATACAGGCTTCCTTGTATTCCAAACTAAACACATTTGCATATGTTGAATATTGACTATATTACAGACACCACTGCAAGGCACGAACTGTAGAAGTTTTATGTCTACAACTAGTATACGGGGTTCGGCGTAATATGACCAATGGGGACACAACTCCCTGCGTGACCGCTCCGGGTATGTTCAATTCTCGAATTCCTACCCCGACTGACCACAGGGGTCCGAAGTAATAAAAAAAGATTTTCCTTCCAACGTATATCCATCTTTTTTTATCAAAATGGTTTCCTTTATAAAGGTTTTCTTTTAAGAGCGATACAGATTTACGTAGTTAAGGTTTGTGAATAAAGAAACAAAGAAAATGTTTATGGAGGCTGACGATTCCTGTCGGAATCTGTAGCAAAATTCAGTGCAATGGGAGAATTGTTTGTATAAAATACTACCAAAAGACTTTTTATCACCTTATCTCCAAAACTAAATTTTCATGTGACCTTGTCAATCCAAAATCATTATAATGACAAATAGATAACTGTATTTTCTGTTTTGACACTGCAAGCATCTTTGCTACAATTAAGTAAAATTCAATTTTTCAGACTGCAGTCAAAATACTTCAAGATGAACCTATAAGTATCCGTTTGCCTATAGGTATTCTTAAAAGAAAACCTTTATAAAGGAAACCATTTTGATAAAAAAAGATGGAAATACGTTGGAAGGTGTCCTGTTGGATTTTGTTATCTTTTTTTATTACTTCGGACCCCTGTGGTCAGTCGGGGAGAAGGAGTCGAGAATTGAACATACGTTGCTTTATTCTGTGTGGCTTTTTGGTCAGCTTAATAACCTTTATACAACGCCATTTTGGGTATAATCTGAATTTTTATCTCATGTAAGGCAAGTTGTCGGTTGGTAATAGCCAGATCTTAATCTTTAATTGTGGATTCGACTACGGTCTACATAGCAACTTCATTTTTGATTGCACATTGCTTAAGGAAACAAAGTTCCAGAATCATGGTTTGAAAAACAGAGCTTCGGAAATCGTAAAACATAATTATCGATAAAGGGAACTGTCTTGATATTAAACAACCACTGAATAATCATTTGATCATAATTTGGCTGTTCAATTTGTTTCTCTCATGGCCACTCAGTAACATAACCATTAAACATCTGTAAGTCTTTATCTGTAAAATGATTAAACGTTTCTAATCTCTCTGTTAAGCTCCGCCGGTGATGTTCCCAAACTCTGCATAGATAGCAAAATGAATATCAAATTCACAAAGACAAAATTATAAAACTTTCGTCGATCACCTTTTTTTATGTACACGGCTGCTTTAAAGGGTTGCCTCTCTTTGCCACCCTGCAGCTATTTTTCTGTCAATCTTTCTATATGTTTCGTTTTCGGATATTACTGACCTGGGTAACCGTATTTACTTCGAAGATCTCGCTCTCTCTTTTTGAACAATTATCAGCATCCTCTCTACGGTACTGCATACAATCATGAACAGAAGGACCTTCGAACTACGTCCAAAATGCAATAACGATATCTTCGTGTGACTTTAGTCACTTTCCTGCTCATCCAAACCTTGGTTGAGACCAGAATTGAAAGCCTAACCAATTGATTTGCCATTTTTTTTATTAAAAAATTTGTCGTTATATTTCACTCGTGATACTGATATTTCAAAGAAGCATAATGCAACTGTTTGCTTGGGTAAGTAGTATTACGATGCATCTCAAACATTTTAGGAAAAATGACGACGTTATGCCGCGTTACCTGCTCACTACACTGGATAAAATGAACGCTACATGGATAAAACTTACTTCTACATACTCATATCAATGGGATGGACTTTCAGGCAGTCCAACACTAGTAAAGATTCAATATTCAATATTCAATATTCACAGCCCAATAATCAATTGTCAGCGAAGCCAACCATGACATCAAAGCATCACAAAAGTCAATCACTAACTTTCAGGAGTGGGAAAGGACACAGTCTTCAGTGATTGAATGCGTTTTTAGATGATAGATTAAACTCATCATTAATCATAAAATATCCCCTGAAATTGCTTTACTTTAAATAGAAACAACTAATTTTCTTCTGACGTAAATTTAAGGAGAAATGCAATTCTGAAGTATAAGGCTGTCTATTAAAGATTTAAAAGATTTTAAAGAATATAACTTTTAATTAGGTTCACAGTTGTTTGCACAAGTGATAGTCACGGGACATCATTGAAAGTCAGAAAAACATAAATCATTGGTCTCATCTTTCACGTATTGTTATATCAGTAATAGAAAGAAATATTGGCAGTTTGAGGGATTGTAATGCGGCCTTGCATTACTTAAGCCATTCAAACTACGAAAATGTTTAATATTTTGCTTCAAGACCCACACGTGCAGCACTTGGAAGAATTTCAATTTTGCTGCAAATTTTGTTTATGACAATATGAAAACTTCTGTTTTGTTGAATCCCATATTTCTATATCTTATCATAAGGTCAATCAAGATCTTGTCAAGATAGAGACTTTGTTTTATCAGATGATGGAGCATCTTCTCAAAAACTATAAATATTTTTTTAAGTCCATTGAATGAGAAATTAAGTGGTTTAAATGTTAGATACCTAGTTATTAGATACCATATTTTAGATAAAGTTACATTTCTGTTCGAAAAAGGAAGCTTCGATTTTTTCCAGTATCTCTAAATATTTTGATATTTTAGACAAAGTAGAGAAACTATTGGTCTCTCTAAATTTTTCTAGATTACACTGCGAATTAAGTACAGCAAGTGGAAGAGTGGGAAACTTCAGTTCCTTTTTAATTTGCTTGCAAATTGTTTTCTTCTATGCACAAAGTGGAAGATTATGGCCTAATTCGGAGCAGCTCGCAATCAACTTGATGCCGTTACTTTGGCCGTGGATATTTTCTTCAGAATCGTTGTGGCATGAAAGTTTATATGATAATGCTAAACTTAATTGTGTAATTATGGTAGATAAAGTTTACTTGCGCCTTTAAGCGAACATCTATTACAAATCAGGAAATATGTGCATTTCTCGGCCATATCAACAAAACTTGACCAAAAATACGATAAGGAATTGCTGTGAATCTGTCTATCTTACCGATATACCCTGGGTACCAGAGCCAAATAATTTCGAGCGCGGATATAGAAGATAAAAGAAGAGGAGCGTATGTTTTCTGTTTTTCGCTCGATTCTCTAATTACGCGCTCGAAATGTTGTGGCTCTGGTACACATTGCTACATTATTCTTAAACCCAAAGAAGGGATTTAAACTTTTGTTGCAAAGTGAAATATAACCACTAAAGAAGTGATGCCACTGTATAAGAAGAAGGTTATAGATACACACACTTTTCTAATAAGAATTCCTCAACATCTTAAAAATGCCGATTTTGAGCATTAGATTATTTTTAAACTATTCTATGAAGTGAACTTGATCTTGTAGAGCTGCCCAAAATGGCTTCACCAGATTTGTCAACATTTGACACTTGTAAACCATATGTCACTGATATTCTAGCTTTTTCGGATTGCTGTATATTCTTACATTATCGTATATTAAATAGTTTGATCAAATCCTGTCGGGTAGAATGTCAACAGAAAGCTGACATCTAAAAATTTCTTTTCAGTAAATACTCCAAAAAACAAGACTCGCCAAGAATTTACACGATTTGAAGTTTTCCCAAAACCAGTAGATTGGAAGTGTGGCATCTTCTCTCCAAAGAGCAAAATTTCTAAATGGTACGTTTCGGAGTCAAGCTCAGAGGCTTGCAAAATCTTTTCATATACCATCAAATATTGAAATGTTCATAGCTAAATGGGACCCAATACGTAGCGAAAACTTTATTGCTAAGTGAAATGTGACAACTCCTTTTTAACAAACAAGGTGAAAATTATTTGTTTATTTGCTGGGTTACTTCAATTTGAGATAAGCCAAAAAATGTTTAGAGTATTTGTTACTGAATTTGTTCAGGGAATTCGACCAAAGCATAAGAAATTGCGTTGCAGAACTCCGGAAAAATTATGCGAAGTAACGTTTTTGTGTTGTTTCTCCTCTTGATTCTGTGGCCAGATCCACTGAAGAAGGTTGTCATGGGGTCCAGGGCTGAAACGTCTTCTATTGTATGGAAATTTTTTAGAAATTAAGTTATTCTTAAAAGAAGGGGAAAATTGGATGAATCACTGAGAAGCCATGCACGCCATGCGAGCCATTGCAAGGGTTTTTAAGAATTCAGTTTAATATGCACAAATGGATTCAGTTTTTCTGGTAATTTTGTAATCTTCCGTTACACTCCACTTTCAATGCCCAATTTTACTAAACAAACTCCTTTATGCGTGGTAGAGTTCACTTAGAGGAATCCTTGGTTGAACCAATTTTGTCTAGAAAACTTATTCTCCTGTTTAATCAATGTTTGTCTATTGAAGTTACGTACATCCGAACCAAAATACACATTTTCATCAAAAATAATGATTTTGAAGTTCAGGTTTTAGTTTTTCTATTTCCAGTTTCAAATATTTCTTAAAAGCAGTTGCTTGAAAATTGAAGTGGTCGTCAAGTATTTCAACAATGAGAACGGAAGAACAATATTTGATTGAGTTGACTTCATAAGGAAGGCATATTTTGAAATTAAGGTACAATTGTATGAAGAAATCAGAGCGAATAGTGATAGAAAATGAACTAAAAAACTCAAAAGGAAGATAGGATTGGACAGAGCGAGATAGAAAGAAAAAGTAACAGCATGGAAGGAAATATATAATTATAAGCTAAAACCTGTTATTCATTTGTATATAAAAATAGAGAAGGGAGGTTGGTTATTGAAGAAATGTAAATTGTTTGATAACTCCATAAGGATATAAGATCCCAAGGTTAGAAAATGGTGTGATTTTCCAATGGCTTTTTCTTGCAATGTCTGTTGAGGCACATAGGAGGACAAAAGCAGAAATATCATCTTCAAAGAAATTGGGCAGGCTAAAATTGAAGTGCTCATTAAAATTTGTCATTTTTCAAAATATGACAAAATCAATTGCGGCTGCACCTCTGTAGACATCTAGTCTTTAAAATTTGACAAGGAGGTATAAATTGCTAAGTCTGCAACATTTCCAATAGCAGTCTAATTCTAAAAGAGCGTAAGAGGTAATAAATTGCTTTACCGCTATGAGGAAAAAATATTAGTTGATAAAAGATATTACCTATTTCAAAATCAAATCTCTTCAATATATTTTCTAGGCAATAAAATAATTAACTTGCATATAATAAGACACAGTATATGATAAGCATAAAATATTAAAAGTTATATCTTGCTTTTAATCTAAAGCTTTTGAAATCTAAATTTATTTTCATTCTGTCTATATTATATTACAATAAAGAACTGCTAACGGTTTCAATTGTTGATTCTTATTTTTTCGATAAAGCTGTCTGTCGATGGTTAGTAAAAGTTAATCATCATCAATGAATTTATCCCAGTCTAATAAATTTTTTTAATCTTTTTCAGGCTGCATTTTGACATTTTTAATATCATGAAGATAACCAAATATCTGTCTGCGTCACAGATCAGGTCGAATATCTTATAAAAAAGTTGTCTCAATGAAATTTTAATTAGGGACTAAGTAAAGATTCCCATTTGAAAGAGATTGGAAATATGAAATTTGATTCAGTTATGTTTGCTCCATAATTGACTGCTGTGTTAACCCTGAAAAGTTACTCGCTTACACTAAATAAGTATGTATTCTTCAGTAATTATTATTTTCATGTTAAGCTAGATTCTTTGATTATGTTGCGTGTTTATGTCACACGTTTGTTTATCGCGCTGTAGTAACTCCCTTTCCAGGAAACGTGCGTCACTGTCATCGTGTTATGTGATGTTTCACAGTGTTCCTTTGTTTGTGTTTTAATATATGTAATCCAAGTTGGAATAATTTAGTCTTACTGTTTTGACGATAAAGATAACACCAAAGAAGGAGTATCCTTTGTGTGCTATCTATTTGGGGCTTAGGCCCGTTGGCCTAGCCAAATTACAAAGACACCGTCTTAAGAAGAACCCTATCTTTACATTAGCTCCATAATTTACTGCTGTGTTAACCCTGAAATTACTCGCTTATACTGAATAAGTAAGGAAATGATTTCAACCAGAGGAGGTCTGGCATCCTAATTGCAAGTTGCTAGCAAAACAAAAGGGCCCCGTTCAGGGTGTAGCAGATCATCTTTTTTGAGCCACACCCACTAGTGAAAGCATAGCCTAAAAATGCTCAGTCGAAATCAATTATTGATTGGTGCTGTACTCTATTTGAATTAAGGATTCAATGCAGTTGAACTTTGCACAATAACATCAAAACAATAGTTCTATTTGTAACTTCAAGAAAGTCTAATAGCAGTTCGAAATAATAATCCTAGTCTAACACTTCTAGCAATATTGTCAATCGAACCTAATAGACGTAATCTTCTGGTATTGAGACAAGAAAAAATCATAAATTCAACCTGCTAGACTTGTTCTTGCACGTATCATCTCTTCATTTGTCTAGGTTAGTATCTTGGCTACAATTTAAAATCTAGTAACCTACAAATTTATTAACACAAAAACATCATCGAGAGAACTTAAAAAGGTACCAGTCTTTCATTCTGTATTGAACTTTATAAATCTAAACATGTTTATTTAACTATTAGCAAACAAAAAAAACTTCAATATAACTTTTCAACATGCACCTTTCAGGAGGTTTCAGAGAAAAGAAGAACTTGAAGGGAACCCGGGGATGGCCTTTTGCTTGCTACTTAAAGAGAAGAAACTTTCGCTGAAAGAAACTTTCACGGGAAGAAACTTTCAAGAGAAGAAACTTTCAAGAGAAGAAATTTTCACGGGAGAAACTTGCGTTTTTTGCGTTTTCGGCTTAAAATCGCGAAACGTTTGATACGCAAAACTTCCTGAAATACTAAATCTGCGAAAGTTTATTTCTGTTAAATATCCAGATATTTGCTGTTGGTCCTCTAGGAAACTTTGATGACGTTCAAATTTTGTTTGAACAACTTTTAATATTGTTTTCGTTGCTTTGTTGGAATCACGTGGAATTGAAAGACAGCAAAACCTCAGTTTAATAGAAATGTTTTTCGTGCAAAATTCATGATTTTCACTTAAACGCAAAAGTTTGTTTATGCAAAAAATCCTGTTTCGCTTCATTCGTGAAAGTTTATTCCAAAAATTTGGCACTTTTCACAATTGACCCTTGAGTTATATGACCCTTGAGGACGTCTTATCGCGTATAGAAGTATATTATTAGCTAGAAATGTGGAAATAGCAACTCCAGACAACTACCAAAACAACAGTTCCTTGATCTCTAGATAAAATTTCAAATTATTTCTTTAGGACGTAGGACAGACTTCTTGTCTTTGCGCGAGAATTTGAAATATACTTTCTGTATGGTGGATGTTGGTTCTAGTGGGCCCCTGTGGCCTGCGCGCAGACTTCATTTTTCTGCATAGTTGTGAAGCCAGCGCGCATTGACTTTGGCCTTGGCTGTGACTGTAATATCACAGTCTATGAAAGTCACCTTCACCAACTTTTGCAGAAAGGGCCCGTAAATCATTTTACAGGAAATAAAAATTGCTGTGAAGATTTTCAGTTGGAAAAGTGGCCACAAATATTGAAATTTTTTGATTCATCGATCGCCACTTTGCCACCCGGGCCAGACTGCGCCTGGTTTCAACAGTTATTCGAAACGCTATTCGCCTCTAGCGATCACAAGGACATCACATCAAAATCGAGTTTCAGCAGGAAGGAAGTGAGGGTGTATCCAAAGAAGAAAAACGAGGGGGGGGGGAGCTCAGTCCCCAAGATTTCTACCAATGTTAACAAGAAAACTGTGCCCTCTCGAGTCTCCTTCATTTCATCCCTGATTTTCTAATACGAATGTAATCCATAGAATGTTTGTTGACATCCATCGTGTAATGAATGTCTTTTGTCCCACAGTGAAATGAAAACCCAAGCCCCAAGTCAAGTGAAAACCAATTACCGTTGGCCAAGGGTCAAGACAGGATGTTGAAAAGTCAAAATGTTGTACACTGTAAATTCACTATATAGCGGACACCTCTATACAATGGGCCTCTCTCAACAACGAACACCACTTTAGGTCATAGATAGAGGGCCACAAATACACACATATATATTTCTACAAATACATTTTTTTATTCAGTAAGCAAAGACTCATATGATGAAATAATTTTCACAAGGTGCTGCCAAATTGTAAATAATGAATTTGATCGGAATCAATCTTCAGTTTGATGCATCAAAAGAACGACCCATTCAGATATTTGAATATGTCCTTAGACTCTCATGGAAATCGAAAATTTAAAAAGATGAAACTTCAACATCACCAATGCTAATAGATTCAGCTATTAGTGAAAAGATTTTAGTCATTTTTGCTTGTGCAGTACTGCTTTTACAGTAGGATAACTGCAAGATGATTGTCCTTTAGTGGGCTTCTGTGATCTGTTTTCACACTTTTGATTTGCGAGCAAAGCTATTCACAGTTTCATGTGCTCCCGAAGATAGAAAAGTAAATCAGGGCATTGAATTTCATTTCACTTTTCATTTTCAATTTTCTAGTTATAAAAGTCCCTCAATTAGAGAAACACTGATTTACAGGAGGCCATACATTTGCAAAGAGAAGGATAGTTTCCAAGTGGAAAGCATTTTTTGTAAAAATCTAGCTAGCTATTTCCCTGGCATAAGTTTTCAATTGACTATTACTTGCTTGCAGATCATAAGGCTCATAAAGCTCAAATTGAAACTCATCTTTTGTTGTCTCTATAGCAACTGAGAACATGGCGAAGCGCACATCTGCTTATTGGAAGTATTGAAATCTATCCTCGTGGTATCAGTCATCTTGAATTTCTAGAAAATGTGTGGCGTGTACATAGCTTGGGCGGAGAATAGAAGTTTGGGTTCACTGCGTTGGACTTGTACTCGCTAATGCGTGTGCGCATGAATGTGTGCACTTTATTTGATCTTGCGAATAGTCACCGCCCTCTTGATTGTCACTGCATATATTGATTCAAATCACAGAAAAACGAAAAAATTCATATACGTTAGATGGATGCAGCGAGTTAACCGTGTTATGACGTTAGTATGAAGTGATATAGACCAGTTAACAATATCAACATGATGTATATTGTCTATGAGTAGGCTAACAAGAAAAGCATATCTTATTCATGTTTTTGATTAGCTTTCAAGGGTTTGAAAACCTTTTAGTTTGGTACGTCTACCAGATGAATCTTTTCAGAGACATCCATGACGTCTCTCAAAAGCAAATGGAGTTTAAAAATTTAAAACTGCTCAAATGTGTTGGGTTCTTTTAAATATCAAACGAAAAAGAAGAAGGGAAGACAGACAGTTCTGATGAGGAGGGAAACACCCAAAGGAGGCATCATCATCATCAGCATCATATCTTATTTATACACGAAAACTCTATCAGCTAGTAATTTTTAATCTAAACTAGAACACAAAAAAGACTAGAACAGTATGGATTTTCTGGTCTTCCTAGGAAATGCCAAAATTGGCCTATGATTTTTAGAAGAAATTGTTATCTCTCGCATGATTCGAATTTAATACCAGGCATGCTTTAGGGCATGCCTGGAGATCTCTGCCAGGATTTCCCATGGGACTGTCTGCTTGCATATAAGGACAATTCCCTACGATAAAAGGAGTCTCCAGGCAGTTCTGTTTATGAGTGATGGGAACGCAATCTTTACTTTATATACCCATACAACTTATGTTAAAATCGTGCTATAAGGCATTGTACAATAAAAGATTAATTATGATTGAAGAGTATAAAAAAGATAAAGAAAAAGTAGACAGAAGAAGGAAATTGTTTTTCTTCCTCTTCTAAGAAATGAATTGAAGAGCTGAGCACACTATGGGAATTCGATAGGTAATATCTGAGATCAATAAAGCCAGTCATATACTCATGAGAACTCATTTCGAAGGGAGATTTATCCTTTGCCCTGAATAGCTTGAATACTGCAAATGATCACAAAACCCACACCTGCCATGGATATATACGAATAGCAACATTCGGGTATAGAAATAATTCAGATATGTTAGTAGACACAACCAGGGCCGTTGAGAGACAGCTCAGGCCCAAGGGTGATTCACAAAACTGGACCCCGTTAAGAAAATTTTCTGTGGCCACGCCCTTAAGTCTCCCAGAGAACATTGAAAGCGCCCTTTTCAGGTACAATTGTTAAAAAGGTTTTTAAACATTTCTACAAGAATGTGAAAAAACATTTTACATGTTACTTTATTAATTTTTTAGAAAATAAATTAATGATGTAAATCCCTAACACGAAATGTTGGTTATTCAAAGTAATTTTGGCAGGCATTGTACGGTAGTTTCAAAATCAGAGAGGAGCTCTTGTTCTCATATATGAAACATAAGGCCATGGCTTCAGGCCTCTTCACAGTCCTTGCTTTAACTGCAGATTGTTTGGTAACCTGTTGGTCTGCGTTTTAGGTACTGTACTGCAAGAACATCTTAAATGCACGTGTTCACACATTGAAGAATTGAGCCACCAGCACAAGAACCTTAAGCTGCGAAGGAGATTACGCAATGATCAGGAATATTTCTTGATTATGCAGCTGAAGGAGTTGTGCATTCACTTCTTTATTGTGCCTCACAGGTTCAAGATTGCTAATTGAATGAGGGATCGCACAAGCATCTTTTCCAAGTTAGGTGTTATAAAATCGATAGCCAAATTTCAGATAGTACTCCCGATTTCCAAACAATTTATGATTTAAACGAAGTGTCGAATATCTAAAAGAAATCAATCGAAGGCCATATCCTATAAAAAATATTAGCTCCCAGCTCCAATGGTGTCATAGTTTAAGTCAAATGCCAGGTAGCTGTGCTGCTTTCTCTAAAGAGATCATTGCATAATATAATGAAATGGCAAAGGTCCACTCACTGAATTCCAAAGATATGCAATCCACATTAGGAGGAAATAACAGAAAGGAAAATATCACAGCCATAAAACACCAAAGCATCTTTTTAAGTTTGATATTTCCCACTTATGGTATCAGTTTTCAACATCACCCACTTTTTGCATCCAAAAAGTTGGCAGAAACTCATCCATTATGATTTTATTACCTAAAATGCCGGAACCCTGATATTTTATAGAATTTGAACTTGACAAGTCATTAGTTGAAGGTAGATGAAAGCTTACAGAAAAAAAGAATATCGGTGACTGGAGGCTGTTGACAGCAGGAAGCCTACTGATTGCATGCAAAAGATATCAGTATGAATGCCTCGAAGTGATGGAATAGGGAAAGGAGGGGAGGGGGTATTTTACTTTCCCTTTTATACAATCCCAAATTGCTGTACCTTCATCTGCCTTCAAGTAAGCCTTACCTGACTGACGTATCACTTAACCGAGGGGCAAATCACTCCAAGAAAATCTCGTACAACTTTGGTGGAAATCATATTGTTTTATCTGATTATTCTCGGAAATCCTTTTGTTTTAAGGAAAATCCCGTACGCTATTTGCAAGAGTGAATTGCCCCTCGAGGTAACAATATTCGTATGTCGACTGTGCTCATTGTAACAATATGATGCAGCATTCCTAGCAAATCTCTAAAAACTGCCCATGGTCATATTACAAACCTGTTTCCATTAATGTATAATATCAGTTCCAAGGTACACAACTATAAATAGCATCAAGAATCAACCAGCATACAATACGTAAATGATACGTAAAAGTCAGCAGACCCTTTGCTAAAAGTAAACCACCAAGAACTGAAGTCGCTTCTTTAGCTACGTAGCGTTATAGTCAAGCCTACTATTGATCAGGGATGGCGCCACCGGGAGTGCTTAGGGGGGGCAAAGCCCCCCCAAAAATTCGTTGAGCCTCTCCGTCGGCACTTTTTGAAAAATTTTAAGCAATGTCGGCACTTTCATAACTTCCACTTCGTGATTCTTTTTATTTTTTTTCAGTTTTTTTTTCATTTTTTGAAATGGAATTACCACAGCAGAAATGGTGTTATATTAGATCTTTGTTGGTGGTTCACTCACAGTCGGCACTCTGACATTACAGCCCCCCCCCAGCATTTCTTTTCTGGCGCCATCCCTACTGTTGATGAAAAAGTTAGCTATGTAAAGTAAAGACAAGCTTTGGAAGATTCATTTTGAGTAGTTTGTGATTAGCGAGCACCGGCAGGTTGTAAATCTACGCAATTCAACTCATCGTTGTTTTCATAGATTTATAAAGTTAAATACTAAAAAGAGGAAGTTTTTGTTAGTGCTACCAAGAAAAGCAAATATTATAAATCCAGGTTCACTAACAAGACGCTAAATCATAAAACAATTTATAAAAAATTCTACTGGATGTCTAATACGTTTTTTGGCTATGTAAACTTTTACGTTTGGTGCGCTGCTTCTAAAGAGCAAGTCAGGGTGAAATTCCAGGTACAATCATGCATAATATGACCCTCTTAAAAGAATCTAGAAATCGTATGAATGATCGCCCATTTAACATTCATTCAAGCGTGCACTTGCGCGTGTTTGCAGCACAAAATATGGGAAAAGCTGAAGTGAAACTCCATTCATAAAACTTCGACGCTTTCTCCAAGCGCATGCGCATTCGTGACCAACTAGCATTACGATCGACGAGGAAGCACACTTTAGAAAAATATGTCGCGATAATAGCTCAGGACGCATTTCCTAAAAAATTGTAGCTAATAGAACCAACTGCTGTTTAGCACAGCGAAGCCTACTGAAAGTACGACCATACTTTTCGTTAAAGTCTTAAGCTCTTTTCTAAAACGATATCAAACAAACAAAAATCGTTCTAATTGCGTTGAAAAATCAACAAAGATGTCGCGGAGGGTTTTCCTTCTGTCTTTTTAACAATCTTTATTCTGGTACAAAAACATGTGTCATTACTTGTTAGCCGCTGTTTATGATCATTTACTTATTCTTTCCCACCACTAGATGTGCTTGCTGAAAACATGTGACTTTATGCATAGTTTATTGATAAAAGAAAATCAGATCACATGGTAATGCTTTCAATTCGAACATAGGATGTTTGGATGGAGAAGAAATCATGTGATCATGTTTTTCTGAAACTGGTCTATGTGATCATAATGTTGGACACGCGAGAATGTCCCAAAATATGTAATTCATCACGAGGGATGCAGGCACAGCAATTGAACAAACATAAATCGGAAAATGCTTGCTAAAATATTTTAATAAATATGGAAGGATTTATCGATGCTCTAATCGATGTTGGTATCATTTTAGTTTTTAATATATACTTCGAAAATTCACTGAACCTAATGCTATAATAAGAAAACAAACATTTAATCTTGATGTAAATCATGTTTCAATGTTTGCTAAATAGTGAAACAAGGAAACTCGAATTGATTAGGTGCTATAATATTTTAAGCATCTGTGGAATTGTCAAAGCGTTATTTAAAGTAGTTTCGAAAACCCATGCTTTGAAATATTACGTAACGAACAATTTTTAAATAATAATCGGTATTTATCATGGTTATGATCAGAAATACGACCAAATTAATGACAACATATACAAAGGTGATATGAAAGTTAATATCAGAGTCGGATCCGCTTCCCTTTTCATTTCTCCTCGAATCTTTCTGCCGGCCTTCCGCGCTTCAGTCTTTCCATATGAACAATCAGTGTTTTTCAAACCCAGATTCTGTGGTTACAGAACAAGCATTTCAAAGAAACTTACCTACTGTTCAAAATATCTTTGAATTTTTAAACCTCGGGAATACCACCTGACCTGATACTAAGAAACATTGTCTGCAAAAGGACATTGCTCAAACCGCTAATTAAAAAAACTTTTTGATAAAAAAGATTTGCCATAAATCTTATAATTCAATCCGCTATTAGATTTAGCCTTTCAAATTTATTTTTGTCTCGAAAAATGAATTAAGTCAACCTGAGAAAGTTCAATTTCATTCTTTTTCATTTGAGTTATCGAAAGAAGAGCCTCATCCCATGGAGGCGTTTGAAAGATAGAGAGAAATTTCCAGTATTGGAGGTCAATATGTAAATCATATTGCTCATGTGCATATGTTATCCAAACGAAAAGCCAGGTTATAATCTAAATCCTTCGCATCCAATGTTTTAGAAACAGAGTCTAACATAAGAATGGTGATAAGGGCTTTGCTCGCATTCTTTACTTTGCTCGAACAAAAGTATGTTTTTGCAGTCTATAAACTACGCAAATACACCCTTTGGTAAATGACTCGACATTAGTCGAGCAGAGACACCTTAAAGCATCAACTGTGGAGAGTAAAGAATTAGGAGATAACAGAATATTCTAATTTATGTTATAACTTCTTACTCTCCACGGTTGATGCTTTAAGGTGTCTCTGCTCGACAGTTTTTTTTGATAAAAACCAGTAGTTTGAGTTTCAGGCTGGTTGTTTTTAAGTTTTTCGAAAATCTGTGGCTGGATTGCTTTCCATTTGTTCTTAAATTATTAGGGTGTAAGCAGTGCAATTTTTCTTTTAAAAAGTTTAGTCCAAAAGCAAATTTTGTTGTTCAAACCCATAAAAGTTTTTCAAGAATTAAAGGAGAAATTGATGGAAAGAACAGAATTTGAATACCATTGGAATAGAGTTCTTCAGGCATCATGTCACAAAAAAGTATTTTGTTAACTCTCTTAAAGTTAAAAATCGATTAAATGTGTTACATATTGGCTGAGACATGACCAAATGGCCACAGGGTCCTCCCCCATCAAGCTTTTGAAATGTGTTCTCTGTTTGTAAAATTATAAGCCTAAATTTCAGTCACTCGCTTGAAAATTCATCTTTCATTGACTTTCAGTCACCATATTTAGAATGTATTTACCTAATTTTGTAAATTAAGGTGTATTTCATGGTTGTCTTCAAGGTAATGTTATCAAAACTAAAAAAAAATTAAAAATTGATATTTCTGTGACGTCACACTTAAGAACCGTACAGTTTCCTGAGAGTCTGTAGGTTTGGTAACCTAAAATTTGTTTGGGCTTTGCAGCAAGCCCACCTCCTTGGGGCCCGATGCTACTACAGGGCCCGAGCTGGCTCTCGAAGGCTCTGCCTACAGGCGAAGAATACAATCGAGGGGCCTTTTTCAACAGTAAATCAAGATCTATAGCCAATATGAGAATATGCTTCTTCTCTTAGCCTCCACTTGTCACATTTCTTCACTATTGGTGACAATGTCCGGAGCGTAATAATAATAGTTCCATTCACATAGAACACTGATGTTTGCTTGGTTTTGGTACTTCAAGTCTATCTTAATGTACAATATACAAGCTAATAAAATCACCGTTTCATCGTTCTGTCATTTAGAGCTTTATGCAGTATGGGCAGAGCTTCAAACATTACGGTATGGTCCTAAGTCGCATTTTCGAGTTTCTCGCTTAATGCGATCATCAGGCAGCTCGGAGGTGCATCCTTGCCTGCATCAAGCCGGAATTAAAAACTTTTCAGAAATTAATGTCCCTGTACTATTTTCTTTCGTCCCGTACATTTCCTAGCCTTTTTAACAATCTGTACCCTGGGTGCCAGAGCCTCAGAGAGTCAAAGGATGAAGAACGGGGGAAGGAATTGCGAAGGAGAATGAAAGAGGAAAGGGGAGTCTCCTTCGCAATTCCTTCCCCTGTTCTTCATCCTTTGACTCTCTGAGGCTATGGCACCCAGGGTAAACAATCTGTCACACCAAACTCGTGTGGACTGGGGAAAGGGGGCTGGAACAGGGGCAAATGGCAACTAACTGTAAAAATTTGATGACCACAAAAGCCACGGAATAAATATTAATATAGAGAGTTAATTTAATGGCCTATACCCTCTCATAAACAGGCAAAAGAGGGCTATAACCTTGAAAAGGCATATGTTTGTTCCAAATCATGCACATCAAAGCAAGGATTTACTTCACAGAGGTTCCACCAAGTTCTAGAGAACATTTAGAAATCGCGTGGTCAATGGAAGCTGAAAGCACAGTACATTAGAGACCTACTAAATCTTTGTGTTCCAAATCTTCACTCTTTGCTGGATACTTAGTAGCTGGGCAACAATCCCTTCATATCAAATTTGAACTTAAACAACCATGGATAAACTTTAAATGTAGCTTCTATCTTTCATCAAACAAATGAATCTCTAGCTAAAGTTAGTCTGGCAATAAAAGGTCACTGCTCACAATGCTATATAATCCCACGTATTTTATAAACAAATATATCGGAGATTGCTATTTGATGAAGAGCATTCTTGCAAAATTCTCTCTTGCGTGACAGACGAAGCATTCAAATAGATAATCCAGTCAACGGGATTTGGTAATAGGAACTTGTGAGAAGCATTTTGTTGAAGTCGCTAAAAAAAATTGCTTATGTGGATATTATTGGGGTAAAGGGAACAAATCACATTGAAATTTTATCTGAACTTTATAACTTGGTGCAACATAATAGCTTTGGTCTGTGAGATAACTGTAACAAAATGACTGAGGTCTGATCGTCGAAACCTGCTGGGAACAAGGTTTTAAGAAAAAGGTCTTTAGAATTTGGGTGCGTCCTGAAAAGTTCGAAGTTCGAAGTGGGTATCACTTCCCGGTCCGAACATATCGTCCATTTCTTACTTGGTCTAACATCATCGCATCGCTGTATTAAACACTTTTCTTATTTGCTGGATCTGCCATTTTTGTCCTAATTTTCACATAGTCACATTCCAAATCAAACGATATATCTTACCCATATAGTACGTTTATTGCCACATACGTTATGTTCTCGTTTC
Source organism: Rhopilema esculentum (assembly GCF_013076305.1). Next base: position 792,469 of record NW_027019301.1, read on the forward strand.
AGTTGAGTGTCAACGTTAAATTGTTAATAAATAATACAGAAATTGGGAAATCAAGATGTCTCGAGAAACATATTAATCTTAAACCAATAGCTATATTAACACAATTAACAGTAGAAGTGGCTCGAAAATAGATCCTTCGATCAGTCACACCAAACTGTAACGTAAAGCAATTCCTGTTGTTTTGATCTCTCGTTGCATTTTGTACTTCAATTCCATGTAGTTATTTCCTTTAGAACGTCGGTGCCAGATTTTGTGTTTTGGCAATGTGGTCACGCACAATTGTGTGAGTGTGTCACTGCTGTCAGTCCCTTTCAAACACCGCGGAGCGTTGAGAAAAGTGGGGGTCTAAAAAAAGTGGCGAAGGGGAGGGGGGGGGAGAGGGGGTTAAAACTATATAAAAAGAGGCTTTACTGGTAGTTTATTACTTAATATTCGGCTAAAGCCCCCCCTAGCCCCCTGCTTCGCGGTGCCTGCCTTTTCATTCTTTTGGTCGACTTTTGGACCGTGGCTTTCGTTAGCTAAAACTTTTACAATACATCACACTTCTTCCCTTCTGTTTAGGCCGTTTCCTTTCTCAGGGCCTCTCAGCTTAGCATTACTTTTGGCCTTGCCTCAAAAGAAACATCTTAGTTCTTGGTGTTTGATGGTTAGAATCAGGGAATGGTAGGGGTGGGGGCGAATTTCTATTTCCAAAAGAACAAAATCTATTCCATGACCAAAAGAACTGCTAAACAAGAGAATCAAGCAAGAGACACACTTCATCTTCAATGCAAAAATAGCAAATGTAGACCAGTGATGACCATAATATTGGGAAGGGGGAGAATCGGGCCAAGGACATGACTCTAACTATGCGTGATCTATTACAGACTTCTGAAACTTCTTACAATGAACATTTGGCAGGGAAATAATGGAGATTCAATCATATGAATTAACCATAAAGATGGAATTAACCGTAATCGAATTACAGGTAAAGGTTGCTTCAATTCAATTCAGCCAAGGTTACTGTTAGCGTCCAAAAGTCGTTTGGCACTTGTAAAAAACGTTTATTTGTTCTAAACAAGGTTCATAAGAAGTGGTTCCGGAGATAAAGACTTTCCTTCCGTGCTAAAGAGAATTGAAGAATAAACAAACAATATAGCTCTAAAAACAAACCCTATTTAGAGACGCAAGGGGTTGGTGGAATGTGGTGGAACTCCACAGGATTACACACAGTATGCAGAGCAAGCTGTGACTGAGTACCAGTCCACATTGACATCAACGAACCTAAATTAGCAAAAGCGTCTGGTCCTCTAACTACCATGGGGAAAAAGGCTGCAAAACTAGAACAAAATTCGTGGCCGATGCAGCTTGCTGCTTAGCAAAAGTCTCAAGCAATTGCTATGTTGTAAACACAGTGAATGTTACGTGACAATTTGTGGCTAGTTGAAGTTGGGTGCAACCAATCGGAAGAGCTGTTGCACCGACTGATGTGATGATGTATTTATGAGGAATGGGTGGCTCATGTCATAGTGTTCGTATCGAGTAAGTAAATTATTTCAAAATGATTGGGTTTACAGATATAGCCCCTGTTAACTGTAGGGGTGACGAATGTTAAGCTTTGGGGTATATCTGGTTGCGGCAAAACGATATCATTTGATATAATCACAATGGAACGAAATTGTGATCTCATTAAAAACGACTACATGCAACTTTCGAAACGTTCAGTTTTGAGGGAAACGTTGCCTCATGCGTACACACCCGTTCCATGCATATGGAGCCTTGCGCAAGATCCACCTTTAAACAAACCTTCCTTGTCAGGAGAGAGGAGTGTGGGACGGGAAAGGGAACATCGGTCGTGCCAAAAGTGGCGTGTTTTCATGCAAAGATCTTTGATATTCGCAGTTTGAGATGGGGGATGACGTCAGAATCTGTTATGTATCGCAGTTGTCTGTTGTTATTCTGTCATGTGATGAGAATTGATACAATTTAAAGCCACAAAGCAAGCAGGATGCATGCCAATGTAATCAACAACAGCAGGTTTGCTGCTATATTTTTAGGCAGAGGCAGTGCTGTCCTAGCAATGATGATAACAATGATTATTATGATGATTATGATCACAATTACTGCTTTGCCATTCTGCATGCGACTACACCATCAAGTTATGCAATAGGAAGGAGTTTGTTTAGCGTGACATATTTTTCATTTTCTTTTGATTTGAACTAGGATAGCACGATCACCAAGCCTTTTCTATTTAATCAGATGATTTGTCTCCTACCCCAAAATTATTGACGTTTCTTGGTAAAACTCTTTTAAAAGCAATCCTATCTATTACGCAGGAATAAAGGTGCGAGAATTAGGCGGATGCACAGGTTTATCAATCCATTTAAAATTACAGTAGAAACCCACATATAAGAAGTTGTATTTTTTTCAGTTTAGTCTAGGCAGGCAGGTTCTTGCTCAATGAGTTCTTTTATCAATTTAGAGTTATAGGTTCTTGATATTTTCAACTGCACTTGATTATTTTGCAATTTAGACTTAAGAAATTATTATTGGTGCGTATTATTGGGGTCTGAAACACTTCTTATTAGCCTCAAAGCTTTCATCGAGGTAGCTTCTTGTGTGTGGGTTTACTGTAGTTGGGTCGGGGATCCTAATTCCACCTGTCTGTTGTATGCACCGTATATTCCAGCCCGTTGTTTTGTTTTGTGGGATTTCATCAACGTTTCATGTGACTCGCTGCTAAATCACATGATCACCATGATGATAGCTGCGAATTCTTTCCTTTTCTTGCCAATCACAATTCTTATAGAATTCCTATTGTCTTAACATCCAATGAGAAACCTCCATTATCAAAACAACAAGTAAAAATTTATTATTTATAGGTCCAAGTCGTATTGGTATAGACCAAGTCTAACATAGACCCGAAGCGGAAGCAGACGAGAAATTCTCAAATCTTTTATCGATTAAAATCAATTTTTAGGACAGACTGAAATACTTTATATGGAAAAAGAAGAAAACAGAATAATATCCGAACACCGTTTGAAACCAAAACTGTACAGACATGGAAGGGGAAGCAGAGAGTCAAGCCAACAGTCGATTCAACCGGATTTACCAATGGTTTTTATGTGGTTTGAGTTTTACCGTACAGTTCCTCGTGCTCGGTTTTTACAAGGGATTCGGCTCAATATATGTAGCCCTACAAAATGAGTTTCAGGAGAGCGACGCCCTTACCGGTAAGTGGTTTTTTATATAATTCTTTGTTGTCTCGTTGTTCAAATTTAGATTTGCCCTTTTCGGAACTGCCAAGTCCTTCTTCTCCCAAAAGTCTCTGTCAGCATAAAATTCGTTTCATGTCTTGTTCTTTTAAAGTTTAATCTGTGAATAATTTTTGGAGTGGAATATTTATTCGATACATGTAGGCGCTGAGAAGTATTTTATGAATAAGCTTTTGCGAGTAAGTTTCACATCTAAAAGCCCGAAGCCCTGTTTTTTTATTTGATCAACACAAACTTTGCGCAAAACAACTACAAAACTCAGACCAGGACCCACAGTGCTGTTGTGTAGTTTTCTGATTTATTCTATCGTCCATCAAAAAGCAACAAAGCAGGTAAAATAAAAAGGAAGGATTAGTAATTCTAAAAAAGTAAGGTATAACAGCGAAAAACCGGTCGCGTGAGTCTGTGGCCGGCAAACCCCGCTGAATTGTCATACCTACTTTAATATGCAGCAAACTGCGGCAGAAAATGCCATGTGAGAATGGGCGAACAGAAAACAGATTAAAGCCGACAATAGTTGTCAGCAATGTTTTGTTTTTGCAGAATACCGCAACATTGGAGCCTTGTGTTTTTTATTCTTGCTAAAATGAAGGCAAATGGCGGGTGTGATAGCTCGGTAAACACCGTTTCAATTAGCAAAAGGAAATCAGCATATATTCTCTTTTTATAATCAAAGCCTTAGTGGTTTTAAATTTTTTGATTTTAAATGGTTTTAATCAAGGTTCTTGTACAACAGAGCCATGTTTAATATTCACTTTTAGCATTGACAAAACAGGACTGCCGGAAGTAACAATGACTATTTTGTCAATGCCGGAAGTACAAATAACAATTTCGGTCTCGCATGCGTCATCGAAACTGGCTTAATAAATGGGCCAAATATGATAAGCCTATTCATGCGTCTCTCTCCAAGGGCTACTTTTTAAAACTTGCATAAGAGGCTACTACCCCCTGGTCAAATTTATCCTTCAGGACTATCCCCAAGTCAACTGTAAATTGCAAAATTTAAGTAGCACACTAGTTTCAAAGCTACCAGCCGATCCTCTCCAAATATCAAGAGCATGTAGGATCATGGAGGCCCCCTCATGATATGTAGAGTAGAATCCAGTCATAACGTACTCAGTTATTATGTACTTTCGGCTATAACCTACTGGTGTGCTTGGTCCCAGCAAAAGGTGTGCTTGGTTTTAGTCAATTTTTACTTACCCTTGTTACAACGTACTTCGGATATAACGTACTTAATACACTGGTCCCTTAAAGTACGCTATAACCAGATTATACTGTATGTGTATTTTTGAAGGCATGTGTGGTGTTGGTGTGACATCCCTCTGGTGTGTGGGGTGTGGGGGCATGGGGGCGTGACATCCCTTATTATTTACGTGCCTGTAGGTATCAACTTTGCAGATATTTAAAAAAAATTTCCATTACAGAGCCTTGCATTAGCATGGTTTAGAAATCCGATTTCAGTTTGAAAATTGAACTGTTTACTTCAATTTAAAAACAAAAGAACATTTGTATTTGGTCCTCTGATGTTTAACAATTTTCTTTGATCAAGGCTCAATACCTTGTTGCTTCTTGTGAAAGAGATATGTTAGATTAAATTGATTTGCAGCAAATAGCTTTAAATGGGCAAAGCAGAAAAAGGAGAATCAATGTTGATTGACTTTTAGGATATTACTTGTCATCCTTAAATATATCTAAGATGCTTAGATATTGCATTACTTCTTATGACCAGTTTGAATGTTTGTGTTACATAAATCCAAATGTTGGTAATTATAAAGAAATTATAAATAGAGAATTAGGGATATTTCCAAATATTGATAGGTAGTTACAGCAAATTTACAGGTTGAAGTAAAAATCCTTACGTAAAGTTTGAATTTTCATCCTTCCACAATCTCCCAATTTTAGCCATTTGTTTTCGCCCCTGGATACCTAAGCAGCCTCCCGTTTAGTATTATAAATTCCCTAGTGTTTTTGCATATCAAAGTACTTTCTCCTTAATAAAGGACTTCCTTTTAAATAATTTGTGTAGTTTTCTTTTCATAATTTTTTTCACTAGTGCTTAAAATTTAAAAATAACGTTATTTACTGTTTTTTATATCTACATGTGTTAAATAAGCAATTTTCATCTTCTAACAGCTTGGACTGGATCAATATCCTTTGCATTGACCTACATGCTAACGCCACTGACATTCAAGATCTGTACCAAATATGGATTCCGGATCACCATGTTTGTTGGCTCAATCTTTTATGGCCTAGGTCTGTTGACCTCCTCATTTGTCCCGGGTATTCCATACCTTTATTTGACATTTGGAGTTCTCTTTGCCATTGGCCAAAGTCTTTGCTTTAGCGCGTCAATCCTGATCCTGCCCGAATACTTCACAAAAAACTGGTCTTTGGCTCATGGGATAGCACTATGTGGCAACAGCATTGGTGCACTGGCACTCGCCCCTATAATGGAGATAATCCTTACAACTTACGGATTCAAACTTGGGTTTCAAATGGCTAGTGGAGCAGCAATCTATATAATGATTGCATCAATGTTCTACATAAGGCCTAAGAAGAGCAAGCAAACAGAAAATACACAGGGACCCAAGAAAGAAGGAGCAAGACCAGTGCTTCCTCTGAAGAAGAACAAGGCTTATATCACATTCATAACTGGTACTACGCTGATGCATTTTGGGTATTACATACCTTTTGTTCATTTGGTAAGGACATTTTATAATACATTTTATATTTTATATTGTATTATATTTATATATATTATAATATATCTTTTCTAAACGATGTTAGAGAAGGTGATCACCATTAAGATCATTATTATCTCTAGCGACAGTGATGACAATGGTGCTGATTATGATTACTATTATGATAATTTTGAGAGCTATTACCATAAGTAAATTATTTTGTCAACAGAGCAGCTGGATATTCATTGCCGAAATTCTTTGCTTTAATCCTTTAACCACAACAGGGTGTGTTTATAAAGATAACTTTGCAAGCAAATGGACTTTGATTTTTACCATAGGTGAAGTCTATTTATGATGTTACATAACTTTGAAGGTTCAATTAAGCTACAGGGCTGTTATCTAATCCTATGGGTCTACAAAGAAAAGCTTGCTTAATCTGACAACCACGAAAATATTTTGCACTGTAAAAGGCATATAGACCAATTCCCATCCTCCTGTTTGTTCCAACTTTTATTCTGTATGTGTTAAATCATAATCTACGATAATGATAATTTGATTTTTTGCATCTAGGTACGTATGGCAATAGATCTAGGTGTGCCAAGTACAAAAGCAGCACTTCTCCCTGGCTACATGGCATTGGCTCAGTCAACAGGTAAAGTCATCCTTGGAAAAATTGCAACATTCCCAAAGGTAGACAAAATCATTATGTACCAAGTTGCTCTGCTGGCCAATTGCCTTGCGACAACAACCTGCCCAACTATTACAACATATACTGGTCTCATTGCATATGCTGTTGTGTTTGGCTTACAAGATGGTTGCACTTCAGCAAACAACATGTTAGTTATTGGTGACCTTGTTAGCAAGGATCAACTGTCATCTGGGTACAGTGTTTTTCTCCTGACTTCGGCAGCCTCATTCCTCCTTGGCCCGCCAGTAGCAGGTGTGTAGCTACAAAGGCTTTTTATTCTTGTTTCAAATCACAATCCATTCAAAGCATGACAACCTTTTTTGATGACTTAACAGGGATTGTTTTTACTAGCAATTGTATGAAGCAGCAACTGTAGTAAAATTTAGTCCCATCAAGTATTTGTGTGTAAATATACACCATGACTTTCTGTTTCTATAAAAACACTGATGAAGATAACTAGCCAATCTTTTTCCATCAAAAATATCTTAATTAAAGGGCTTTCAAAGCTTTCTAAGAAATACTTCTTCACTAATGTTTGTTTTACTGTGGCAAAGGTTTTTTCTGGTGTAATCATACTGGTGTTATTTTTCTTATTGCTGTTATTTGTTTTATTACATAAATAAACTCTCTTCTCTGCATTTACAGGGCTCCTCTATGATATGACTGGAACATACTCATTAGCATTCTTTTTCTCTGGTGGAACTGCAGCACTTGCAATTTGTGTTTTATTTCAAGTGCCAATATTCAAATCTACTCAAGGAAATCCTGACCAAATTCCTAAGTTGTTGGAGAAGAAGGATGAAGAGGCACAGGTTCTGGTTGATGCAGGAACCTCATCGTCAGAGAAAGATAATTCAAAGCCATCTAGCAGAGGAGATTCAAATGAATACCTTCACATGAGCATAGAAAACAAGACCAAGAATGCCCATATGTACCTAAGAGCAGTTTGGAATAATGATAGGACTGTTTTGATGATGCCTGATGACTCGTTCAGTCAGAAGAAAAAAGCAGCATCAGTGAACAATCTGCTAATGTCAACTGCTGTTTTCCCATTGATCACCACACAAGAGGATCTTGAGGGGTCAATTGAACCTGAAACCGGCATTTAAACTTGCAAGCGTAAAACTTTTTGAGAGAAATAGATCCAATTTGATAACATCAAAAGGAATAATTCAGTTGATACACAGATATGTCAGCAAAGGCTCAGTTCATACAAGACATTAAAGTAAACCACACTGAAGCCTATACAGTTTAAGCAAACATGTTTTAGAGTTTGCTTTGAGCTAGTAAGAGGCTGACCACAAATGATATCTGAAACAACACTCTACCCCAAGGAAGAGGGATAGCAACAAGCCTTGTTTCAGAGCCTGTTCAAAATGTTACGTAATTCTACCGGAAACCGGACAAGATAGAGCCCTGAACATCTCTTTGAAATATTAATTTGGCAAATGTGTTTAGTCTACATTATGAATACACAATTTATGGCAGGTTAGCGATATGCAATCTAGAATAAAATGTTTAACGGCCTGTTTGAGCTGCTGTAAAAACTTGAGCAGTGCAATTTTTGCAATGTAGTTTAGCTTCCCAGTATCATAGTTAGGGGGAGGCAAAGACATTTTTAAAAAGGGCTTTTCCTGGTGTTCTAAAGGTTGTGAGCTTCCATTTCCCCTCACTGAATTTGCCTTAGCCCCCTGCCCCCAAACTCTACCATCCTGGCTATGCGACTGAGAGTATGTCCTGTTTTATCACATCACCTTGCTTGAAGTTCAAAGATATCATTTAAAATAATTTGATTAAATGTAGCAGAATTATAGTATATACTTATAATTTAAGAAATTTATCATGTTCGATATATCTTCAGTTTACAGCAACTCAAATCTTGGCTATCCCTAATAGCTTTGGTTGGAGCAAACATTTGTCAGCTGTATTGTGAATGAGTTTAAGAACAACTTGTTATGAACATCTTCCAGTTCTTAACAAGAATATTTTGCAAACTTTTTAGAATATCTAGTTTAACTTGTTTTACTTTGTGTTTTCAAGAATATCAGTTTCAGGAAAACCAGGTTCCTTTAGTTCTGAAATGTAAAAAAACCCGATTGCCATTATTCAGACAAAGCTTATCTTTTAAGAGACTTTTCTAAATCACTGGCTATACCAGCCACCAGTTCAAATATTGTATGTTATCTCTTAAGTGTATAGTAACTTATGGTTTTCAAAAGCTGTATTGCCCTGAGAGGATTGCGTTAGGATAGCATTTTTTCTATCCTTCTGTCTAGGATAGCATTACTAAATTAATTAGCAGTAAATTAACCTTTCTAATATTATTGAAATAGAACAATTTTCCAATTTAGTGTTTCCTTTTAAATATCTCTTGAATAATGTTGATAGCAGCCAAATTTTGATTTTGAATTTTTCCAGCAGTTTGACCAAAAACCAAAACAAAATACTTTAAAAGTTATCTAAACCAATATTGAGAAAGGTCTATGTCTTAAGATTTTTGAAAATCAAATGTAATTGGTGGCTTTATGGGGCAGTGGACACCGAAGACACACATTATATCAGGCTTTCGTGGGAAAATATAGCAGCCGTGCTAAACACCGCACCCCTGAAAACATCCAGGCGTGTGATGGCGTGTGACATTTTTTCACAAAACATTTTGGTAATTATGGTAGATCTACGGAGAAATGGCCAACACGAAAATGATGACAGCAAAAATTTCAATGAAATTTACTTCGCTGAATTCTTACCATGACTACTTACATTTTAGCAATTGAGCAATTTTCTAAACAAGTATAAACTGAGCTTATTTAATATATCCAAAAAAAGGCACTACAAAAATAGAAATATGTTTGCCATGTCGAAAGCAGTTTTCATTAGCTTCAATAATGAATCCTTAGCAGAATCATTGATGCTTTGGCGTTCATATGGTTGTAATGGCAGTTTTTGCGTGTAAATCAGTGCATCGAGAGCCCTTTGTTATCAAACATGACAGCTATTTTGTCTACCTCACTGGCCAGATGCATAAAAGAAAATGATGGCCCAATTTTCATTAAATCAAATGTTGCTAAAATCTAGATTTAAAGCATAGCGATGTCTAAAGAGGGGGCTGTAGGGGGTAGCGAAATCCAGCAAATCCTCTGTTATTTTTTCCGCATCATTGGCAAATCGGCTCCTTTTTATCGCATAAGCGGCTACTTTCGTACATTAGCGATAGAAAATGAAAGTCTTGTTCAAAACACTTAATGTTTCATAATATCGGGATTCCACTGTAGATTAGTTCTATGATTATTTCAAAATTTTATATTTAATCGGCAATCCTGAAAAAGTGTTAAGCCTTTTTGAAGTGGCATGAAGTAATAGTACCAAGGAGGGATCAATTTATTAACTCATCTCAAAAACCCGCAAAACCAATAATTATGAATTTTGCTCCGATAATAAAAGAAGGCGTGCGATGTTTTGCACTCCTGGAAAGCAGCAGGCGTGCGCCAGGGTAAAAATAGTGGCGGAGCCACGGGAGGAATGGGGGGACTAGTCCCCCCAACTATTCCAGAAAGTTGGTCCTTGAGATTCATGCAAACCTGATGAGAAAACTTCAGGGAGGGGGGGTATGTACGTTATCTAGATCGTCACATGTAAATGACATTTCTTGGGAGACAACAGGCGTTTCCTCCGGAAGAAAAAGTTTCAAACATGGGAAACGGGCGCGGTCCAAAATGGCGTTATCCCTGACACACCTTTTGTCCCCCCCCCACTTATCCCAGGCTGGAGCCGCCACTGCGCGGCAAGGTTTTTCCCTTTACATCAAAGGTTTTGAAAAAAGCTCCATGTCGAATAGGAGTAACGTAAGAATGGACAAGCTACTGTCAGTCATAGACAGGACATATAGCCTGACAATCTGACATTCAAGCTAATGTTTACTTTCTCAACGGATTCTTGTAGTAGGGAGTCCAGGCTTTCATAATCTGCCAGGTGACTTTTTTGAAAATGTCTGGATGTCACAGGACTGACGACGTCATATAACGGTAAAAAATCAGACAAAACCATCGCTAGCTCTTTACTGGATTGTTATTTTTTGACGCAAATTACATATTTTGACTCGTCTCATTGTAAGCTTTTAATTGATGTATATTTAAGAATGATTTGCCAGCATAAGTATTTTTATTATGACGTCATCAAAAATTTTGCATGACGTCATCAAAGATCTTTTTGTCATTAAATGATAAGTTGACATAACTTTGTATTAATATGAGGCTGGATGTCAGGAAAAGCATTTCATCTATAATTTTTTCAATTAAATAATTAGTATTGTTATACAACTTGTTTTGTCTTTCGTGCATCGTGTTTGTGGTTCGTTATCGTTAATGAGAATGTCTTTCGATGTTTGCGTCAGTAATTTTGTTTGTCATCGTGCCATCTCTTTTTAGTTGTTATTAGTTCATTTGCCGTTAATTTGTGTCATTAGGGTTTTGTGTGCGTCACTCATGTTGTTAAAAGCGTATGTTCGTTGAGTGCAAGTCCAGTCGAGTCGAAGTTGTCGTTGAAAGAAGTCGTTATGTTGTAATCGTTGGTTGTTGCTAATTTATACTTTCACTATTGAAGAATCTTGGTTTAAAAAAAAACGTTATTTAATATTGGTGACCACGACGTGACAAATTCGCAGAAAAAATGGAAATGATTTCAACAGAACAATTCAGAGAAGTTCTGTTGGATATTATAAAGACCGTTGTATCTCACATGGCCGAAAGGGTGAGGTTGGCAGAGGAGAATGGGAGAAATTTCTTCGTGAATCGAACTAATGTCTATCGTGCTGAAGATGGCCAGCCCATTTGCTATTGTTGTTTGCGCGTTGGTCACGTTGCCAAATATTGTAGGGACAGGAAATTTTCTTTAGCATCCCAGGAGAAGTGTGATCAAAATGAACCTGTGATTGTTGCCTCGGTAGCTGAAGAGCGACCTCGGGTTACCTTTATTGGCAACATCAAAAGAAATGAGCCACATTTTCAAGATCTTCAAACTCGAGTTAAGAAATTGGAGGAGATTGTCAATGAATTGGAGTCACATAAACTATCACGACCAATGGTGACGCGACTGCTTTCTTCAAAACCAATGGAAGTTGACGAGGGTTTATTAGCCACAACATATGAAAAAAATTTGATTGACACTAAAAGAAGAGAAGGACCTTTACGTGTACATAATGTTGTTATAGCCTCGGGTAGAGAACCGTATGGACGGAATAAACTTGGACAGGGACATTATTTCTTAGAAGGTACTTGATTTACTCATTTCAGTAAAATTATTTGATTTGATTCTTCGTGCTGCCTTATAATACTTTTATGTTTCTTCCCCTTCGAGAGATCAAGCCAGGAGGCTTGTCTTTCAAAGGGGGGAGTAATGTTATACAACTTGTTTTGTCTGTCGTGCATCGTGTTTGTGGTTCGTTATTGTTAATGAGAATGTCTTTCGATGTTTGCGTCAGTAATTTTGTTTGTCATCGTGCCATCTCTTTTTAGTTGTTATTAGTTCATTTGCCGTTAATTTGTGTCATTAGGGTTTTGTGTGCGTCACTCATGTTGTTAAAAGCGTATGTTCGTTGAGTGCAAGTCCAGTCGAGTCGAAGTTGTCGTTGAAAGAAGTCGTTATGTTGTAATCGTTGGTTGTTGCTAATTTATACTTTCACTATTGAAGAATCTTGGTTTTAAAAAAAAACGTTATTTTACAGTATTTAGATCATTTAAATTACGTTTGTGCGAACTGCAGTAGCCAAAGTTCGAACAAGGTTCGAACATATCTGACGAGTCAGTCACTTCTTCCTCCGTAGTTGCAAAGTCTTGCTCCCACTCTGAACCGGATAATAAGTTCTTTGCATCTACATTTGACTGTTGCACAGAGTCGGAAGAATGTCTTGGAACTATAGGCTATCTAAGATGCCTTCGCCCTGGGCTGAAGGTACATGACTTTCTTCAATAAGACTATCTTCTGCTGCGAAATATGAACATCTCATCAATACTCTATTTGGAGTTTTCTGGTGGTGGATTTACATATGGATTTGACTCCTTGCACACGAAATTAAGAAGAACAGCTTCATTTCCTTGTCACAGTACACTTCAGGAGTTGAAAGACTAGAACTATGGTTTCGATGAGTATGCAAATGCCTTTTCGATAGAGCCTTGCCAGTCTCGAGACCTTGGTGGTCTTCGTTCATTATTGAGACTGCTTTCGATGTTTTCTTGGATTTTTGTGTGCGCAACAAAGTAGAGGTGAGTCGTCAAGGCAAGTGCATAAAAAAAGTTTAGAGCAAAAGATACTCCAAGGTAAAAAGGGTTTTTTACAATGATGCAAACAAAGAGAATCTAATGAAACTTGCTCCCAAATTATTTCGAAGCACTGAGGGTCACAGGCTCCAGACAATTCCATTGGTTATGACTTACGGAGAAGAAGCACCGGAGACTTCAAAAAGCAAATAGAAGTCCTTCCAAGATGTAACTACAAATAGGCTTGAAATCAGAATGATTTTACATGTCACCTCGCAAGATGCAAAAGTAGTTGTTGTTGCGAAGGATACTGATGTATTTGTGCTGCTTGTTCATGCAATGCAGGAGTGCAAACCCACAAATGAGTGGTTTATGTGCATAAACAACAAACAAATCGTCGAGATTTGAGGCATCGCTGAAACTTTTGGTTACAAAAATTGCTGTGTCCTTCCACAGATCCATGGAATTATGGTCTGAGACTCTCAGAATAAGTTATTGCCGACGCAAAGACATTCGAGAAACTGTAGAACATAGTGGAACACTATATTAAAGCCGCTTAGGGACAAGGATTCATATATATCAAATCTGAAAACAAAATCATCTGCAGCAGTTCCACAGATCCACAATCATTCAATCAGAGAAAAACTAAATTGTGTCGACTTAACAAGATTATTTTGGTTACCGTGTTTAGATGCAATTACTACAAGACATGTCCCAAATGCCTGCAGTTGAAATTCGAACTTGATCGTTTATAGTCTAAATAGTCCGCAGGAAAGCAGCTTCCCCATCTCAAAAGAAGTAAAAAAAACATCCAAGGTGTGAAAAAAAGCTTCTTTTGCAGCACAAGGATATGAAGATGTCCCAGAAGATGAATTTACGCATGGAGAAAATCATGCCCCTTCATACCCAGCGCTAAAGACCTATAGTGCGAAGACATCTTGGACAGCCTATAATAGTGCGAAGACATTCTATTCTTCCAACGCAGTGCAACAGTCAAATGCAGATGCAGAGAGCTTATTGTCCGGTTCAGAGTTGGACCATAACTCTGAACCAGGCAATAATGCCTTCCGAGGAAGAAATGATTCATTCGTCAGGTAGTGACTACCTTATTCGAACTTCCTTGGCTATTGCGGTGCGCAAAAATTTAATTTAAATTATCTAAAAACTAATTATTTGGATGAAAATATTAAGGAAGAAATGCTTTTGCTGACATCCAGCGCCATAATAAAACAAAGTTATGCCAATGTATCATTCTATGGCAATAAGATCTTTGATGACGTCATGCAAATTTTTTGATGACGTCATAATAAAAATACTGATTTCAACAAATAATGCTTGAATATGCATCAATCGAAAGCTTGCAATAAGATAAGTCAAAGTATGTAATTTTCGTCAAAAAATAACACTCCAGTAAAGAGCTAGCGATGGTTTTGACTGATTTTTTAACGTTATATAACGTCATCAGTCCTGTGACATCCAGACATTTTCAAAAAAGTCACCTGGCAGATTATGAAAGCCTGGACTCCCTACTACAAAAATCCGTTGAGAAAGTAAACATTAGCTTGAATGTCAGATTGTCAGGCTATATGTCCTGTCTATCATTGCTGTCAGTTAGAACAGGAGAGGAGAGGAAATGTAAACAATAGTGCCCATACCAAAGAGGTAGAATAATTGGCACCTCTATGGCCGTGTAAGCAGGGCCGTACTTCCCACTGGGCCAATAAACAAATAGGATCCCCATGAAATTTTCAGCAGTTTTACATGGTATCATAGGGTTCTTTTACACGAGTCAAATGTTTTCGAAGAACATTGTATCCGCAAGGCGGACGAAATATCTACGTACAGTTTTCAGAATGATTCATGGAATGGTCAGTCCCAATTAATTCATAATAAAAGGGGTTGACGTAATATTCATGACTAGGGAATGTTCAGAACTGGATATCATCAAAATATTAACAAAATGAATAAATCACCAATCCTAATGATGTGGACATGGTCTTGCAAAGCGAGCTGGGCCAAGGTGGCAGTTAACCCCAATAAATTTTGAAGGCTGAGGTTTTATATGGTGTCATAATCTGATCGTAAGCATAAGGGGCTGCGCAACATATTTAAAAAACAAAATTACAACCAACCTGTGCTTTAACGGGCTTTTTGAACCAAGCTTTACATTACTTATCACTGCGCGAATGCACAACCTTTACATGTATGTACAAGCTGCAAAAATTTATATAGATGACTCTGTCTCATATGAACTGTCCTAGCATCCTAACTTCACGAAAGAAGAGAGGGATGTTTCCACACAACCTGATACAACTTTCAAGCAATATAAAATCATCTAATGTCTTTGCAAAAAACTTTATACAACCTCTTATGTTACCTCCTTACATTTCCACTTATTTTATGATAGGAATTATATGGGCAGAGTTTTTACAATCACGTCCTCCCGCTACGAAGAGATCATAATAAACAAAACATAGTCACAGAATAGGAAATAGGCAGAAGGGTAACTCTCGTCGGTTCCTTTGTTGTTTTTGAAGCCTGAGTCAACAATAGAATTCCTTAATTCCCCTTTAACCTCGATTTCATTAGACGAACTTGGCCATGACAAAATTATCATTCATTAATCAGATATAAACGAATTATGATACATAATTGAATTTGTTCACTATCATGGGGCATTTCGTCTCAAATAAAGTTGTCTACTTTCATTCTTTTTTAAAATTTTCCCGACATTCTAAGCCTCGTATAAGTTAACCCAGGCGCAAATTTTTCAGGCTTAACCTGATAGACAGGAGTTCCCCTTTTGCCTAATTCCTATTCTGTGACATAGTTCCTTCAATGGAAACGAGGACCTTATTTGAAACATTTTTGATTATATTAAGAAAATAACCAGGATTATAGAGGATAGGGCCAAGAGAAAGGAAGTATTTAAAATCTTTATAAAAAAATAAAATTAGGGGTGAAAATAAAGCACGAGGGGATGAAATTGCCCAATCTTCTAACATGTAAAGTGAAAACATTGGATTATAACGATGATATGGTCAGCGAAAACATTGAATCAGCTTTTATAATTCAAGGAGCACAAAGACTACTGTTCCAAAGATATGGTCTCCCCTATGGAGCTTTTCGGAAAAACCAATTTCAGCATTTATGGAAATGTTCCTTTTTTATTCCCAACTCCCAGCCTTCCTTATTAGTCCCGATATCAAGACTTTGCCCCAACCACTCAATGTGAGAGATTTTGTCCCTATATGAAGAGAAACCATCTAATTTTTTTGTAAAGGCAAAATTGCTTCAAAAGGTTCATTTTCCAGTGAACCTGAATAACTTATACTCAAAATGATCTTTCATCCTTCTATGGTAACCATGGTGCTGTCTCGTGTGGTAAATCTGTCGAGACATTTTATTAAGATTAAGGACGCGTAGTTGTCGATAAACAATTGAGCAAAAAATTCTAATTTTTCATATGCATAGCAATAAATGTATTTTTCGGCTCATGTATTGGATTTTATTTAGCTGCAGAGGCAATGTTTTCAGCTTTCAAATAATTTTTCAATAACTCATAAAACTGTTTCTGTTTCTAAGAAGCAAGAAAAGTGATACAAGGACGGGTCGACTAGCAAAAGAGACTATCTTCCTTGTCGGCTCAGAGTCAGGGCACAATTTGGTTGCGCAGTGAGGTTCAATAACCGATTCATTCAGTAGAGCTTGAATAGGGCTAGCTTTTTTCGAATTTGAATCCATTCATATGATTCAGGGTACATACTTTTTATAAGAAAATAGTCTATAAGATTATTAAGGCTTTAAAGCGCTGAAATTTAAGAATAGTTTAAGAATAATGCAACGCTCAAGCTTCATCAAGAATCAAGTTTTTGGTTTACTTGAGTTTTGTTCGAAGCAAGAAAAATGCGAGTTTTAATAATTAAAAAATGTTGTGGCTCTGCAAAAATTAGGTATTCTAAAAAAAGTTGGGATGTGGAAAATGCTTGGGTACAAACACGTTGATGTTTCAAAAGATGTTTAAAAATGTTTGGATTGATACAACGATAGCTTGCTGCGAAATATAGTGAGGACCATTAGAAACAGTTACTTCTTATCCACCTTTTCAAGTAGATGGCTTTTGGTGTCTCGTGACGTTTTGCGAGGCCCTATAAGAGGGGACGACATTATTTCATTATTTCATGATGATATCTTACAATTAATTCATATTTCAAAATACCAAAGTAAAGTATTTCGAAATTGTCAAATGTTCCATTCTACCCCCAAAGTAGAAAGTTTTTAGGAGGTGTCAGAACACATGGGACCGACTCACATACAAAATGGACTGAGTCTTCAAAACCAAACTTTGCAGATAAAATATTGAAAATGTATAAAGAATGTGTTAAGGAATAGCCAAAAGGCCCCGTACTTCGGTAAAAATAGGGAATTGATTCTCTTTGGAACTGTGGTGATCATTTGGTACTTTTGAGGGGAATCTAAGGACACTGGATGAGAAATCTATCTTTGTTTTGCTCAACTTGTTTCTGGGGAACAACTAAAGAAACTCGAACAACATACATGTATCAAAACTGATAGTCTAAAGTCTTTTGTGTGGAGGGCACAACCTGAAGGGGCCAGTCTTCGTCTAATTTGTTGAAAATGAAAATAAATTCACGGGAAACATGTCTAGCCTCAGATAAAAAAAAGTTGAAAAATGAACAATGTCTGTTTAGAGATTTGAAGATTTAGAGGACAGATTTTATCAGCAAACCAATCCTGTAACTTAAATGGTTTACAAAAAGACTGTTTAGTTGTATAAGAAAGAATTCATAGTATAAAGATGTGGAACAATTAATGTAGATAAAAAACTTTTATGATGCTATCTGGTATTTTCGTCTATTTTGTTTTAATATAAGCCAAAACTATTTGCGGTAGATTCTATGCTATTGGCATTTTTAACAATCTAAGTACGAAAAGCCGCCTCTTCTTTTAAGCGTCTCCTTTGAGGAAATGCCCCGAAAAAGTTTGAAAAATTTGAAGGAGCCACCCAGGCATAATATGGTATCTTAACAGCTCTACATACCAAAAGTCACTTGAGTCAATGCTGTTATCAAATAGATAACTCTAACACAACATTAAAATATGTATTCAGTTATTTTGTTATTTCATATTGGGAACCAAAGTTATTTTATATTTCAAAACTAAAAAATCTAAGTAGTCATGTTTTCTCCTCGAAAACTTTAATTATTTCATATTTCAATTACCCCTTATAGGGCCTCTTTTGCGGCATTTGGTTGATTCTTGCACGGTTCTGCGGCATTTGGTCCCCCTAAAATAGGCCTCCTTTCTATGGCACAGCAACAACAACAGACTTGAAACAAACTGGCTATGAACTGGCTAAAGGAGCTATATAGCGCCATTAAAATGCTCTTAACATTTCACTGAACATTGCTCAACATTTGTAGAGTGCAAATGTTGAGAGCGTTTAAATACCCTGTTCAGTGATGTTGAGTGGAGTTTGAACGGGGTTTGAACAGATTCAAAAATGTTGTCGACTCAACATTTCTATTGTTAAAGGTGTTGTTGAGAGATGTTAAGAGCGTTCTAACACCCCATAAAGCAATGTTCAGTCGGCGCAAGCGCACTAGACTTGGATTTGCGCGCCAAAGAAAGGCTTCAACGCGTCAAGATCTCACATCAGACCAAGAGGTTGAGAGAATTGGAATTTTGTAAATCGTAATGGCACACCTTGCAAATCGGATGAGATAGCAATTCAAAACAAGTTGCAAGACCAAAATCCTGACCTTAGGAAATCATCAGGCAGCTATTGTTAAAGCGAAAGAGTATCCGAAGTTCATCCTCGAAACCTGTCTTGGATCTCTGAGAGTCTGAAGTTTACCGCTCAACAAATGTTGAGTCGAATTGTTGAGAGCGTTTTAACACCCCAATTCAACATCCCTAAACATCACTGTACAAATGTTGAGCGATGTTCAGTGAATGAGAGCGTTTTAACGTGGCTTAACATTAGATGCGAGTTCATGTACAAACTGACGTTTGAAATTTGTAAAAGAATAAAGGAGGTGGTCAAGCAAGGATGAAACCCACAACCTTATGGCTACCCCGTTATATTCAATGAATCAAGGCGCTAAAGCTAGATCACATACACTTTTAGGCCTTTTTGAATTACGGATTGCTTTTAATTCATGAGAAATGTACACGTGCAGCTAAGAACAGAATTGTCTTTTTTGAAAAGCAGCATTAGCAAGTCCAAAACAAAGCGTTGGTTACATAAAGTATGCTAGAAAAGCAGCAAAGTGAAGATCAGTGCAGCAGAACAAGATTGATTGCTGACATTTTCGATTGTATTTTAAGTCAATTGTAAAAAAAAAAATAAATCAAATTAATTAGAGGACTCCGGATTTCAATACGACGGCAACTTTGTATCTTCGGTTTTAAGACGAATAATAAAAATACTTCGCCAAGAAGGCCCAAGAAGCTCATTTTTTGATCCTAGTGGATTGCGATTTATAGATCTTTTATGAAAACGAGTTTTTGACTGTTGTGAGGGGGCTATAGGAAGACGATGATATGCCAGTGTTATGAAATCTATTCGTTTAAAAGTGCAATGGAACATGTGTACTGGCTAGCTGAAAATGTATGATCATAAAGAATATAAGGTAATAGAAAATTGCTGAGAATTCATGCATTTTTTCCCATCAGGACACAAAGAAGAACATCATAGAATTTTGGGTCTCTCTTGAAAATTCCAGGAGCACCCCTGTAGCGGCTCGAATAGAAGTTTGCTGCTTAAAAACTGTTAAATGTTTATTTCGAAGCTATTGTAGCTAAAAAACAGCAAATCATAATGTATACAATGTAATTGGTGTCAAGGGCTCAATTTGTTCATCAAAAATAAATTATTCCGGTCTAAGTCGCATTAAAATGAGCAGAAAATAAGTTCTTCCTCTGCTCCGCAGATACACAAAAATTTGAACTCCATTTACTCTCAATGCTAGAATTTTTTAAATGCGACGAAGGAATAAAAAATTGCAGGATTGCCTGACATCAAGATTTGTTTCAAGATGTTGGTTATCTTTTGACACTGCATTGTTGGTCATTAGGAGAAAAAAACCACAATTGACTTGCCAGATCTCAGCTATCCCTTGCGTCAAAAGTCGATCATTTATCGTCATCATCACTGCCTTTTATCGTCATCATCACTGCCTTTTATCGTCATCATCACTGCCTTTTATCGTCATCATCACTGCCTTTTATCGTCATCATCACTGCCTTTTATCGTCATCATCACTGCCCTTTATCGTCATCATCACTGCCCTTTATCGTCATCATCACTGCCCTTTATCGTCATCATCACTGCCCTTTATCGTCATCATCACTGCCCTTTATCGTCATCATCACTGCCTTTTATCGTCATCATCACTGCCTTTTATCGTCATCATCACTGCCCTTTATCGTCATCATCACTGCCCCTTATCGTCATCATCACTGCCCTTTATCGTCATCACCACTGCCTTTTATCGTCATCATCACTGCCTTTTATCGTCATCACCACTGCCTTTTATCGTCATCATCACTGCCTTTTATCGTCATCATCACTGCTCTTTATCGTCATCATCACTGCCCTTTATCGTCATCATCATTGCCCTTTATCGTCATCATCACTGCCTTTTATCGTCATCATCACTGCCTTTTATCGTCATCATCACTGCCTTTTATCGTCATCATCACTGCTCTTTATCGTCATCATCACTGCCCCTTATCGTCATCATCACTGCCCTTTATCGTCATCATCACTGCCTTTTATCGTCATCATCACTGCCTTTTATCGTCATCATCACTGCCTTTTATCGTCATCATCACTGCCCTTTATTGTCATCATCACTGCCTTTATCGTCATCATCACTGCCTTTTATCGTCATTATCACTGCCCTCCTCAGCAATCGCTTATTCAAAGCTCACCTCACCTGCCAGCATTTAAATAGCTGTTGCTAGCTAGTATGCTAAGAAAACTTACATTCCACTTTGATAATGTTATGCCTGTGCACAGATGGTGGATAACAGCTGGTGTCACAAGATCTTGGTGAAAACGTAGATGAGAGAATATGTTCACACCTCCTACAGTGGCAAAGCATAATAAAAAAATCATCCTTGTAACATTTATTTGTTTATAAAAGTCATCCTTGTTATCAGTCACTTCCTTCCTAGTTCCAATGATAAGATCAGTCTTACATGTGTTCAAATTGTCAATAAGACTTTTTGTTGTAATTTTCTTGCCATCTTCACTAAAAGAAAAGCCACACGAGTGCACTCTCTGTTTTGCTGCTTGAATTGAAACAAGTCATACAAAGATTTCACCCTTTTTGTCTTGCTATCTGTCTTCTGGGTCTTATTTAATCAGAATCTTCTCAAAAGCGTCAAAAGTCTTGGTATCAGTATCACGTGCTGGGGACCTATAGCAGCTGAGTATGCTAAAAGTCTTTGCAATTTTTGACACGCCTTCTATGCAAATGTTTCAAGATCTTATAAAAACATCAATATATTACATCATCAACATATTACATCACCAACATATTACTGTATAGTACAACAAAAGCCCGCGTATAAGAACCCGTTTTTTCAATTAGCCTAAACAGATTCTTATATGAATGGTACTTAAAGTGAATTTAGACTATCAAGATTTATGATAAAGGTTTTTATATTAATGTAGCAAAATCATGATTTTACTCAAACAAACTCATAGCAATTCCTCTGGAATGTCGTTTAGAAGACAAGGTTCGTAGGTGGAAAACCTTTATTGGGATGATGGAAATAGAAGACACAGAATTGTACTTTGGCTACAAAGAAGAATTATTTTGCCATGTTAATTTTAGATATAAGCAGATTATTATACTTTATTCAACTGTTCCCACCTAGAAACTGTTACAGCAGCTTTGCTGGTAAGAACCTAACTTTAAATTTTAGCTTGAAAGGTTCTTACGTGTTGGAGGCCTAAATTCACTAGAAAAGCTGAACGGTGTTTGGTTAAGTACACAGAGCAATCTGCCTAGTAACATCTTTAATTTTACCATCAAGTATCTTAACAACACTCGTCCAACTTGTAAAAATCTGCTTAAATGGAACCTTAGTCGAACATCTTCCTGAAAATTCTGTCTTCTTCCAGAAACACTTCTGCACGTTGTTGCTGGATGCAAAATGTATCTTGACCAAGGCCGTTGTACATGGCGTCATAATTTTACATTAAACCCAATTTTGCTTTTGTATTTGTTTCTACCTAGCATCCGAAGGTAGTTTTTAGGACACTGAGAAGCTTATGCTTATCGAGCAGTGTTCTGATCCTTTCTCTTGATGTAACCACACCTCGTCATTCCTACGTCTGGAATTACAGAGAGCTTGCGACTCACCACACTCTAAAACAATATCGGAATGGTCCATGCACTTTTTTGCACCTATTTCGCCATACGATGCTGCCACAAATCATGTTTGATACACTGCACCACTTCATTGTTTCTTTTGCCTCTTCCCCTGATAGTCCTGGCCTTTTCAAGTTTCCCCTCACATCCTTATGTAGGGTCCCAAGTGATCCAAAACACATGACACTGATTCTTGTTGCAATTCCATTTTCATTCATTAAGTTTATCAGTGGTTGATACTTATTTCCTTTTTCTCGGTAGGATGTATTCCATGTGGTGTGAAATCTTTGCTAAAGCCATGTTATTGTAAGCACTGAGTTTTAAAGGAATAGGGAGCGTACATTCCTTGATTTTACCAATTATATCTTTGAATTCTTTGATGAAATCCTTAACTTGTTTCTCGTCTTTGCCTGCTATGGTAAACGATTTGCCAAGATATTTATACGATTCGGACCTCTTGTACGTTGCTATTGTTTCTCCTCGAACTTTAATGACTGGCTTTTTGTCACCTTTTCCCTTTTACCAATTGTTACCCGACCTTCGCTCATAAATTAACGCACACTTAGATGCCTTTACTTTCAAACCAGCTTGATCAAAGAGTGGTTCACATTTTATTATCATCTCTTCAAGTAGTTTTAAATAATATGTTACCATTGCAATGTCGTCTGCATATGCTTGAATTGGCATTGGCCTTATGTTTCTTTCATTTTCTATATTCATACTAATCAGGGCACGATTGAATGCTGGTTTTAGTACTTTATCTACTACCACTAGAAAAATCATAACGCTTAATGGGTCATCTGTTTTCGTGCCCCTTGTGATGTAAATTTTCTGAGTCAAATTGTTTCCACAAATAACTTGAAAGCTGGAACGATGATATATGTGCTCAATAATCTTACAGTATACAATCGGAATGTTGTATTCGCGCAATGTGGTTGTAATTTCTTTATGCTTGATATATTAAATCTTGCCTATTTCTTTCTTTAAGAAAGCCCTTTGTTAAAATTCAATTTGCGGCTAAATGAAGGGCAGAATTCTGTTTATGATGCAACGCGAAAATAATTTGTAAATAACAGACGATAAAGATATGTTACGTAGTGTCGTTAAGTCTTCGCGGCTATAATTCTTTTTCGGAATTCTTTGCACTATATCATGTTTCCATTCAGAGGGTACTTTTCTATTATTTTACTTGTATTAAATATGCCCACAGTGTCAGTTTTAATTGAACTAAATTCTCTCTTTATGTCCTCATACACAACCCCATCCAGCCTTGCTGATTTTCGATTGGGTCATATTTTCACAACATTTTCAATTTCTTTTTCATTAAATGCCCTAACTTCTTCGATATCATTTTCGTCGTTGTCAGCAAGGGATATTTCTTCCTCGTTTCTTGAATCATTTTCTAAAAGAGAAAAAATTTTCATTTCGATAGAACGCTTCTGTTTCCGCTTGATCAATTTCTACTTGTGTTTTGTTTTGCCATTTACAATCGTTCTTTATAACTTGAATTGCCCTCTTTCTTTTGTGCAGCCAAAGATCTGTCAATTTACTACTGGAAACTGTATCATCCGTGAACACACCTTGTCTGAGTGAAAGGAATGGTTGTATTGTTTTATTGACATAAGAAAACTGCTTTTCTAAGTGGAACAATATGGGGTCATCTCTGTTACCACCAAGAGACGGTTCCTTTGGTAGCGTCTTCAAAATACGTAAACAATATTTGCAAAGATATAAGTTCCATGACTTGCCATTGAAGCTTTGTTGTTGAATTTCCCCGCTTTTCACGAATATTCCAGTAATGACTTTAAGGACTCTTTTCCATTTGCTAAAATCGCCCTTGCAGATAAATTTATCATAAAAGACTCCCCTGCTACTCAGAGACTGACGAAAGGCCCTTTCGAAGAAGAAGTAGAAGCTTTCATACGCCTTATGATAGAAGTAATGGTTTTGATTTATATTGTAGGGTCCTGTTATATTGTAGGTTTTAGGGTTAAACCGTGTTTAGTTTTGTCTTCTTTAAAAACATATTTAGAGAATTTGCAAGACCTTTCAAATCACCATGTTAAAATCGTTGGTTCTTAATCGATGCCGTGATTATTCTAGATTGTTTTTCAGGCTATCCCAAGAGTTCAGTTTTTGCATCATGTTTCTTACCGCCAACCTTGCTGGCTGCTTTATCTACCCTTGATCTATCCTATCTCTTGCAGTAGTGATATCCTAAGGAATTACAGCGGCTTCTTCTGAACAAATGTCTTACTATAGAGCAACATATCGTTGTGTATTGAGCTGAATAAAATGAATGTTGACTGTGTGGGTCCCTACGATTGATTTCCTCGTAAGGAAAGGTCATTCCAGTCACCTTATCTTCCTTATGTAGAATCAATCAATGCTCACAAAAGTTGATTTATATTAAGAGCTTTCTTTCCTTCAAACCTGATTTATGTTAGGGTCCTGTTTAACACTACAATAAAGTTTTATGGTGATGTCAAATTAACTTCTTCTGATGACTATGCAAACATATAGCAAGTGACGTAATAAGAAATTATGACCTCATATGTGAAACAACAAATCTCCAATCAAACCATGCATGATCACTTGGTTCAGCATGAGCTATTGATGGAAGTTATTTTAGAGTGTTTGCATTAATAAATTTAAGTTCAAGTAAAGCAATGAAACAATATCTAAAAAGGTCATTAATCAGCCATTTCAATAATGAGTATGGATTGAAATTATTTTGTTACTCTATCTTTTGGATGCTTTTTGGTGAATTTTAGAGACATCAAAGTTAAAGATCGAAGGAAAACTTAGATATTGCCAATTCTAAACATATGATGTGAATTTTCTCGATTATGAAACCATAATGACGTCATATTGTCAAAAGAGAATAGTCAAATGCTGTTCCAGGGGCGTTCTTTGAAGAATTTTGTAGACTTTAGATAGCGCAATTCTAAATACGCAACTGAAATTGGACAATTCGCTTAGAATCAACCAGATTCGCAATCAGCATGGTCAAAATGCCCCGTATCAAATGGGTCCAGGTTTCTCTCAAAAATGCCCTTTGTTCAGTAGTTACTGAGAATCGGTACCAGATAAGTATGCTCACGGAGCGTGAGGCTTTAGATTCAGAATGAGCGTATTGTTGCGTTTTATCCAATAAGAGCAAAGACAGTAGTAACAATTGCATGACTGATCTGGCTTTCATTGGATGGTAATTTTTGTTCGTGCTGTTTGAATCGGGTGCCTGGAGAATTTTGTATTGATCAAGTCATATTGGAATCATTTTCACAAAAAGATGAACAGAGTTGAAGAAGAAAAAAGTTCAAGTAGTAAATTCCGTTATCTTGTTTGTGGATTTGCATTTTTAATACAATTCCTAGGATATGGCTTCCACCGTACATTTGGGACCATTTATGTATCAATGCAGAAAGAATTTGACGCGAGCAATGCTTCGATAGGTAAGCAACATCTTTTTTCAACTGACTTGAAAAGCGTATAGGAAGGTGGGGCTTTCTTCGATAAATTTCACTACAAAGACTTGATCCTTTCGAAAGAGACTGAGAAAAGTCCCAGAAATCTAGAGTTTTCATAGCAATTTCAAAACTATATAAAGGAAACGAAATTTCTAATTAGATGGAGTGAAATAGGACCGATTTTTCATCTGTTTCCTTCGCTTTATCGAATAACCTTACTTTCTTCATTTACCAAGTAGTTAGGACGCTCCCTTTTATGATGTTGATGTGTATTCGTGTTGAAAGAATAAAATTGTGGTTTTATGATAGATTCTAACTAAAAGTCCCGGGCTTCTTGTCGGGGGGAAAAGTACTCGGAATTTTACAGTAGCTTTTCCGAGAGTCCTTCCCTGCCACTAATCTATGTTTTTCGCAGAGTTGCAGGACGACCAAAAAGAGAGCTAGACATATTGGTTAGGACTAGGTTATTCAATTATCTGTCTTAACTCTTTGGCAAATTTTTCACGCTGTTCAATAGAACAACATTTTCTTCTACATACATCTGTTCCAAGAGCTGTAAAAACGACCGTCTTATCACAGTTTTAGTCTTGTCTGGAACCCACTGATTGCCAACACTTAGGGGGTCTTTCACCAACCTCTATTCCCCGAATAGCTGCTGCTGAACAAAGGGTAGACCTCGGGAGTTTTCTTTGCATAAAAATAGCCACACAAGTTTCAAGAGACTTCGTATGCAAGGTGTAATGTTGGCGTGATCTTACTGAAATCTCTGTTAACCCTAATTTGTAGTAACCCAAATGTATACTTATTGCCTATTGCTTTACGTTAAAAGCTTATACTTATAACGTCAGGACTCTAATTGCTTCTGACACACTCAACTCAATTTCTCATTACGGTTGAAACTCTGAAAAACTGATGAAAAACATTTTATTCAAACCGCATTAACGTAAAGATTAATTAAGACGCTCCGACACAAGATGAAACCACTAAACAGATGAAAGCACATTGGAAATGTTGTCAATAGTGTCTTAATCATAAGGTGAAAGCGAACTCCTTCTGTCTACACAATAGCGGTTTTTCATGCTTATGTGGATAGATTCAAAAAACCTTCTAGATGGAACGAGGATCGGGCTTTGCAAGTAATCACACTGGTTGTAAATTCATAGTAAATTTTAATGATGGCGTCATCAAAAAATTGATTAAAATTCTTGAAAAATCAGCCAATCACTTAATCTCAACTTTTATTGCATTCGTCCACTAAATCAATAATGGAGATTTCAAATCCAACAGGAACCAAAAAATTTCACCGAAAGCTACTTTTTTGATGATGTCATCAAATATTTCCAAAAAATGTTGAAAAATCAGCCAATGACTTAATCTAAACTTTTAATTCATTTCCTCATCAAATCAACTATGAAGATTTCAAATCCAAAATGGGACAAGAAAATTTTACAGGAAGTTACTTTTTTGATGACGTCATCAAATATTTATAAAATTTCTAGAAAAATCAGGCACTATTTAATCTAAACTTTTAATGCATTTCCCCACTAAATCATCTATGAAGATTTCAAATCCTAGACGGGACAGAAAATTTTTCTACCGAAAGTTACTTTTTTGATGATGTCTTCAAATATTTGTAAAAATTGTTGAAAAATCAGCCAATGACTTAATCTCAACTTTTAATGCATTTCCTCATTAAATCAATAGATGTGTTTTTGCCCGGTTAATACTAGACCTGCTTAAATTAGCGTAAAAGAGAGCCTTTGGTAAAATGACACAATGTGACACAAGCAAAACATGTTTACTTCAACTAAATAGAAAAACTGTGCATGCAATATATCATTAGTGATATATCACTCAAAGGAAAATTAGTGAAAAGACTACTAATATCGAAAGAACACATGAAAGGTGTTTCGTTTTCGATGTTAAAGTTTTCCATAAACTCGGCAAAGTAAAAGAATCCTTGATGCAATGTTTTGAATATTTTTGAAGAACAGGATCTAAAACTTCGGTAAGCCACTTAGCCAGTTCGTGTTGTGCTGAGCCAATCAGATACAAGATTGATCTAAGTGGGACATTCGGCATATATATTTTAGGGAGGCCATAACAATTATGGTCATTGTGAACCTGTGGGTCTCATCTTATCGTAAATTTGTTAGTCAACATTTTTGAGTCGACAAGCTCTAAAAGATGTTCTTGAAGTTTCAGCCCTAACCAGGCCGTTTTATTGTGTGTTTCGACATCACCCTGTTTTTCAAACTTATGCTTGTCAAGGAGAATATTCTCCATTTTTTGGATGTTATCCTTTTTGTCCAAAATTACCCCCCTTACCCTTCATAGGATTTTGTAATAAAGATGCCATTGTTAGACCATAGAGATTTTAGAGCTTGAAAATGCTCTTTATGCAAAAGAAAATCCGAGTGGGTCGATGGGAGAGCCACTAAAAGCATAAGCCAAATCGCTTAGTCGAGCTTTTAATTTCTTAAATTCCAAACAATCAGAAATATCGTGCTTGGAAAGTTGAGCGTTTAAAATTTCGAATGCAGCAAAAAGTGGGATACAGAATTCAAGACCATTACCTAAGACAAGTTTCCGCTTTCAGAGAGAGAAAAGTCCGATAAATTGGAAGTATGTTTTTTGGAAACGCTGATCAAGCCACCAAAACTTTTCCCATCTAGTATGGCAATATTCTTACTGTGTTTTTCTGTGGTCTGTTTTAGTGTCCGCTGGAAATGTCCACCTTTTGGAAAGCTTTGCAATGTAAGTCCCATATTTGAAAATAGACCCGAGTTTTTTATTCAAAAGGTGGAATCAGTGGTGACACCAGGGGAGGGCTATAGCCCCTCCGCCGGAAGCATCTAGCCCCCCATAGGAGGAAGGTTTTGGAAAGAGGTTGAATCGTGGAGGTGGCTATGGTCTGGAGATTCCAGTAATTTAAGAAAAGTTAGTAAGAAAACTTAGTAAACTGGGCTGAAAGAAGATTGAAGCTGTAAAAAGCCATCTAGATTGTCAAAAGAGAAAGTGTTTGAAGCAAATATTTGAACAAATATTCATTCGTCTAAGTTTTCTGTTTGCTGGCTCCTAACTTTTTTGTAATGTCCCCTAATTGGAAAGAAAAACAGCCAAATTGACTTATTTGTGCAAAAAATATTGTCCGTTAATTAGAGTGTCCGCTGATTAAGTGTCCGTTTTTAGAAAGTTTTTTATGAGACTTTGACCAGAAAACGATCGGGGAAAAAAATTTGTCTGCTTATCAGAGGTGTCCCCCTTTTAGCGTGTCCGTTAATTGGAGAGAATACTGTTTTAGTTTTCTGAATTTCATCTTGTTGAAAAACGCCCTCAATTGTGGGACTTTGTCTAACACCAGGCTTTGAAATGCGAGCGGTGATGAATTTAGGTGCAACTCGACAAAAGCCAAAGGTTTACCTAAAGAAGGCCTGGATTTTTGGAATTAATGCCAACAAGTAATCTTCAAATCTTCAAATCATTAGTTTATAAACCTTCATTCATGTCAAGGAATATCATATTCAACCAAAGGAGCAACTACCTTTTCTTGATCCTTTATTGATTTAAAGATATGAAGATCTCTGAAATACCTAAATCACTGTAGTGGCACTGAGTGTATTTAAGCTGAAATTTCCTATTGAGATACTATTGGGGTGTAACATCCCCATACTACCGGTCGCGAAGCCCCTGATTATAATATGAAAAGCCACTGTTCATTTTAAGCCTTGGGGTTATTCTGACAAATGACAGTATGTTTCGTTTACGGACTGGAAGATGAAAGGTCAGCACAGGCATAGCGAAGCGTTGAGAAAAGTTGGAGAAGGAGGGGGCTAAAGCCGAATAAAATGTGGTTTGACTGCTAAATTCACTGGTAATTTTTGCATTTTTGACAAAAATTGGTGGGGTATAGCCCCCCATCCCCCTTTTGCTTGGTGCCTTCAGCAAAACATGAATCTTACAGAGTATAATAAACAGAACAATAGGGATCCAGATCTTGTTACTTTTTCCCGCGTATAAGGAGTATTATATAGCCTGATAACCAGCCCATTATTTAAAAAGCTTATTCTTTTAGAGTAATGGGATGGTTTTCAGGATAAGTATGATCTTGGTATTATACATTTCTGAAAACTTTGCTTATCCCCTTAATGAGTTTTCAACATTCAAATTAAGCTTACCCAGCTGAAGTTTGGACTTGGAGTACAGGGCCTAGGCTTATGATAATTTGGCCTACATTATTATTGACCTCTTAATTAGTATGTTGTGAACAATGTTGAAGAAGCTGTAAAAATTTATGCCACTCATATTCAACTTCCTCTTCTCTATTCAAGCACTAGCGAGTTCATTACCGGCATCTTTGCTGTTCATGTTATCAACTGTCGCAGTCGTTATTTTGGATCGGATAGGCTTTCGCCTTTCAATGCTACTTGGAGGCATATTGATAGGCGTCGCCCTACTGGTGTCATCACTCACTTCAAACATCCTCATCATCTACCTGACGCTTGGAGTTATTTACGCATTTGGTCAGAGTTTGTGTTATTACGGGTCTTTGCTAATTTTGCCATTGTATTTCAAGAAGACATTGCCACTCGCCCATAGTATAGTGATATCGGGGAACAGTGTTGGTGGCTTTGCCCTGGCGCCTGTCGTTGGTTTCGTCTTGAAACAATATGGCTTCAGTGGAGGAATGCGGCTGTGCAGCGCCATTGCCTTGTTCATTATTGCAATGTCGGTGGTATTTAAGAGGCCTGGGGAGAGCTTTTGGTTCAACGGATTGATTTGTGAAGAGAATGAAAAGCGAAGAGACAGTGAATCTAAACCTGAGAACCTACCTCTGCATAAGAACAAAGCATTTGTGATTTATGTTGTGTCGGTCATGTATTGCAAATTTGGAGTTTACATAAACTATGTGCATATAGTGAGTATTATGTTTTAGTCCTACGTCCTCATGGCTTTTTGCAGGCGTTGGCATATTTGAATGCAATTGAGCTTTGTCTTTTGACGCAATGTGGAAGTTGTCGATTTTGCTGCATAGCGCTGCTGTCCATCAACTTCTTTTTGCATTATGATTTAAATATGGTGTTCCTTAGCTAAATCTACTCTAAAATTCTTTTTTCGTAATTTCTAGACCTTAGAAGATTTTTCAGATTCATTTTTTAGCATATGTGTTAATCTGAGGAAACATTCTAAATCGTGAAGAGAGAGGAAAGGAAAAAAAAGTTTTATCTACTATCAAAGTATTGATTTTGAATTGGTATAAAGAAATATTCTACTAATGATCTTGAATCATAGACTGTATACTTCTATATGCCTAATATAATTGTATGTGCCTATATTAGACCAGGCGAGGAAGGGGGGGGGGGGGTATCGCCACCCATCAAGGGAATTGGCAAGATCAACTCTACTCGGTCAATTTCGATACGCTGATTACGAAAATCGTTGTTATACGGAGAAATTCGGTACCAGGAAGCCTCTATTTTACGTTCAAATCTCGTTTTCGTCCAAATTTGAACGTTGAACGAAAGTTTGTAAATTAATCGATTTTTTTCAATTTCGATATGCTGATTTCAAAAAGTTATTTTATAAGTGTAAATTCAGTACCAGGAAGCCTCTATTTCATGTTCAACCCTCATTTTCATCAAAATTTGAACGTTGAAAAAAAGTTTGTAAATTTTTTATTCTCATCAATTTCGATATACTGATTTCGAAGGTTGATCTCATACGGCGGAATTCTGAATGCACTGGTCCCTTTTTCATGCTGAAATCGTTAAATTATCGTTTTCAATATTTCTAGAGTAAAATCTGCTGCACGCATAGATTTGCTTTAAAAGCTTGAAAAAGATTATGTCAAAAAGCAATATAATACGGCTAATAAACATTTAAAGTTGTAAACAATCTTTTGGTGGTACAAAACTTGAAAATGGCTTTGAAAAAAGCAAACATTTAGTAAACTTTTCGTCTGACACTCTTCAGACTTTTAAACGTCAGAACATAGATCGAAAACTCTACGCTAGGAAATATATATACCCAGTTGTGGATCGAAATAGGCCAATCAGAAACAGGAGCACATGACTGTATAGGTTGACAAATCAGTGCCGCTTGCCTATTGTGAATGTTGAAACCTAAGGTGTCCTAAGGTGAAAACGAACTCCTTTTGTCTACACAGAAGCGGTTTTTTAGTGCTTATGTAGATAGATTCCAAAACTTCTAGGTAAAACGACGGTCGACCAATAATCCAAAACATGTCGCCATTATAGTTTTTGCACAATCTGGTTTCTAGTATATGCTGCCTGATAGCAGAATCGCAGGTTTAAGTTGTAATTTTAGATTTGAAAGACCGAGGTGGCTGTTCTCTTTGGGGATGGGTTTTGTTTCTAATATTAGATGGAACATGTTGTTTTATTCTATCCTCCAATCTTTGGGTAGTGCGTCCAACGTAGCCAGAATCACACTGTCACGTACAACGGAACTTTTTTGTGTGGCAGGAACGCAGTCCTTTTGAACGGACGGAAGGGCCTTTTTCGTACTATAAACAACACGTGGGTTGACTGCGAAGAAACAATTTGCAATGGCCTGTTTTATTTGGCTTTCAAAACGTAGGGAACTGTCACCGATCCAGGGTAGTTTTAGATAGACAGGGCACTTTTGAGGACCAAATTTTACGTCAGCCTAGAAATTTCCTATCTTCTCCTTAACGTAAACTGAAATAACATCTTCTGGATAGCCGTTCTCCAGAAAGATCTCAGTTAGATTTTTCACTGCGCTAGTTAAATTGTCATACAGAAAATTTATTCAGTGGTCTTGCTTCATGCTGTCTATCATATCAACATTGTCTTCAATTAAAAGGCGAGCAATAGTTGGTCTTCACGCCTTCTCCGGCAACGATTATGTGTCCATGATTTCCAAAAAAAGGGAAAAAGTCATTCTGAGAAGCAATGTAAAGCGCAACGAATTCGTGAGCACTTTTGCAAGGCTTGGAACATCCAATCCAATTGTCCAGCCCATCCAATTGCGTCGTCTTTGCAATCTTGGAGAAGTTTACATGCTTTCTTTACAGTTTTTCAACAATTGTCACCAAGGCCAATGACGCCCGCTCAAAGAGTTTCTGGAAGATTTTTGAAACTTAAGGGAAAGTTTTTGAACTTAGTTTAATGCCACCGTGTGTTGCCAATCTCATTTGCACAAAGCTACATTAGCTTATGTTGCAAACATTTACAGAAATGCAGACCAGTTACAGTTAAGCATTGGCAGTCCAGTTGATCATGGTTGGGATGCAGCCGGTAACGCATCGTGGAGTAAAGACATATACCTAGATAATAATGCCGAGTTGCTTCTAAATATCAATCAAGATGCTGAAGAAGACAATATTGACCCAATGAATGACAATTGCTTTGAGGATGAGTATAGCAATGACTCTGATGACAACGGATACTAGAATGTTTATTCAAAACAACTTTAAATGTTTATTAGCCGTATTATATTGCTTTTTGACATAATCTTTTCTAAGCTTTTAAAGCAAATCTATGTGTGCAGCAGATTTTACTCTAGAAATATTGAAAACGATGAATACACGAAAAGGGACCAGTGCATTCAGAATTCCGCCGTATGGGATCAACCACCGAAATCAGTATATCGAAATTGATGAGAATGAAAAATTTACAAACTTTTTTCAACATTCAAATTTTGATGAAAACGAGGCTTAGACAGGGAATAGAGTCTTCCTGGTACTGAATTTACATTTATAAAATAATTTTTTGAAATCAGCACATCGAACTTGATAAAAATCGATTCATTTAAAAACTTTCGTTCAACGTTCAAATTTGGACGAAAACGAGGTTTGAACGTGGAATAGAGGCTTCCTGGTACCGAATTTCTCCGTATAACATCGATTTTCGTAATCAGCGTATCGAAATTGACCAAATAGAGTTGTTCTTGCAAATTCCCTCGATGGGTGACGATACCCCCCTTCCTCGCCTGGTCTATATGTCTCTATTTGAAACTACTAATTTTTCAGGTACGTTTGGCTCTTGACCGGGCAGTGCCTTACACTGAAGCTACATTCTTACCAGGCCTTACTTGGATCGCACAGTTCCTTGGCAAAATAGCTTTTGGCAAGCTGTCATTTATGAAAGTGGCTAGCAATTTGGCTTTGTGTCAGATTTCGACCGCTTTTATGGGAGTAATAGTGTTTTTGCCATTTCTAAAAGGGTTTACTGGCCTAGCCATAATCTCTTTTGCTTTTGGATTATTTCAAGGATTGCATAATGCATCACACCTTATTGTTGTCAGGGAAATTGTAGAAACGCAGCAATTTAAAAGTGGATACAATGTCAGTCAATTCTTTTTAGGGATCGCTACCTTTTGTGGCCCCCCAATTGCAGGTAAGAAAAAATTTCTAGGGGTCTTGGCTGGGATGAAAGAATGATGTTGAAATCATCAAAATTTAATATTATTTAGAATTTATAAAACAATTAATCATATGATAAATGATGTAATACGATGTGGTTTAAATAAATACTTTATATTTGATGTATCCACTTGTGATACGTTGTAATATCAGACTTAACGTTTGAGCATATCAAAGGCTTGTTACGATGGAATAATGAGCTTGATAATTTAGTAACAAATTTCATTTCCAATGTGAAATTTACCAGGATTTATGCAAGCAAAAATGCCTGCAATGCGTACAAAAGTTTTATCAATATTTCTTCGTACGGAAAAACATTTCACCAATCCAGTGTTTAATGATTTAACTATTGAAATGCCCTTAAAGAAAGTAACAACTTTGAACAAACTAAAGCTTTCCGTCCAACTCTTTTCAGAGTATAAAACCTGTGAGCAAGGATTGAAAACTTCCAGCTAGAATACGTAAATCAAGCTGTGGATTGAAACGTGCCAATGAGAATGGCAAGCACATGACTATCGAGCTTGCCCATTTAGTGCGGTTTAATTATTCAAAATATTTTAACCAGTCTATTTCTAGGGTGAAAACAAATTCTTTCTGTTTACACAACAGAGGCTATTTCATCTTTGATGCAGATAGATTGTAAAAAATGCTGGATGTTAGGACGATCGGGCTTCTGAAGGCTTAAAAATTCATATGAATGCTAGACTAAAAGATGAAGTATGTCTCAATATGTTTGCATTTTTTAAAAACTCTTTAATTTTCACACTAATAAAATAGTGAAATATAACAAGTAAAATATAATTTTTTGAAAGAATTTCTACTGTTTCTGAAGTCGTGAAAAGTTCATCTTACCGTGAAATATATATTCAAATTTCCAGGGAAGTTCATATTGTGTTCTTGCTGGTGGAAATTTGGAAGTTACACTTTGTGTATCAAAGGGAATATGGCCATTATCGTAGCAAGTCAGTTTCACGTGAAGCCTCACTTCGGTCTATTGTACCTTTTATCTTTCTCTTATCGTTTCCTTCCTTTTATTATCTTTTCTTATTTCTCTTGTAGGTTATTTGTATACACTCACTGGCAACTATATACTTGCTTTTCTCATTGCTGGAGGATGTGCTGTTATGGGAATGCTTCTGATGTTCTTCGTGCGATATTTTCATGCTCTAAACAAAGAGGAAAATGAACTTCTCCTCAAACAGTAGAAGTTTAAAGTCAACGTAATCGAATAAGAATCTTTCAATAAAACGTAAGTTACTTGGAATGAAAGGTGCTGCTTTAAAAACCCTATTATATGCAAACAAGCTTCAACGTAATGAAGAAGAGAGCTGGTTGTCTTGATCATAATTAGAAATAGTTTTACATTTCCTCTTTTTAAAAAATAGCGAGAAATTTAACCAAGCTCTGATTGCAATTTTCAAATTTAATTCAATTAACAATCAATTGGCTAATGGATTTTGTGGTAGCAATATTCGTTGCCGCTTTGAGAACTTTATAGAAAATGACAACACTCCCAAGAATCTTAAGATCATAAAGAATTTGAATTGAACCCACGTTCTCACAGGGTCGAATTTACGTCTGTTGGGGCACTGGGCCCAAAGTTGATTGGGGCCCCTTAAAATATACCAAATAATTCGTGTCACGTGCACAGTACTTTACTAAACGTAATGAAACATAATAAACTAACTTTAAAACACGAATGAACTTGTATCTATTGCGCATTTCAGTATCTTAGCAAAAAACTACCCAACTGCTGTAAACCTTTCGATGATTTTATTGGCGTTTAAAACTCCCAGAACATCAACATCTGCTGTCATTTAAAGATTGTTTAATGATTAAACATAAGGAAACAACGCGCTACTGTGACATTGTTGACCTTAGTTCACACTCTTTTTAATTACCCTTTTCAGCATGGTGAAACATTTTTCACCTGAGAAACCACCGTATGGCAAATTGAGCAAAAAACTAAGGGCAGTCATTGCAATGGGGGAAGCTCCTATCAGGACAAGCGAAAGTTTTAAAAGCCCTGGGATTAAAACAAAATATGAGGCCCCTGCGAGCGGAGCGAGCTAAAAATTCTTATGACCACGCCCTTTATTCCATTCTTGAAACGGGATTAATTACTTTACAAGGCCCCCTAGCTCCATTTAAACACAAGATTGAAATCAAGAGCACTTTAAAGGCTTATAAAATTTTGCACGGGGCCCCCAAAATCAAAGAATCTTAGGGGGCCCATGGGCCCGGGCCTAACTGCGTTCTCGAACATAAAACAAATGTTTGTCTTCTTTCAAAGGGGTATAGCTCTTTGTTCATAGTTTTTTTATGTGAATAAACCAAAATTGATAATTACACCATTGCAATGTTATTCCGGTCATACGTGTCTTTTTTTTCAAATTAGGACCTGGCCAAACTTTTTCATTCACAAAACAGCTTATAGATTAGATTTCACACTTACGGGACAAATATATTGCACAACCTGAAGCAGAAATGCTGCAAAATTCTGGAGCTAGCAAAAGTTTAAATAGCTGCAGCAAATTATACAAAAGTTGCAAGATAACTTTGTGTTGGAGAATAATGGAAAATTTACCAATGTCTTTTATATCTTCTATGTCGAGTTTGACATAATCTGTTATATAAGTTATTTTCTAAATCTTAGCAAGTCTTACAAAGCGTTGCCCATTGTTTAGGGTTTAGATTAAATGGTTTTTACCTATAAAAAACTAATGCCTAATGGTTTCATAAAAGTTGATTTGATTTCATAAGCCATGTCGTTTACAACTCTGTGGCAAAAACCCATTTGTCAACTTTGTGCAATACTTTTGCTCAAAGAGTGTATATGAGCGCCAGAATAAGAGAAGAACCCTGTTGAAAAAAATGAGGAGTATTGTCAGAATTTCATTGCAAAAGTCATAATCCCAAATAAGTTTCTAGAGATTAAAATTGCCACTAGCAGAAGAAAGATAGATTCTGTTTTAAAAAAAAAATTTTTTCTTGGACTTCATTCTCCATCATCAATTCTTGAAAGCTATTCTAACATAAGAGGCTGTAAGACTTGTTCGGAAGACGATATTACGCTGTAATACCGTTTTAACCAATCTGTATGGCATTGTCATGGCACTTCTGCACATCTGTTCTGTCTGCGACAACACAACCCTTGAATTTCTAATCATGGCAGTCAGGGACGAAAACAAGTTGCTAATTTTGGGGGGGCGTGGAAGTATGAAAATTCCAACTTTAAGTGATAAATTTTTCATTCGACCAGTAGATCTGTTGTACCTACCAAATTGATATTTGTAAATAGCCCGAACACCATAGTTCTATTTTCTTTATAATTACCAAATCTTTACTCAATAATTAGCCTAAAGCATAAAAGCCTAAATCTCTAAATTTTGATTAACATGAAACAAACATTAAACATACTGTAAGAAGTAAAGCAACATTTAAGCAAAACCAGTATTAGATATACTTAATGATTAGTAGTATTCTTTCAGATCAATTGATCAATTTTATCTAAATTGATCAATTAATCAATTGGCGCAGATCAATCTTATCTAAAATATATTTTTTCACGATATAGAAGCACCAAGAATTTGGGCCTTTTATTTTCGTTCTTGATCGAAGAAAACTACCTTTAAACTTTTCAGAGGGCCAAATGCCTTTTCATTCTTTACAATTGAAATGATGATTTGAGAACAAACTTGTGCATATGCCTGATTCGAAAGATGAAATACTCTTCTTTGATCAAATACTTCTACTGCAGTTTTTGCAATGTGTTCTTGCTCCACAGCAGTTTTGTCATAGGAATTTATGATAAGGACTCAAGGACATTAACAAATAACAGGGGGAGTTTAGCATAAACTCGTTTTTTTATAAGAAGCGTTGAGAATTTTTAGTACTGAAAGATTCTTAATCTTTTATTGAATTAACTACTCGTAGTTTCTAAAAAAATTCCCACTCTAATATTTTCTGATCAATGCGGGTATTATTATTCCAAACTGTAAGTTTCAAGTTTCTTATCCGTAAGTTCACCTTGCCTGTTCGTAATTTGATTCAACTCCCGTCAGAAAGAAAGAAAAAGAAAACGGGGCAAGTGTGCAATTTGGATCCAGTGGAGACGGGATTCACAATAGAAAACGATTGGATGGGTCAGCTTCAGCCTGTGAATTTTAATGTTTAGAATTTTTATATTTAAAATAAAAAAACTTCTTAAAATATAAAATTCACAAGTTTGGTCTTAAGAAAAAAATTCCAAGTCAACCGTTATGTTTTCCAACTGTAACTGGATTTTCCAAACTTTGGGGGGGCGTTACGCCCCCCACGCCCCCCTATTATTTACGTGCCTGATGGCAGTGATAATGCGCACGAGCAAGGGCCCGGAAAAGGAGCTAGTTCATGGTCTGTAAGACAGGCATAATTCTTCTTCCAGAAATAGACATAGCAGGATTGGGGATTCCGTCCCGGCGTCAAAAACCGTTCTTAATAAAATCTCTTTCCATGCGCATGCTCGTTGGTTCCAGGACAGAGGGTTACCTCACTCATCAAAATACTTTCTTATGCTCGTCTCCCCAATAAACAGGGGGATTGTATGTGAGGAAGTGTGGCAAGCCTCAAGAATTGTTTAATCGGCGGATTCGCCATTTTGGTACTTACTCGGCAAACTTGCTGGTGGCATAAATTAAATAATTAATGATAGTTGATGGTATATTTGATTGTTTTCATCTTCATTTCGATTTTTTCTTGCAAACACGGCATTTTGATATTTCAGATGTTGATTGGCAAGCTGTCAGCAATGAGAACCAAACTCTACATTGCAAGTTTTCAAGGCTAGTGGCGCAAATTGCGAGAATGCCAGCAAGAAAATCGAATAAAACCATTAAAAAGCGTTCCTCCCGCTGATATAAATGTATAGTTGTATTAACTTAGTTAAAATTGCTTCAATGAGTGCATTTTTGAGCAAAGTGGTAGCATCAAATTTTTGAAAATTTTCTCACCTTCTGCGGCAACCATTCCTCGCCTCTGGTAGTAACTTTCCAGTGCTTTTTTACTGCACGTATCACAATAGTCTGCATGTTAGCTACCTTAACCTAACCTACCTATACAGTACAAATGGTTCCTAATTTGTTAAATGATTAAATGAAGAAAGCTTTGTATCTAATTGCAAAAATAGCTTGGTATCTAGAATTATGTGAATATTAAAGAAGCTTAACGCCATAGATGAATTGAGTAGACTCTTTTTTAAAAGGAAAGTTGTTGTTTATTAGAATATTCAGAAAATATTAGAATATTACACAAAATGGTTTTTCAAAATTACAAAGGCGAGATCCGATCAGAATTGGCATTTCTTTGTGAAGCTAGTGAGAGATTTATAAACCTAATGTATTTTGCGGGTTATGGACAATGATTAAGCTTGATGTAGCAAATTGTGTTACTTGAAAATTGTTACTAGAAACCTGAATTATGGATTTCGGGCAAACAGCAACATTATTTTGTCATGTGCAAGAACAACAACATATGGCACGGAGACCATTAGATTTATTGGCCAAAAATATGGCAAATGCTACCTACTGAAATCAAAGAGTCCCAATCACTGCAGATCTTTCAACCAAACATAAAATTTATATAAACTTCGAGTGCAGTTGTGGATTGTGCAAAGCATATATTGTACATTTAGGCATTCTATATATAATTACTTTTTATAAATTATCACTTTTATTGAAAATAGTTAGCTTGAGTTAACTTAATGCCAGATAGATGAGATAACTTATTCTCAACTGTAAACAAATTATTTATGATTTCTTTATTATTATTATTATATTATGTCATTATTATACTATAATATATTATTATTGTGAGACATATAAGGGTTGAAAAAAGTTTCGTCAGGAGTGAATACGACTCTCCATCTTTTGTCCCTTCACTATTTCACATGATTTGACAATAAAAGTTATTCTCAACGCATAATTTTGGCAGAAACTGAACATATTTGTCTATTAATCACAGCTAACGAAGGGTTGTAAACAACGATTTGCAGCATCAAAATGTCTCCAAACGATTCCAACTAGCAGGATATTATTTCTATTTTCATAACAAGGAAAGAGCCTTTGGCTTTGAGAAACATGTAGTTGCTAGAGTTGAAATATTATTTAATTTATTTTTGGTTGATTGGCAACCAGCTCCTCGAACAAACAGACACACATTCGTGCTCCAGCGTCCCTACATGTAGGTTTATTCACGCAAGGCTTTTTCAGCCCTAAAACTTCAATGAGATGGTTATAATTTTCCCTACATATAATTGGCAATAGTTTTCATTGGCAAATCTTAGATGATACAGTAAATACCCAAAAACTCGAGCCTCCAATGTAATGGTTCGAGTTATCGACTGCTAGAGTTATCAAGATTCTATAGCTCGAATGTTCGAGTTACTTGAAGTATTTTAACGTAGACAACAACAAAAACAACAACATCAACAAAAAACATTAAAAAAATGGAACAGAAGATTGAAATTCCAGTTCATAGATCTTTCTGCACTGCAGAAAGGCAAAAACTTAGTAAACAGGTGCAAAAGTGCTACAAAATGAGCTGCCGATCGTTCTTGCAACTTCAGTATCTCCTAAAAACCACCGTATCAAAGGACACAATAAATACAAAGATATTTGGACTTTAAAGCAAGTTTCTTTCTATCGAGAACTCCTGTAGCGAAATGCATTCCTTGTAAGAGGTGCATCATCATCATAACCAGGAAAAAAATTAATTTATCTAAATACATATACCGTTTAAGAGTCACACTTACATCAGCTACTGATATTATTTGAATGACTCCTCTTACAAATATGGTAAGCAACGATTAGCAGCAGATTAATCAATTGCAGCAACGATAGATACAAAAAATGCAAAAGTCAATAGTCTACAATCAAAAGCAATGAGTGAAAATTTATCGCTAGCAACAGAGTTTCGGTTCATTGTACATGAAAATTTCAAATTTTTCTGCACTCTCCGAGTTTTCTCTTGCAAACTTTGTAACAATTATTGTTTCTTAATTATCTTTACTTATGCTTATCAAATAATCAAATTAATGATCTGATGGATATCGTATAAAATGATCTTGGTGATGGAGAAGGATTGATTGTTTCTTGCAATACGCAAAATACGAGACTGAATGAATTTGTTTATGTTTCAAACCAAAACAGCATTTTCGTTTGATGAACCAAAAAATCTGTTACGATTCATACATTATTAAAGGGAGCAAAATCAGTTCGAGTTAGGAAAAGGTCGAGCTATCGGGTGTTCGAGTTATCGATGGTATTTGTATATGAAAGTATTACGCTATGTTCAAGGGGAGAAATATCAGTTTAAGTTAGGCAGTGCTCGAACTATTGGAGGGTTCGGGTTATC
The DNA here is from genome assembly GCF_013076305.1 of Rhopilema esculentum. The sequence goes on from NW_027019301.1 coordinate 834,025, forward strand.
GATGGCATTTGTTTATGAAAGTATTACGCTAGGTTCTAGGGGAGAAATATCAGTTCAAGTTAGGCAATGTTCGAACTATTGGAGGGTTCGAGTTATCGATGGCATTTGTATCTGAAAGTATTACGCTAGGTTCTAGGGGACGCAATATCAGTTCAAGTTAGGCAGTGCTCGAACTATTGGAGGGTTCGGGTTATCGATGGCATTTGTTTATGAAAGTATTACGCTAGGTTCTAGGGGAGAAATATCAGTTCAAGTTAGGCAATGTTCGAACTATTGGAGGGTTCGAGTTATCGATGGCATTTGTATCTGAAAGTATTACGCTAGGTTCTAGGGGACGCAATATCAGTTCAAGTTAGGCAATGTTCGAACTATCGGAGGGTTCGAGTTAACGATGGCATTTGTTTATGAAAGTATTACGCTAGGTTCTAGGGGAGAAATATCAGTTCAAGTTAGGCAATGTTCGAACTATCGGAGGGTTCGAGTTATCGATGGCATTTGTATCTGAAAGTATTACGCTAGGTTCTAGGGGACGCAATATCAGTTCAAGTTAGGCAATGTTCGGGTTATCGGGAGCTCGAGTTATCGAGTGTTTCCTGTCTTTTCAGAACTAAACTTACATAAGCAACTTTCAAAGTATGATGCATGTCACTTCCGGTTTTGTCAGAACTTCGCATGCCAAAAAAATCTTGAATTTGCTTCTGGAGATCAACCAACAATGAATATAATCCAAAATGAAATGCGATATGAAGAAATTGATATTTAAAGCTATTGTAGCATTATCTTCAATCGTTGCCTTGGTCTAACACAGATGCTTGTGGGTTTCTGTTGGCAAATATTTTTCAGGGCTGGCCTATTAAGAAATTTTTTTTCAAACATGAATAGTAAGGATGTAGGGCCCAAAGGAAGCTTTACCAGAAAGAAGCTTTTCCAATGCTTGCTATGTGCATCGGCATTTCTTGTCCAATTCACAGCGTTTGGATTTTACCGTGGATTCGGATCCATCTACGTGTCGATGCAAGAAAAGTTTACAGAAAGTAACGCACTGATAGGTACTCCAGCAAAAGTTTTTAAAGTAACTTATGTTGTCAATTCAATGTTTTAATAACACATTTTTTTATATAATGTTGCCTTCTACAGTGAATGTTTGAGTCCGGCTCGAGTAAGGATGGCAGGCCCAAGCCGGGGTGGGCCCCCACGAAGTCAAGGAAATCTTTTGGGGGAAGCCAAAAGAAAATAAAATGGGCTTTCTTACAGGCCTGATCATGATGCTGATAACACTTTTCTCGGAAACGATTGTTCTTGCTAGATGTTTACTGCAGCAATGCCTAGTTTCTATTCAGAAAACAGGTAGAAAATTCAAAAAATTTTGAAGGTAACTTCTTTGAAATTTAAATGTGCTTAATCCATTATGTGAAATATAATCGTGGCAAAAAATGTAATTCACGGACATTACTATTTTTTTTATTATTATTTATAATATTATTACAGTATGCGAAGCCAAGAAATTTTTACCTTAATACATAAACATAACTTTAAAAAAGCCTACATAATTTACTAATTTACAACAATCTTAATTAATTTAACAATGAAATGATAATGATATAGAAATTACAAAATAAAAGGAGCTGATTAGATTAAAAATATAACAATTAATCGATACTATTCAAGAAATTCAATCTGCGCAACGTAAGGTGCAATAGTCTGCAGTTGCATTTTATATTGTTCCAAGTTTATATTTATTCCTTTTCTATGTAAAAATAAAAAAATTGCGAGGTACAAGATGTTTTAAGTGCATTTGTAAGCTCTTGCCAAGCTTGGATCCCCCAAAAGGTTGTACCTTTCAAACCATACGAATTCTGATTGGTTTTGAAGGAATATCTCGTATATTCAATACTTAATTCCAAAAAGGTTTTTTGTTCCTTTTACCTTGGTTTAATATCGTTTATACTATTTTCAGAGATGTGTCGTCTACTCGGCCTTTACCAATAATTATAGGTGGCATTTTGTACCCACCATTTTCATATATTAATTTGAAAAATCATTCTCTCAAAAAGCTACGTCTGTATATCAGTACTTTTTTAAAGGGGAACTGAACGTGAAAAACGATTTTTTTACCAACTGATAAAGTTCCAGTTTGCTGTTCAAAACCGTTTGAATTTTTTTGAATACGTATTTTTAGTTTTTTAAAAAGTTTATAAGTTTTTAAGTGAAATTTGCCACTCATCTGATGCGAGCGAGAACGCGGTCGACCATGTGTCACGTGACCCTTGTCTGACCGTCAAAGTGGGACACGAATGAGATGTTATGTGAAATTTAGTATGAGTTGATAAGGTTCATGAAGGTTAACAACGGAAATGTCATAAAAAGCATGAACTTAATGCAAAATACAGAATATCACGAATGCGTAAACAAGATAAATAAGTATCATTTGGGAAAAAAACCCTTGTGCTATTTGCCTGGGGTACACTTGTGCCCAGTAACTCAGGAATAAATAGCTACCTGCACCCCTCCCGGTTACGCACAGCTGCTTAATGATCTATTTCTGTTAACTATACACATGAACCTTGGCAAAGCCGACACAATTTGACTTGCCTAAAATGATAAAAATGGTCCCCATCCTCAGAAATCCCCCTTGTGCTATTTTTAGACTGGGGTACTTGTGCCCAGTACTCAAAATACGTTAGTATGGTCAATCTATTTCTGTTAACTATACAGCCATGAAACTTGGCAAACCGACACAATTTGACTTGCTGAAAATGATAAGAATGGTCCCCAACCTCAGAAATACCCCTTTAAACATGATTTCTCATGCTTTGTCTATAGAACATGATATCAAAGCATTTTCTGGTATAACTCCAGGCACAAAAAACATTCATACCAGGATGTACATAAAGGAGAAGGATTTAAAGCACAACCATTAAATGATGTATATGTTTCCAAGTTTATTAAAAGACCTTATCTTAACAAAAGATATGTCAGGGTTTCTATCTCATAACTGTTCTATGAAAAATGTTGAGTTGAAGCAAATTTCAGAAAAATATAACCATTGGGCACCAAAAAACTTCATTCTCAAAATTTGAAAACAGTGTATCTAAACAACAGGCAGTGACAGAATACATTAAAAGAACATTGTACTGTGAAGGTAAAACATTTTCTTCTGATTATGTATAAAAAATGTTACCAAGCAGGTGGTACAGGACCATTATTGTAAGAGAAAAACTTTATCAAATCCAAACTATTCTACACATTTTGATGTGAGTAAAATATCTTGAAAAATATACCTTAGGAATCTTGAAAATATCAAGCCTTGCTCAATCTCCACTAGTTTTAACAAATTTCTAACTTATAACATGACCCCACTGGTTCTAAATTTCTCTTCTTGCTATTATGAACTGAAAGTCTGGTCCCTTTGAATAACCCCTGTATATAACCCTGTACTCCACTGTATATGTAGTAGGTAGCTGAGTTTTGCATTTTCATTGTCTCTCTGCAGAATTTTGAAACCCTTGTCTTCTTTGACTAAAGTTCTTTTCTTTACATTTTGTGATAAATTCATACTTAAAATTGTCCAGTTTTTCCAGCACACCATCCAAAAGCCAGCAAACCATCCATTGATCGGCCACTGTTTGTAGATACCTAGCAAAATGGATATAATTTTAGGTATCAATCTATTTTAGGCATATTTATGCAATTCTATTAAATATTTGACATTTTCGAATTATCAGTCCAAAAATCTTAATTGCAGTAAGATTTAATAATACTTGTCAATGTACAAAAAACAAGCCAGTTTTAAAACCAAAGTGGATTAGGTCGACCTGTTCCGTGCTACACATCAAACTATGTATAAACGTTTTATATCAAAGGAAATATTTATTAAATTGTAACATGTAATAATCCTTATTATTTCAGATTTTAGAAATGGAAAGATTATAATATGTAGCCTACATTCTCAGTTGTATCTTACTTTTTATAAGGAAATAAGGAAATTGTGTTTGAGTTGTTCTTGCCTTCATTGTCAGAAAAGAAACAAAGATCGACGTACCATTGATTTACTTCCTCATTTCTACCGACAAAACGAGCACGTCGCGGGAGATAATTCATCCTCAGCCTCTGGGATCTCATCGGGCCTAGGCTAATCTTCATCGCCACTTTCGCAGTTCCCGTTCGCCCTTGGTAGGGCAAGTACTTCACCACCACATGCTCCAAATTCATCGTCGCTCGATCTTAAGTCTGTTGTCATTCCTGAAGAGCTGTCGTGAAAATTGCGAACTGAAATTCTAACCAATAACCGAATCCCTCCCTCCGATTCACTCTACTACCTACTACAATGTTGTTTTCGTTGCGATCGGGGCACGTGTCCACGACTTTACGTCAGCGCCTGAAACTTGTCTCCAGACCTCTCCGCCACCGAAATGGAGAAATTTCACACTTCGCGTGGTGAATGCAGGAAAACGAAAAGAAAAACACTAATTTCGTGTCGATATTCGAAATCAGCACGATGAAAACTACTAGATAATTGATTTTCATTTTTCACTTCAGTTCCCCTTTAATAGCCTGCTTAAAGGAGAACTGACACGCAAAAATAAGTTTGGCTAAAACGGTAGTTTGTGACAAGCAAATTCCGGGATAGAAAGAATTCTTTAAATCACAGTTACCGTTTTTGAAATACAAGCGTTTTAAGTTGAGAAACGACAATTGTTCCGACAACTTGAGACTCGAGGCGAAAATCGTCACGAGTGGGCGATCATCTTTGACGTCACAAGTGACATGTTCTCAGCACGTATTGTGTTTCTCTATAGAAACCTTTAACAAAATGCTGCGGGCAAATGTTTATTTTGTGCATGTGAAAGGAGCTAATTTTGCAATTTTGACACATAATTGACTTTTTCAATGGTTTGGGACTCTGAATCGGAGTTTTATTACACTGATTTCGAAACAAATGGAGAGTTTCAGCCGTCTGAGTTTTTGCTGCCAACCAGCGCTGCCGCTTGGGCAGACAGTCGTGAGTCGTCCCATGGCTCAACAGTAACGATGTTATGGACAAAGAACAGACTGGAAGTACAAACTGATATGGAATTTCTATTAAAAACAATGCTATAACTACAATCTAAATGAGATCAGGTATTGTAAAACTAGAATTTCATTTCAGACTGAGGCGTCTTTGTCTAGACTGCTTTGTCTGTATGGCCTAAATTGGCTAAAATGCCCATGATGCTATGGAGGCCCTTTAAGATATCTATATACATAAAATAAATGGAACGAACTCACCGCTTGAGAATTTAATCAATAAACAAATCTTTCATTTCTCTTACTCAATTTCATTCCTCGATCCTTACGAACTCAACTATCACACCCCATAACAAAACTAAAATCAACTAAACTGTTTCCATGGATATCAGTTAATGTGCAGTGCAATTAGAAACAACAAAGAGTATTTAAAATGCGTTAAAACAATGGTAATTATGTGTGAACAATAAGAGGACGTGAAAATGCATATAAACAGAATACTAATGAGAACAGTTCACCACAATGCCCTAAACGGAACTGCAAGTTATTCATTATTAATTAATGTAACATTCTATGATTGTTTTTCAATGTTTCAAACGCGTTAACTGTATCGTGATATTAAATAGTGAAGGCGGGTTAAAAGTCGACTTGTGCGTATTATATGCCATTTTCACCGGGCGTGAAGGGTTTCGGGAACTGATAAGTTACCTGGCAGTCGAAAAATCTGGATTTACGAAATAGGCTCTTAGCTATTAGCCAAAGAACTTGATTTCTTAGTCGAAAAAATGCTGTTTAGTTGTCATAGGAATATCAACAGGCGCATTATCTTCTTTTGCAAACAATTTTGACTTGGGTGGGGGATGGTCTTTTTCTAGACTAGATTATTCCCTAGTATCTCAACCTCTGTTAAAATACAATAATCAAGATCAGTGAAATTATTATTTAGTCACACTCGCAGCTCCCATCAAACAAGGTTTTTTCTTGAATTCATATTTCTGCACCCTAAGCAGGTTGCAGGATCGCTTTTACCGCTGTCTCCACTAGATTTCGTTTGTCTTTTGGCTATTGCTTCAACCCCCCCAACCCCATATTGCAGTTTTATTTGTAATTGTAAAAATAAAAACTTTGAAGAAACGGTATCAGTTTTCAAACAAAGTTGATTCCTTTTTTCACAAGCTTTGCGGTTCTTTGAATGTTTCGGAGCATGCTGCTTCGAAGATATCATGGCATAAAAATAAATTTTATGTGGATATTAGCGTCTTATCAGATATGTAGCTAGGATTTTCTAGCTTCTTTATACTTATAAATGAAATGCCTGACAATTTTTTGTCTTTTTATCGCATACTTTTTTCAATAAAACACGAAACTTCATTTGTACTTTCACCGTTGCGGTCAAAGCCTTTACAACGGCATTGTTAACATGTCACTTGTGACGTCAACCGAGAATTTTAACAACTCCTGGCGATAATCTTGTTTTCGCTTGGGGAAATTCCCGAGTCCTGGCTGTGACGTAATTGACGGATAAAAGTGCAAATATCAGAAAAACGGCGAATCTTAGAAGAAAACTTTTTGCAGATTTGAAGTCAGCGAGAAATTTTGCATCGAATAAGCCAAAGTTATTTTTGCGTGTCAGTTCTCCTTTAATGTCTTGGTGGATAACATATAGTGTTGTGTCATCAGCATAATTGCATATTTAGCTCTTTGATATAATCATAAACATGTCATTTATGTATAAGTTGAATAAGAGATCTCCCAAAATTGATCCTTGTGGCACACCTACACTCATAGTTTTCCATTCACTGAAAGAGCCGTTTATTTTGACTCTTTGTTTCCTCTGGCTAAGGTACGATGATGTGAAATTCAAGACGCTTCTACAAAAACCACAAGCATTGAGTTTAGCAATCATTAGGTCACAATTGAGACAGTCAAATGCTTTTGACAGATCCATCAGTAGTGCACTGGCTGTTTGTTTAGTATCTAGAGCTTTTTTGCAATTTTCTATGAGTCTGAGTAATGTATGTTGGTTGCTATAATCCCTTTTGAAACCACATAGCAGTGGTGATAAAAAACCATGAGCGAAGGGAGTAATTTGTGATTCCATGATTCTCTCATATATTTTTGATGCTGACGGTAAGGTAGCAATTGGTCTATAGTTTCTCTTACTGAATTTATCATCTTTTTTATGCAACGATGATATGTCTCCTAATTTGAGTTCTTTTGGAAATGTCATATTAGATAGGTCCTCATTAAATGTTCTTTGTAAAATTTCAGAGAAAATGTCTGAATATTCTTTAAATATCCTAGCAGGTATACTTTCTATTGGTGAGGCTTTACTGGTATTAAGATTGTTTATCTGATCCCAAATTTCCCCACTGTTAACTTCCCTAAATTCAAAGGGCTGTGGGTCAGGGTACATTTCTCTTATTCTTATGATACTTGGGTGGTTTTTATATTTCTCAATGGCTTTATCGATTGGGTCATTTATACCATATGTGAGCTTTATATTGTTGAATTCCTAGATCTTCTGTGATGTTTATAAAGAAGTTGTTAAATAATTCTGCAATCTTGCGGTCATCACTAGTTAATTCTCAATTTTCTTCCAATGTAATAGAGGGTGTTGTTTTTATCTTTTCTGCAAAGACCGGTTTGATCGCTCTCCAGAATTTGCGATTATCTGTAAGATTACTTAAGTCGAGGTTCCTAAAATAACTGCTTTTAGCATTACGTAATAACTTTACACATTTGTTCCTTTGCCATTCATATGCTTTATGATTTTCCTCATTTTTGTTATTAGTATATCTATTTTTCAATTTGCTTCGATGCATTATTGCCTTACGTAATTCATTCGTCATAAATGGCCCGTCGTTTGCACGAACATACTTTCTCTAAATGGGGGCATGTTTATTAAGAAGACTTTTGACCGAGATATCAACACTTCCGTAGTCTCTAAAGTTTAGTATTCGATGATTCAAAATTTCAGATCTAAAGCTCGGAAAATCGAGTATTTTGGGAACTCTCTTGGTGAAATCCCCTTTGAGTATGCTCAGTATCATTACGTGGAAATCAGACAGCCCTGTTTGAACATTAGTCGTGTTTTGAAAGTGACTTTAACAGTTTGTCAGTATCAAATCTATACATCGTGGGTTGTCTGACTTGTGACAGGTTGGATTCTTGATCAAGTTAACTAATCTATAAGTGTCCATGAAAGCCGTAATTGCGCTGTCACCCACTTCGCAATTGAAATCGCCCATAACGATAAGATTTTCAAGTTTGTTGCTGAAGAAATCGATTCCTTTTTCGATCTCTTCTAGCTTGGGCAGTGGGAGGTTGGGCGATATATGCTAAGTAGTAGCCATTTTTTGTTCTAAGTTTTATTTCGGTGGTGCATATTTCAATGTCATTAGGAAATTTGTAATTTGTTAGCTCTTAACAAGGATCCCTTCCCTTGCATAGGTAAGGAGGCCTCCACAATTTTTTTTCTATCCTTTCTGAAGGGTTCTCCAAAGCCTTCGATCATGAATTGACTTGTTGTAAAAGTTTCATCTATTTTAGTTTCGGCGATTGTAAGAATGTCAACATATTTTGAAACCATTAATTTTAATGGTTCAATTTTATTCCTGATTGAGTTAATGTTTAGGTATGCTATTACAAGACCCTTTTATTTTTAATCCTGATTTTCTAAGAATGTCAACTGTATTTAATTCGCAGGAATCAGTTTCTGGAATTTTTTCATTTAGGTTTCATGGACGTATGATTCGGGGTTTTTATTTACTGTATTTATATTGATGTTATTCAAATTTTTTAGGCTATTATCATTATGTATATTAAAACTCTTTTTTCTTTCATATATTTCTGTCGAGTCATCCTTGTTTAATCAAAATGAATACGATCTAAGTTTTTGAATAAAGTTCAGTGCTAATTGCCTGTTATCTCTGAAATTAAGATGAAAACCGTCTCTTGCAAGGAGCTGGGTAACCTTTGCCCTTATTCATAGCCGCGTTCATAATTTGCATTAAGACTTAAAACTTTGAATGATTCATTTATTCAAAAAGAAAGCTTTACAAAATGGTGAAGCATTAATTTATGCGGACGCAGTGGACTGAGGGGGGCTAGCTGACTAAAATATTCGTAACACCTTTCGCGATCGATTTGCAGCAAACACGAGGAGCTTACTAACAATGCAGCTCGACAGTTTCAGATTATGCCTGGAAATAAACGCCGTACAAACGATACAAAACGCGGTATTGAGGAATAGCCAAAGGTTATTCTAAACTGGAGTTGAGCCCTTTTTGGAGCTGGAAATCAAAATTTGGAGCTGGATTTGAAATTTTATGCCTGGAGCTTGAAAATTTAAACAAATCAATCAAGAAATGTTTGTTTTCCAATTATTTTTTAGTCACATTTCTTTAGAATGAAATAGATTGACTGTACTTATCCTGGACAGTGTCCAGTTCAGCTAAATTTGGCTGATTCAAGCACTTTATCATAGAATATGATAAGACCTGTTACTTCAGTCGCAATTTTTTAAAATTTATTTTTATTAGGGGGCATTAATTTTTTTGTTTGCGAATGTAGAACAAAGACAATACGTCTAGGCTACGATATATAGCAACTAAAGTTTAACCAACAACCAGGGCCACTGAGAGTGGGGGAAGAGGGGGAAAATTGCATTAGAGCTTCAAGGTGCAGGGGGCCTCAGGAGTTAATGAATTAAATTTTAAAAATTGAATAAATCAAATGAAATAAAAATATGCATGAAGAACAATAAGAGTTTTCAACGGTCAGAAGAATATGAGTAACCGAAGTATAATGAATGGCATTTTGTGTTAATCTACCGAGAGTGGTCGCAAATTTTTTCTACCGCTCCGCTCCCAGGGTCCTCGACTCCGGATGTTGTCCCGGGATCTCCTAAACCCGTCGGTGGCCATGCCAACAAGTTGATTTACTGAAAATATCGATTGGATTGGTTTGTTTTTGCTTGTAGAAGCCTGCCCTTAAAGCGTGAATAATGCTAGAACTTTTTTTAGAACAAGCTCGGAGAATAGCTTACTGTCTTGCTTTGCAATTTTTGTAAAACAAAAAAGGCCAAGTAGGGGTTTATGCGGTTCATATACATCTTGCAAACAAGAAACTGTCGACAAGCAAGAGGCCACAAAAGAACGAAACCGTTGAATAATTGCACTTTTGATTAAAGATATAAAACTTATGCTCATGATAAAATAATATTGTAATATTGTAATATTCTTTGCAGCTTGGACCGGCTCCTTGTCAATAGCTATGACTTTCCTATTGACGCCGATTACCTTCAGAGTCTTCGACCTGGTTGGATATAGACTCTCACTGCTTCTTGGAGGAACATTAATTGGCCTTTCACTCGTGGCGACATCATTTGCATCCAGTATTTTCGAAACCTATTTCACACTTGGGCTTATGTTTGCGATAGGACAAAGTTTATGTTATTTTGCTCCATTGCTGATTTTGCCCCACTATTTCAAAAGGAAATTATCACTGGCCCATGGAATAGTGCTTTGCGGAAGCAGCCTCGGAGGACTCGCTCAGGCTCCCGGTCTCGGTTTCATCTTGCAAAAGTATGGATTCAGCAGTGGAATGCGGCTGTCGAGCGTGACTGCACTGCTTATAATAGCAGTCTCTGTGTTATTTAAGCTGCCTGAGGAGAGTTTTGGGCCTAATTCTTTGAAGTGCAGGAAGGAGAGAAAGAGAGAAATAACGATCAAGACAGAAATGGAGGAAATACCTTTACTAAGAAATTATGCTTACATCATCTTCGTTTTTGCAATTATGTTGGTCAGTTTTGGAGTTTTCATACCATTTGTGCATTTGGTAAGTTTAAGAAAAGCTGATTACGCTTTCGTCTATATTGATCAAGACAAAATCTTTCACGATGGAGTTCATTTCTTGCTAATATTATCAAACAACCTATACTTGCATTATACACACACAGTGTTTTCTTCAGTAAAATTCTAGTTTTCCTGTCTAGATTTTTAAACAAACCCTAGCAGTTTAATTGCAAACTAATAATATTCCAGTGATCATGTTTTTGAAAAACTAAAAAATAACAATCTTAGCTTCAAATTCCAGGTTCTTATATGAAGAAGAGTGGAATAAATTTTTATCTGAAATCCATGTTCAATCAAATGCGCGGACAGGTTTCGACGCTTTCGCGCAACTCATTCAGCGCAAGGAATATTGAAGGCGTATTTGAATAAGATCCAGCTACGGCCAAAATTTACAAATTATGCTAATTACAATTCAATATTTACAATCTAAAAAAAAATCCCATTTTAACTTGAGTTTAATTTTACTACAAATATCTATAACGAAAGGCGAAATGGTAATATCCATTTTCAGAATTTTGCAGGAATTCCTTTAGTTTCTTTTTGAACGTGGTAATCGTGGAGCTCATTCTTATCTGTAATGGAATTTCGTTTCACGTCTGTCCACCACAATAGAAAAAACTCCTTTTGGAGAATTTTAGGTTTTGCCTTAGGATGTCTAGGTGAAGGCAATTTCTTGTTGAATAGTTAGATATTTGGGATCTTGTGTCAAATCTTCCTTTCAAATTGTCAGGGCAGAGACCATTTATTATTTTGTAGATCATTACTGCCCTGTCAAATTTTATCAAAATTTGAGACCAAAAGCCAATTGCAGCTCCACCCGTCCTTTAATCTTGAGCCTTCTATTAGCGTGTGTGCTCTGTTTTGTAAACGCTGAAGATGATGGAGATTTGTGTTTGACAATTTGCCCCATAGTTCATCACTGTATCTTAAAATGGCTCTCGAGCAGCGCCTTATAGACCTGATCCTGTTTCAATTGCGGGAATATGTTTTTTAGTTTGCACAGGGACGAGTGTGCATTTTTTTATTTTACCTTTAAGGTTTTTATATTGCTCATTCCATGTCAGGTTTTCGCCGACCGTAATTCCTAGGTATTTTACCTTTTGAGCTCGTTTGATTGGCTCTCCATTTACATTTACCTCTAGTGGGCCAAGGATACGGTTGGTTTGTCGTTTATGACCAATAACCATATATTCTGTTTTTTCAGTATTCAAACTAAGCTTATTCTGACGTAACCATTCTGCAATTTTGTCGATTTCAGCTTTTAGATCATTACAGAGATCGTAGATATCTTCGGCAGAACAGGTGACACTGGTATCGTCCGCATACATGTTTGAGATGAATTTTTTGAGGCACTGCTCAAAATCATTGACATACAGGATGACAAGGAGCGGCCCCAAGCACGATCCCTGGGGATACCGCAGTGAACAATTTTTAAGCTTGATCTATGGCCATTTATTTGACAGTATTGTCTTCTGTTGGTTAGATACGATGTGAACCACCGAAGAGATGTCCCTTCCACTCCGTATTTGGTTAGTTTCGATAGAAGAATCCCGGGGTTCACCGTATCAAACGCTTTTTTAAGGTCGAGAAATACGCTTATATTAATTCAATGCTTGTCAATAATAGAAAACCATGAATCTGTTATGTTTAATAGCGAGGTCAGCGTGCTATGCATCTTTAAGAATGCATGTTGACTTTCAGCAAATTTCTTTTGCTTTTTCATGTAAGTCGAGACTTGGCCGTGTCCAAATTTTTCCAGTAACCTCGAGAATACAGATAGCACGGATATAGGCCTATAATTACTCATTTCACTTTTAGAACCAGACTTGAAAATAGAGGTTACCCTTCCTATTTTCCATGTGTCTGGAAAAATACCGTTTTTGAATAAAGAGTTGAATATAGCAGCTAGTGGCGTGCATAAAATTTCTCTTCCACAAACTGTACTGTAATCTTATTAAAATCCGCAGATTTACTGCATTTCAATCTTTTGATTTCGATTTCTGTATGAAATTGCTTGAAATTCAAAATTTGGGGTTGTCGATGCATCTTCATCAGCGAAGTACTTTAGTGGGTTATCTGATTATTTAGTTACGATCTTTTCCGCAAGTTCATGACGTATCGTTGTTAAAACGTTATTAAATGCTTCCGCAATTCCCTTTTGCTTTACAATTAGTTGACCCTCATATATGACGGTAGCATGCTCAGATTTTCGGCGCTACGCCCGCGCGCACAAAAAAATTTCAACTGAAAATTGGCCTTAAGAGTTAACTATAGCGAACACTAACAAGCAGCAATAGCTGTGTGTGTTATGATATGACGCGATTTAACCGTTGTGGCACAATAGGTGCCGTGGTGCATGAACGAGAGGCTAACTATGAATTTGTTGTAGCAAAGAGTATTTATTCGCTGCTTCGTCACGCGCAATGAGAAGTTTTACAGTATCGGAATAGATAATGTGATGCAATTTCTTGTGTATTTCTCAATTTCTTTACAATCTCATGTTATTATATGTTCCATCCCATTGCTGTTTCAATTTCCATTTATCAATGCTAAGCCGTTTCTTGCTTATTTAATTTCAATGATATTTCTTTTGAACAAGGATTATTTAATCTTAGGTACGCCTAGCGATGGACACAGGAATATCATACTCAATGGCGGTATTTCTACCAGGCATTACCTCTATTGCTCAAGCAGTTGGTAATGTAGGCTTCGGCAAGCTTGCCTCTCTCCCGAATTACAGCAAGATCTCTCTCTGCAAATGGGCCACCATCGTTATAGGCATAGTGACAACATTTGTTCCAATATTTACCTCCTTTATTGGCCTTGCTGCTTATTCCTTTCTTTTTGGTATTGCTGATGGCAGTATTGCCACATCTACCATGCTCATCATTAGAGATTTGATAACAAAAGAGCAATTCAATAGAGGATACAGTGCATATCTTATCTGCAACTGCATCGCTATCCTTGCTGGACCACCGTTTGCAGGCATGTTCAACCTGTTATTTGCCTTAAAGAATCAGGCATAATTCGTTTAAAAGTATATGTTAAATTATTATCTATGTACCCAAGTATAGAGTAATTTTTTGGATTAGCTTTAAAAACACAGTAGAAATAAGTGAATGATATTTATTGAGTGATAGGACGAAAGAAAAATACTGCTTTTAGGAGAAAACTGTTTCAGAAATTAAGATTTTATTTGTTTTTAGGCTGTGTAAAACAGAAAATTTAATGTCACAATTCCAATCCTCACACTTAATCCGACTCTTTCTCTGCATGTCTCCGTGTGTGTAATTATATAAATTCGTTTTTATATAAATTCATTTCAGGATATTTGTACACGGTTTCAGGAACTTACTCCCTTGTATTCTTTATTTCTGGTGGCTTGGCTGCTGTAGGAGGTTTCTTGATGTTTGCAGTGCAATATTTCCATCCGAAAAATGAAAGGACTTTTTTTTCCAATTTATTGACAAATGGCTGCAATACCCAGAAAGGCACGAAGATTGTCAGCTTCATGCAGAAATACTCCAAACCATATCGATTGGCAAATGAACAGACAACAGAAATAGCCAGTTCAAACCGCCCAACTATTCACAATTCCTTTATTTCTTTGCTCGAGTTAAATAATTCAGAAAACTATGTTGATGACTCTATACCTGAGGAAGGCATAGAAAGGATCACCACTAGGGACTTTTCATTGTCCGATGAACTTAGCAATAAAATCATTACTGGCACGTAATGTTAAGGTTGAGGATACCTAATTATATGCTAATATTTAGATCTAGAATAGAGATGATCAATGGCAACTACTAAGACCTGTAAAATAGTGTCAATCTGGAATAAATTCTTATTGCCAATTTTGATTTTTGTCATCCTTATTAACATCATATTGAAAACCGTTGTGCGTCGGATGTTGCCAAGAACATAATTGCAAAAAAATATAAGCCCTTAAGTTCCCTGCATTCATACGAAATATCATGACCATATATTATTCTTTTGAAAAAGGTAGACTTATGATATATGTGCTAGCAAATTATTAACGACGAAACAACCAGAAAACATAATTGCCTTATCAAGCGGTGCTCTACAACACCGAGATTTGAAGATGATTAAAACTCTTCCGATAAATTCACTTTGATTAACATGGCTTTGATATGAAGATTCGTAATTTTCTGATCGAAACATCTGAAGTGTGCAAGCTTGATACTGTTAAAAACGATTTCATACGAGCAAGGCGGACTTTAGTTTTCGTCCAATTAGATGCTTTGTTTACAATTTTCTTTTAGCCAAACAGAGCTTGTCAATTTCGCCTGGTTCATTTTCAACTTTCTCAAAAACACCCCTAGCTGTGAAGGAAAAGCACTACTGGAGTTTAAAGCCTGATTTACAGGAGACGAATTTTTTCGTTCCAGACGAACTTTTCGCCGCAAAAGCGCGAAAGATCACAGCGAAAAATTCACTGCAAAAAAGTAGAAACCGTTCCTAATTTTTCGCTGCAAAATTGTTCGCCTTGTAAAATAAACCAATCAGAACAGCATTGGAAGACACCTGACTTCTCATTTTTTTCAGACTGCCTGTCTTTCCGCATTCTTTTTTAAAATACTCTCGCCTTTGAAACGTCAATAAAATAGGTTGGTAATCATTCATTTCCTGTTCCTGTTCCTGTTCCTGTTCCTAAACGTAAACGTAAACGTAAACGTAAACGTAAACGTAAACGTAAACGTAAACGTAAACGTAAACGTAAACGTAAACGTAAACGTAAACGTAAACGTAAACGTAAACGTAAACGTAAACGTAAACGTAAATGTCTCTTACCGAAAGATGGAAATCCCCCTTTTGAAGACGTTCTGAAGGAATTTTTCTAATCAAGTATCGCTTTTTGCTGTTTTGCTCGCTTTTTTGATAAATTTAAAAGTCCAAGCTTGCTGATAAGAGCATTCCTCGGACAGTCGCTATATTTTTTTCTAATATTTGCAGCGAATTCGCAGAAAAATTTCTAAAAAATATACTTGAGATACAATCAGCCACAATAAAAAATTTACAAAGTTTATAAAGCCCTAATATTGCTGCTGTCACAAACATTTTGTCAATCTAACTCTGTATATATTTGTCGACGGCAAAGAAGTGGAGGAAGTGAACAACTTTAACTTTCTCGGTTCGATGATTAGACCTGATGGAGACTGTGAAAAGGAGATCGATCGACGGTTAGCGATGGGAAGGTCTGCTGTTGGAAAGCTACAGAAGATATGGAAGAACCATGACATCCGGTTAGACACGAAAACCCGACTGATGCGGTCTTTGGTATTTTCCATCGTCCTCTATGGTGCGGAGGCATGGACTTTAAAGACACGCTCCCGAAAAAGAATTGACGCGTTTGAAATGTGGTCGTGGCGTCGTATGCTGAGCATCCACTGGTCCGAAAGGCAAACCAATGCAAGCGTGCTTGACAGAGTATACCGTCCAAACAGTCTACTCAATCTCATTCATAGAGCACAACTCACATACTTCGGACACGCCGCACGAAAACCAGATGACAGCATAGAAAAGATTGCTATATTGGGTATGGTTGAGGGCAGTGGAGGGAGGGGCAGACCCCCGACGCGGTGGACTGATAACATCAAATCGCTCACTGGCATGCAACTCTACGAAGCGCTAACCATGGCCCAGAACAGAGTGGATTGGAGAGAAATGGTCATGGCAGTCACAAGCAACCGCAACGGCTGAATGAACGACGACGACGAACTCTGTATATAATTTGCAACGTTCATTTTTATAAGATAAAAACGGACTTTCCTTGAAGTTTTGTCAAATCTCTATATCGGAACGGGCAAAGGATATAATTAATACCTAAGGCGGTATCATGATTGTCTCTTTGTTACTAAGTTACAATGTTACTAGAAAATGCCGCCTATTTTGAGTGAATTCCTCGTAATATTCCAGAAATCCCAAGCCAATCTTTTTGTATCTCACGTTTGTGATCTGTGACCAGATTTAAACTTTTTCCAACAAGATACATGTGAAAATGTTCAGTACCCCACACAATACAAAGTGTCTCTTTTTCTGTTTGTGAGTATCTGCGCGCCACTGGTTTGTGTGCTCTACTGGCATATGCAATCAATGAGGCTCATTTCTGTTTGATTGTGCAAGAATTGCAGAAATACCTATGGGACTGGCATCTTCAATCAGATATGTATCTTTATCAACATCAAAATATGTCATCACTGGACTGTCTATCAGAACATCTTTGAGCTGCTTGAATGCTTTTGAGTGTTCTTCTTCCCATTTAAATACACTGTTCTTGTGAGTTAATCTTCTCAAGGGATCTGTTATGTCTGCAAAATTTTGAGGCACTGTTTGGTACTGGAGCATTTACTAAATCTGCAATCTTTGCTGAATCAGGTTTCACAGCCTTTTCTGGGAAAACCATGCCAAAAAATGATAGTTCTGGTTGTAAAAATACACATTTTTCTCTGTTGACTGTGAGCTTTCTTGCCTTTAGTCTTGCAAGACATTCATTCAATGCGTTATCATGCTCTGCTCTTGTTTTGCCAAAAATCATAATATCATCTGCTAAATTTCTGACATTATCTATGCTCTTTAGTGCTTCTTCTAGTGTGTGCTGAAATAAGCAGCTGCATTAGTACCATAGTTTGATCTCTTGTGCTGGAATAAACCAACATGTGTACTGAATGTTGTGATGTACCTGCTATCTTTGTGCAATTCTAACTGATGATATGCCTGACTGAGGTCTATCTTTGAGAAGAATTTAGCTCCATTTAATTGCACCATGATTTCATCAACTGTGGGCATGACATGTCAAACTCTTTTTATGACTGTGTTTGCTGAACGCGTGTCAACACAAATTCTTATTTTTGTGTTATCTTTCTTTGGTACAGTTATTATCTGAGATATCCAAAGAGTTGCCTGTCCTTCTGGAACTCTGTTTATTATTTCTTGTGCTTCCAAGCTCAACAGTTCTTGTTCCACTTGTTTTCTGATGTGAAATGGTATACGTCTGGTACTTTGAACAACAGGAGTTACACTTTCATCAATGCACAGTTTGATTTGAACTCCATCCAATTTTCCTACTCCTATGAAGATTTCTCTATTTGCAAGTGTGGCTGCATCAATTGACTTGTCATTGGTAGATTTGATAGGAATCCATGAACCATTACAAGTAGTTTGTGGCTAAACATTGCTGCTTTTCACCTTTGATTCCATTGGGTTAATATGAAATGTAACAAGACCAAGTTCTTGGGATGTCTCTGACAATAGTAAGGAACCTGAGTTCCCCTTTGTGACATAAAAGGTAGCCACAGTAATACGATATTTTGTCTCTAATGTGGCTTGGAATTTCCCAAGCATTTTCACTGGACTGTTACTGTTGTATGGATATACTTTTATTGAGGTCTTCTACAGTTGAAGATCTGAAGGTATCTGACGAAAGGTTTCTTCATCAAGATTATTTACTGAGGCTGCAGTGTCTACAAGCAAATTACATTTGTACTCGCTGACTTTGGCAGTAACAGTGGTACTTGGACTGTTTCTCATCAACTTGCTTAGTTGTAATTGGCCTAACGTATCCTTTGTATGGTGTGTTTTCTTTAGTTCTTGTTGTTCTTTGCTCAAACAACACTTTGCAAAATTATTCTTTTTCCACATTTATGGCATGTCTTACCAGTAGCTGGACAAGGCTGGTTTATACGAGGATAAAATCCTGCCCACTGATGAAATTTTCTTGCTAGTACATGGTCTTTCTCGGGCTTGCTGTGTATTACACGATTTACTTCTTGTTTAATTTCAATGTTACTCTCCATACTACTTGCTTGGTGGGCACTAGTTTCATCTCTTTGGCTTGGTGGGCACTAGTTTTATCTAATAACATTTTTTGCAAAGTATATAATGGATCTTTTAAAGCTTTCTTTCTTAAACGACTGGATGACCCAAAGTCTTTCCTATTCCCGAATTCGTAGCGTGAAGCTAAATTTTGTAAACAAACGTGAAACCGACCTAAAGTCTAATTTGGCTCTTGGCTAGCCTGGCAAAATAAATATGTCTCGTGAAGCAATTTCTCTTTTGGCTCAAATTGCTAGAGCTGACCCTTGTGGAACACCCTTGTCGATTTATTTTCATTCACTGAAGGACCCATTTACTTTCACTCTTTGTTTCCTCTTGTCTAGATCGCTATAAATGAACAATAAGACTTTTTTGCTGAATTCATATGCATTAAGCCTTGCTATCAGAAGTTCGTGGTTTGAGCAATCATAATAGGTTCATAAAGACAGCCCCGACACACTCTCCGGCGTCCAGACTAATCTTACATTTTTCAGTGAAACGCAGTAGGGCATGCTGTGTACTATAGTTTTCTCGAAATCCACAAAGCAAAGGGTTAAGGAAGCCTAGTGAAAATGGTTTCATCTGAGATTCCATTAGTCTTTCGTATACTTTTGAGACTGGTAGGAGGACCGTGATTGGCCTATAGTTTTTCTTAACATGTATATCCTCTTTTTTATGAATTGATGAAATATCAGACTCTTCACACAAGAAGCAAACAAAATTTGTGTTCCGATATGCTGCTTTCAATGACGAAGAACAGGAATACAAAGTTGAGTCCTTCATGGCATTCATGTCGACTTTAGTAAGAAAACAGGAGAGGAAATAGCAAATATGATTCAGAATTTTCTTTCTGATAATTCAATACCGCTTGATAATTGCAGAAGTCAAAGATATGATAATGGAGCTAACATGGCAGGGAAATACAAGAGAGTAAAGGCACACCTACTCGAAATAATTCCTTGGCTATCTTTTCTCCTTGTGCTTGTCACACCTTAAAACTTGTTGGAGTTGATTCTGCACAGTCATGTGATGAAGTCAAATCATTCTTTGAATATGTCAAACTCAACCTCATTAAAAATTTCATGAGGACCACAATGGGACAAGTCCGGCTTAATGACTTGGCTGTGCTATCACTTTAGCGAGACATTGCTCGAAAAGTAGATTTGCAAGATGTTATTAATACGTTTGCTGAAAGAAAAGCTCGCAAAGCCTTACTCTCGGACAGTTAAAGACATTAAAGCTGTTTTACCTTGCCTGTTAACCTATTTTGTTTCCTTGGTGGGTATTTTGTTTGATAACGGTTATTTGAATTATTATTATGAATTCCCTGATTCAAAAATTACCATTTTAAGAAATTGAAGACTTATTGACGAGCCCCTATCTGACACTGGGCCCCTGGGCAGTTGCCCCACTTTCCCCCCTCCTCTCGGTGGGCCTGGCCACTGCAGCCCATAATTTTTATTTCAGAACACGATGTAATCAGACCTCCTGAAAACGAATCTGTTATTATTTTTTCATATCTCTAGCCGTTTTGTAGTTATTAGCGTTTTGTCATTTGTGTTATCGCAAACAAATGGTAGCGAGGTATATAGCAAAAATGGTAGAACATGAAGACAAGGGTTTTAACAACCTGTGTTGTTAATAAAATAACAGTCTCGAAGGACAAATTATTGAAGAGCGAAGTCGATAGTAAGAGACGTACGTCGTGTTATTATCTTATTCCAAACCAAGTAACTATTTCTAAATGAACAGAGCGGTATATACAAGCAGCGAAGCGTAGAATGAAAACCACAGCGGGAACAAAACAAAACGAACAAAAGCTTAGATGTTATATCTCCCCCCCCCCCCTTCCCCTAGATAAAAGGGTCGAGAAAAGCATTTGGAACAAAAGTTAATAAAATGTATGTACGAATGTTCAGGTATGTCCATATCTGTCGGGAAAATAAACTTGTCTCCCAGAACATGTTGTCCGAGAATTACCAGGTATTTGGATTTCTACAGGTTTGGCCGTCGTTGAAGCATGGTTTGATGAAGATGATGTGTTTCTGGCAGTTGAACGTTAGTGATCTGCATCGGTATAAGCAACTTTCAGACGATCTATGCTTATTGTTTTTTGTTTTCCATTGATATCTACGAGGAAATGTTTGTCAGAGCGCTCGAGAACCTTGAAAGGACCGTCATATGTAGGTTGAAACGGCTTTCGAACATCATCATGGCGAACAAAAAGGTGTGTACAAGATGGAAGATTAGCTGGGATGTACGTGTAAGCTTCTTGAGAACGGGGAGGAGTTAGTTTTAGTTGTTGCATAAAACTTTGTAGACGATCAACAAAAACAGAGGGATCAAGGGCTGTGACATCAAATGTCGGAGATATGAATTAACCTGGAAGACGAAGTGTGGAACCATAAACAAGTCGGGCAGGTGAACAACCGAGGTCAGTTTTAATCGTTGTCCGAAGTCCGAGGAGAATGAGTGGAAGAAGGTCGATCCATCTTGTGGAATCCGGTCGAGCTTTGATTGAAGCTTTAAGCTGTCGATGGAAACGCTCAACCATGCCATTAGCGCAACGGTGGTAATAAGTAGTATGAATACGTCTGATTCCAAGTAAATCAGCGAGGGAACGGAAGAGAGCTGATTCAAACTGAGCTCCTCTATCAGTTGTTATCTTTAAGGAACACTGAAGACTGCGATCCAACGTGAAACAAAAGCTTGAGCGACGGTTTCTGAGGTAGCATCTGAATTTGGAATCGCCTCTGGCCAACGAATGTAGCGAGCGATGCAAGTAAGAAGATATTTACAGCCATTCGATGGTGGTAGAGGGCCAACAAGGTCAATGTGTATTTGATCGAAACGTGTGTAAGTAGAAAGATATGTTCCAATGGGGGGAAACATGTGACGGGCGACTTTAACCTGTTGGCATGGGATACAGGACCGAGTCCAATTGCCGATGTCTTTGTTGATGCTACAATCCTTGACAAAAGACCTTGGAACACCCTGCGACCAATGAAAGATTTTGAAGAAATAAAGGTTTCCGGCTATAAGATACAGAAATATCCCCCCTCCCCCCAAAAACAATGTTGGCTGAAAAGCCTATTGCTAACTCTAGCTAACCCTAGCTAATAAACTGACATTGGACCAATTTCAAGCTTTGAAACTGTTGTTATTCAACATTGTTTCAAGGGGGAGAGGGGGATGCTACTGAAGTTATGCAAAATTTTAGCTTGGTGTACCATAAATTTTGGCAAGGATTGTAGGTCAGATGTAATGTTGTCTGATATGTCGCTGTGTTGCACAAATACCGGGATATGCAAGTGAGTTGAGGTGATTAAACACAAGGCGGCAATAACAGACAGAAACATATGGGCGAGGAGTGCCGGTTGATATGTCACAAATGATGGTTTCAGAATCTGCCGGTAAAGGAAACTCTTTCAGGTTAAGGCGTTTGACTGTACATGTTTGGATTCAGAATCTTGCTGTTTAGCTGCAGACGGTGTGACAAAGCCAAGGGTTGGAATATTGAGTAAGGAATTGAGCTCAATGCGAGAAAGAGCATCAGCAACCACATTCTGATGGCCTTTTACGTGTCGTATGTCAGAGGTGAATTGAGAGATAAAATCAAGATGGCGAATTTCCCGTGGCGAATATCGATAAGACGAAGAACACAGTGGATGGAGCAGTGGCTTGTGGTCTATCATAACATGAAATGCGCGTCCTTCCAAAAAGTACCGAAAGTGCTTGATAGCTTAGTAGACGGAGAGTAGTTCTCGTCCAAATGTGCTGTACTTCGTTTCAGCTGGTTGCAGGCGCTTTAAAAAGAAAGAATTAGGTTGCCAGGCACCATTGGGGAATTTTTGAAGCACTGCTCCTACAGCCACATTCGAAACATCAACAACTACACTGCATGGTGCTACTGGTGGTGGATGAACAAGAAGAGTAGCCTGGGAAAGTGCTGTTTTGACCTCTGAGAATGTAGATGATGAATCCACAGTCAGTTGGAACGGTTCCTTGCTAGACTTGGCAGAGAGAAGGTCGGTGAGAGGCTGTATTGAATGAGCACAGCAAGGCACAAAACGACAGTTGAAGTTTATCAATCCAAGGAACTTGCTAAGCTTTTTGAGCGAAGTAGAAGGAGGAAAATCTTTGATTGCTACAACTCTTGTGGAAAAGGGTATGATTCCTTGTGATGAAAAATGATGTCCTAGGAAGTCAATACAAGATTGGCCAAAAATGCATTTGGTAGGGTGAATGACAATAGCATGATCGGAAAAACGAGAGAATAAAATGTCAAGATGCAACAAATGTTCTGCTTCAGAATAACTGGCGATAAGTAAAGCACTGTGAGCAAAAACGAGATCCAAACCACGAAGTACATGGTGCATGAAGCGCTGGAAGGTCTGTGCTGCATTACATAATCCGAATAGCATGCGAACGAACTCAAATAGCCCAAAGGGAGTTGTTATAGCAGTATTAGGAATGTCACTAGGCCCGACTGGAATCTGATGTTAGGCACGCACAAGATCAATTTTTGAGAAAACGGTTTTTCCATGCCGAGATGAAGAGAAATCTTGAATGTGTGGGATGGGGTAGCGATCGGGAACTGTAGCATTGTTCAAGCCACGATAATCACCGCAAGGTCGCCAGTCGCCTTGAGTAGCCTTAGGAACCATATGCAACGGAGAAGACCAACTGCTTTTTGACGGCCGAATGATGCCCAGTTGTAACCTATGAACAAATTCAGCTTTGGGAATGGTCAAACGTTCAGAAATAAGACGACGGGGACGAGCAAATACAGGAGGGCTTGTAGTTGTGATGGGATGGGTGACTGTATGCTTTACTTTTGATTAGTTGTATGAAGGACGGGCAATGTCAAGATACTTTTGAAATAATGCTTGGTATGGCGAAGTAGTATCAGGGGTCACCAGCATAGGATGAGGTTAGCTGTTGGCGGACAAAATAACTTGAATGGTCAAATTTGTTGTAGTGTCAATGAGTTTCCGATTTTAAACATCAACTTTGAGGCCAAAATTTGCAAGGAAATCAGCGCCAAGAAAAGGGAACGGTATTTCAGCAATAATAAAAATCCACCTGTACGTGCGGCAAAGTCCGAGGTCTATCGTTAAAGACTTTTCTCCTAAAGTAGGAATTGGCGACTTATTTACAGCCTGTAAAGAAAGTGGGGGTTTTAAAATGTGGGGGGTGGACTAAAACCGTACAAAAAAGGCTTTACTGGTAGTTTATTACATAATATTTAGCATTTTTAGCTAAAGCTCCTCCAGCTGTACCCCCGCTCCACGGTGCCTGGATAAGGATAAATTGTGACTTACGGGAAAGTTTCCATCTTGTGAATGGGGTTCTTCTTCTAATGCGGTAAGACATCAATTATTGTTCACCTCCCTGGAGATCCCTGAGATGAGACGACAATAAGAAATGCCTTCGGTCAGCATTCCATTCAAATCTGAAAAATAATGAAGCATTCGATTTTGAAAAGCTTGCTGCGTTGCCAAGATGTGGATTTGCGTTCAGGTTGAAGTTTCCATTTCTGATTTGTCGAATTACTAATCCATGTTGGCTAGAAGACTCCGCTGAACATCAATCGCAATCTGAAGGAAAATGAATAAAACGACAACCGAAATTTCGACATGAATCGCCTGTTCCAAGCCTCTACCAAGTCGTGCAAATTTCAGTACGAACGTATAACAGTAGCGCCGAATGTTGAAACAATAACCCTTTCCACGTCACAAAGTGCTTTTCCGAAAAAAATTTTGTCATATATTTACAGTGATTCTCAACTGTGAACGTCTATGTCTGGAAAACGAGTTAAGCTCTTCGAAAAAAAATTCACGATAGCTTCTTTTTCTCGACTAACTACCAATTTATGTAAAAATCTCAGAAAACATTTTTGGGCTGGTGTGGCCCTTTGATATTACTTACGATCATGTTTTAGGGTTAAAACGTGTTTAGTTTTGTCTTCTTGAAAAACATATTTAAAAAATTTGCAACACCTTTCAAATCGCCATGTTAAAATCCTTGGTTCTTAATCGATGCTGTGAATATTCTAGATTGTTTTTCATGCTATCCCAAGTGTTCAGTTTTTGCATCATGTTTCTTACCGCCAACCTTGCTGGCTGCTTTACCTAACCTTGATCTATCCTATCTCTTGCAATAGTGAGATCCTAAGGAATTACAGCGGCTTCTTCTGAACAAATGTCTTACTATAGGGCAACATATCATTGTGTATTGAGCTGAATAAATAGAATGTTGACTGTGTGGGACCCTACGATTGATTTCCTCGTAAGGAAAGGTCATTCCAGTCACCTTATCTTCCTTATGTAGAATCAATCAATTCTCGCAAAAGTTGATTTATATTAGGAGCTTTCTTTCCTTCAAACCTAAATGTAAGGTCCTGTTTAACACTACAATAATGTTTTATGGTGACATCGAATTTACTTCTTCTGATGACTATGCAAACATAAAGCAAGTGACGTAATCAAAAATTATGACCTCATATGTGAAACAACAAATCTCCAATCAAACCATGCATGATCACTTGGTTCACTTGATAGCTATTGATGGAAGTCATTTTAGAGTGTTTCCATTAATAAATTTAAGTTCAAGTAAAGCAATGAAACAATATCCGAAAAGGACATTAATCAGCCATTTAAATAATGAGTATGGATTGAAATTATTTTGTTACTCTATCTTTTGGATGCTTTCTGATGAATTTTAGAGACATCAAAGAGGAAGATCAAAGGGAAACTTAGATATTGCCAATTCTAAACATTTGATGTGAATTTTCTCGATTATGAAACCATAATGACGTCATATTGTCAAAAGAGAATAGTCAAATGCTGTTCCAGGGGCGTTCTTTGAAGAATTTTGTAGACTTTAGATAGCGCAATTCTAAAAACGCACCTGAAATTGGACAATTCGCTGGGAATCAGCCAGATTTGCAATAACCATGGTCAAAATGCCCCATATCAAATGTGTTCAGGTTTCTTCCAGAAATTCCCTTTGTTCAATAGTTACTGAGAATCGGTACCAAACTAGCATGCTCACAGAGCGGGAGGCTTTACATTCAGAATGAGCGTAGTGGTGCAAAGAAAAGAGCAAAGACAGTAGTAACAGTTGCGTAACTGAGCTGGCCTTATTTGGATGGTAATTTTTTTTCTTCCTGTCTGGATCGGGTGCCTGGAGAATTTTGTATTGATCAAGTCATATTGGAATTATTTTCACAAAAAGATGAACAAAGTTGAAGAAGAAGAAGTTGAAAGTAGTAAATTCCGTTATCTTGTTTGCGGATTTGCTTTTTTGATTCAGTTTACAGGATATGGCTTCAACCGTACATTTGGGACCATTTATGTATCAATGCAGAAAGAATTTGACGCGAGCAATGCTTCGATAGGTGAGCAACATCTTTCTTTCAACTGACTTGAATCGCGCATAGGGAGGTGGGGCTTTCTTCGATAAATTTTACTACAAAGACTTGATCCTTTCGAAAGAGACCGAGAAAAGTCCCAGAAATCTAGGGTTTTCAAAGCAATTTCAAAACTATTTATAGGCAACGAAATTTCTAATTAGATGGAATGACATAGGACCGATTTTCTACCTGTTTCCTTTTTTTTATCAAATAACCTTACATTCTTCATTTACCAAGTAGTTAGGACGCTCCCTTTTGTATCCTGACTTGCCTGACGCAGCCCCCTTTTAACAGAGAGCTAAAGTTTTTGAAGCCTCAAAACTTTCAATCTGGTGACGCCAGAATAGCCCCAGAAGATTCAATAAGAAGGAACCAAGATAACCATGTATATATGATCTAGGTAAAAACATTAGAAACTAAATCTAAGAAATACACTTAAGTATTTTAAGAATATAATTCGTTGTCCTTGTATTCTGTTTCAGTAATGACGTTGACGTGTATTCGTGTTTATTCATCTAACTAAAAGTCCCGGGCTTCTTGTCGGGGGGAAAAGTGTTCGGTATTTTACAGTAGCTTTTCCGAGATTCGTTCCCTGCAATATCTCTATGTTTTTCGCAGAGTTGCATGACGACAAAAAAATGAGCTACAAATATTGGTTAGGACTAGCTCTTTCAATTATCTGTCTTAACTCTTTGGCAAATTTTTCACGCTAATCGATAAAGCAACATCCTCTTCTACATACATTTGGTCCAAGAGCTTAAAAAACGACCGTCTTTTTACAGTTATAGTTTTGTCTGGAACCCACTGATTGGAAACGCTTAGTGGGTCTTTTACCAACCTCTAACCCTCTAATATCTGCTGCTGAACAAAGGGTAGACCCCAGGAGTTTTCTTTGCATAGAAATAGCCACACAGTTTCAAGCGATCTTAATGAAATTTCTCACTGTTAACCTTAATTTGCATTCACCCAGATGTATACTTATTGCTTATTGCTTTACGTTAAAAGCTTATACTTATAACCACAGGTCTTTAATTGCTTTTGACACATAAAACCCAATTTTGCAGTACAGCTGAAACTCTGAAAAACAGATGAAAATTTTTTTACTCATACCACATTAACGTAAAGATTAATTAAGACCCTGCTACACAAGATGAAATCACTACACAGATGAAAGCACATTGAAAATGTTGTCAATGGAGTCTCAGGGTGAAAAATAACTCTTCCTGTCTACACAATAGCGGTTTTTCATGCTTGTGAAGATGGATTCCAAAAATGGAACGACGATCTGGTTTTGCAAATAATTACACTGGCACGTAAATTCATAGATAACGGAACTCTTTTGGGTGGTAGGAACGCAGTCCTTTTCAATGGATGGAGAGGCCATTTTGGTACTGTAAACAATACAAGGATTAACAGGGAAGAGACAATTTTTTAATGGCCTGTTTTATCTGGTTGTCAAAATGCAAGGAACTGTTACCGATCCATGGTAGTTTTAGATGAAGTGGGCACTTTCGTGGACCGAAATTTTGAAAAGCCGAAAATTTGCGATCTTTTCCCTTGCGTAAGAATACATGACCTCTGGATAGCCATTCTCCAGAAAAAAATATTTTTCAGCTTGTCAAGTTCCGAATCCAATTTTTGCTTGAAAGAATCCTCAGTGCCCTGTGAGTTAACGTTTTGATAAGGTTGACTTTTCTTTGTTTTGGGCAAAATGAACTCCTCCGAGTGTAAAACCCCACAAATGTGGCTCATCCACACATTGAAAATAGCCAACTGGCTTTTTGCAAAGATATTGGCAAAGGCAGATCCCAGCGGGTTACCCATAGCAACATCATTCTTCTGTTCGTACATTTCACCGCCTGTTCTCGCATATTTTTAATAAAAAGGATTTCGGAGGGCTTATTTCCAAACAACTGGAAAGTTGCTAGAGTAGCTCCTATCTATAAAG
Organism: Rhopilema esculentum; assembly: GCF_013076305.1. The sequence continues at coordinate 862,088 of NW_027019301.1, forward strand.
AGGGGCCTACTGAAAACAGGTCAAACTACAGACCTATTTCCGTGCTCCCGGTTGCTTCAGCTCTTTTTGAAAGGCAATCTTCGACCAACTTTACGCATACTTCGAGGATGATAAGTTGTTCTACTCACATCAATCCGGCTTCTGGGCCCTGCTCTCAGTTTTGATGTGCTTATTGAAAAGTAGTGATGATTTTGACAAAGGACTCCTTTCATCTGTAGTATTTATTGACTTGAAATAAAGCTTTTGATACTGTAGATCAAGCAATTCTCATCCAAAAGCTTTTTAATTATGGAGTGTAGGAAAAGGAGCTGGATTGGCTTAAATCGTACTTACAGGATCGTAAGCAATTCTATAAAGTAAATGGACATACTTCAAAAATAACAAACGTGAACTGCGATGTACCGCAAGGATCGTGCCTCGGTCCACTACTATTTTTTATGTATATATGAATGATTTGTCCTGTGCTTTGCAAAGCACAAAAGTTACCATGTATGCTGAAGAAACAAGCATTTTGTACTCATCAAAATCTATAGAACACACGAAGTGTGTTTCGTTTTCGACGTTGAAGTTTTGCATGAAGTCAGCGAACGTAAAAGAATCCTTGATGCAATGTTTTGAATGCTTTTGAACTTAGCCAGTTCGTGTTGTGCTCAGCCAATCACATAGAAGAAAGGTCTAAGTGAGTCATTCGGCTTATCGATTATAGAGAGGCCATAACAATTGTGGTTATTATGAGCCTGTGGGTCTTTTTCTATCGAAAACTTCGTTAGTCAACACTTTTGAGTCGACAAGCTCCAAAAGACAATTTTGAAGTTTCAGCCCTAGCTAGGCTGTTTTATCATGTATTTCGACATCATCCAGTTTTTTGAACTTTTCCTTATCGATGAAAGTTGTCTCCATTTTTTGGATGTTATCTTTTTGTTCAAAATTACCCCCCTGACCCTTTATAGGATTTTGTAATAAAGATACCATTGTTAGACCATAGAGATTTTAAGGCTTGAACATGGTTTCTATGCAAAAGAAAATCCGAGTGGGTCGATGGGAGAGCCACTAAAAGCATAAGCCAAATCGCTTAGTCGAGTTTTTAATTTGTTAGGTTCCAACCAAACAGAAATATCGTGCTTGGAAAGTTGAGCGTGTAAAATTTCGAATTCAGTAAGAAGTGGGGTACAGAATTGAAGACCATTACCCAAGACAAATTTTCGCTTTCAGAGAGAGAAAAATCCGAAAAATTGGAAATATGTTTTTTGGAAACGCTGATCAAACCACCAAAACATTTTCCATCTAGCATGACATATTATTATCATCTTTTCAGTGGTTTGTTTTAGTGTCCGATGGTCAATTTCAGAAATGTAGCGGCATGGTCGAAAAATGTCAAAGAACATGAGAAACGGACGCGTTTTGGACCATTGGCGTGCAAACAAACGTTTTAGATCCGAGTTTTGTATTCAAAAGGTGTTATCAGTGGTGGCACCAGGGAAGGGCTACAGCCCCTCCGTCGGAAGCATCTAGGAGAAAGTTGTTGGAAAGATGTTGAATCGTGGAGGTGGCTATGGTCTGGAGATTCCAGTAATTTACCACAATTATTACTCCCGCTCGATTTGCGTGCCAATTTTTTTTTGCATGAATATATTTAAATGTCCATCTACATTACGAAAATCAAGGGTGCCATTTTTTAGGAAAGCGGAAGGGGTTTAACAGAGTCGTCAATCACGCGCGGTCATTGTCAGTTCCCCTGCGGAGGAGCAGATGCCATCAATCGTAATATATGATATTGTTTCCATTATAATGTGTTTCCAATATAAATTGTTTCGAAATGATATCTGGGACATGTCTTTAATCACTTTTTTATTTAGAAATGGAAATTTATTGTCTTTATACCCCCTAAATCCAAATAAGGAGATTACTAGTCCAATTGGTCATAAACTTCATCCTGGATGAAGTTTATGAATGAACATTATTGATATTCCCGTCAAACTCTTTTCTATAACTTTTAATATCGAAGCGAAACATCAAGAGGCAGGGCTCCTGGAGCATATTAGGGATGGGGGGGGGGGGTAGAAAGATTTAGAGGGGCACAAGATGCTGAAAGGTAAGAGCAATATATACTGTATTGTTTTAAGTGCATTATGGGATTTATTGTAGACTAAGCCACATCAGCCCTTTAAACACTCTCCTTGTGCACTCCTGCGATAGAGAGGGGCAAAAAAAAATCAAAGAATGAAATTAACTGAATGATTGAAGTTTAGAGTCCAACAATTTACTAAGGAGGGTCCATGACCGTTAGCATGACCGTTAGCAGGAATAATATTTTTAAGCAAAAAGATTATGAAAACAAGAGGGATGATATGACGTGTTAAAGCAATTTTTGTTTCAAACCATAAAAAGAGGACAAGCACAGCTTGTCAAAAACTGAGACAAAACAGTGTAATACCTCAACAAGATCACACTGGGCCCTCTCACAAAATCTTTTGTCGTTAGGAGATCTGGGATCCAGTTTGATGTTAGGATAGTCTACCTAGTGTACCCAACTAGAAAGGGACGTGTGTCAGTATAGATATACTATAGTGCTTCACAGGGCCGTCGCTAGAAAATTTCATGAGGGGTGCAAAACCAGTGGTTTGCCGACAAAATTGGCGTGACAACAGATACGGGCGTGGTTCTCAAACGATTATAATTATCATTGATAAAACTCGCGAATATTTTTTCTCGAACTGCTATATTTCAGTTTTGCTCAGTGTCATGATTGCAGGGTGGCCAGCAAACCAAAAGGTCCCGGCTCAGGGTGTGGCAGATAAACTTTTATGAGCCACACCAACTTATGCGAGAAAAAGCTAAAATATGCTCAGTTGAAATCAATTATTGACGGTTGTGGTTCTCTATTTAAATCAAGGATCCTATGTATGGAGTTAAACTCTGCACAATAACAGCAAAACAATGGTTCTATTTGTAACTCTAAGGAACTCTAATAACAGTTCAAAATAACAATCCTAGTCTGAAAATTTTTGCAATACTTTCAAGCCAACCTAATATATATATATTAGGATATACATTTGCCTTATGATTATATATCTATGGTTTAAATGGCTCTGATGAAGGCTTTAAGCCGAAACAGAAGAAACTAAAACTGCCTTGGCTACGGTGAGATCTCCAGTGTTGGCTTCGGAGATACCTCACTAATTTAATTGGGCCGTTTGGCTCAGTGGATTGAGCGGGGGTTTCTGAAGCAGCAAACTGGAGTTTGATTCCGACCAAGAGTGGCTCGATACAATGGGGCAGCACCCTTGTGGAAAGAATTTTCCTCCTGTCGGCAATTGATATATATATATATATATAGTATTCTGAGATTGAGCCAAGAAAATAATCAAAAATTCAACCTGCATATTCTTTTCTTTTATGTGTCATCTTCTCATTTGTCTAGGTTAGTATCTTGGCTACAATTTGAAATCTAGTGACCTACAAACTTATTCACACTAAAACATCATTGAGAGAACTTAAAACGATACAGATTCCTTAGTCTGTACTAAACTTTATTATTCTGAACACTTTGTTCATTTAACAATTAGCAAGCAGAAAGACTTCATTATAACTTTTATGCATGCACCTTCATAGGGTTTCAGAGAAAAAAAAAACTTAAAGGGCAGCAGGGGAAGGTCTTTAACTGTTGCTTACTACTTTCAAGAAAGAAACTTTCGCGGAAAGAAATTTCCATGGAAAGAAACTTGCAAGGGAAGGAACCTTCACGTTTTTTAGCGTTTATGGCCTAAAATCGCGGATGATTGATACGCAAAACTTCCTGAAATACTAATTTGCGAAAATTAATTTTTGTGAAATATCCAAAAAATTTTGCTGTTGATTCTCTTGAAAACTTTGACGACGAATTATTCTGTTGGACAAATTTCACATCTTTTTCGTTGTTTTGCTGGTAACATGTGGAATAAAAATAGAAGGAAACCTCAATTGAATAGAAATGTTTTTCACGCAATGTTTAGGATTTTCGCTAAAACGCGAAAGTTTGTTTTTGCAAAGCTCCTATTTCGTTAAAAACATGGAACCAGAAAAGTTACCTCCAACTTTAGCAGCATTGATTCCTCACATACAAAGAGCAAATTTTATTGCTGGAATTTCAAAGGGATGTACAACTGCGATTAGTGAACTTCAACCTCTTGTGGGAAAAGGTTAGCAAATGGATGAGGGTCTGGAAGTACCGATAAAGTGCCTTGAGCTGCCAGCCCCGCAATCAGTTCTTGAACTTGTCAAATGCGGATGCAAGGTTCGATGCAAGGGACGAGGGAACTGTTCGTGTTTGAAGAATGGGCAGTCATGGACTGAACCATGCAAATGTGTAGATTGCGAAAATATTGAAGACTACGTCGCAGGTGAAGTGCCTTGAGCTGCCAGCCCCGCAATCAGTTCTTGAACTTGTCAAATGCGGATCCAAGGGTCGATGCAAGGGACGAGGGAACTGTTCGTGTTTGAAGAATAGGCAGTCATGCACTGAACCATGCAAATGTGTAGATTGCGAAAATATTAAAGACTACGTCGCAGATGAAGTGCCTAGAGCTGCCAGCCCCGCAATCAGTTCTTGAACTTGTCAAATGCGGATGCAAGGTTCGATGCAAGGGACGAGGGAACTGTTCGTGTTTGAAGAATGGGCAGTCATGCACTGAACCATGCAAATGTGTAGATTGCGAAAATATTGAAGACTACGCCGCAGATGAAGTGCCTTGAGCTGCCAGCCCCACAATCAGTTCTTGAACTTGTCAAATGCGGATGCAAGGGTCGATGCAAGGGACGAGGGAACTGTTCGTGTTTGAAGAATGGGCAGTAATGCACTGAACCATGCAAATGTGTAGATTGCAAAAATATTGAAGACTACGTCGCAGATGAAGTGCCTTGAGCTGCCAGCCCCGCAATCAGTTCTTGAACTTGTCAAATGCGGATCCAAGGGTCGATGCAAGGGACGAGGGAACTGTTCGTGTTTGAAGAATGGGCAGTCATGCACTGAACCATGCAAATGTGTAGATTGTGAAAATATTGAAGACTACGTCGCAGATGAAGTGCCTTGAGCTGCCAGCCCCGCAATCAGTTCTTGAACTTGTCAAATGCGGATCCAAGGGTCGATGCAAGGGACGAGGGAACTGTTCGTGTTTGAAGAATGGGCAGTCATGCACTGAACCATGCAAATGTGTAGATTGTGAAAATATTGAAGACTACGTCGCAGATGAAGTGCCTTGAGCTGCCAGCCCCGCAATCAGTTCTTGAACTTGTCAAATGCGGATCCAAGGGTCGATGCAAGGGACGAGGGAACTGTTCGTGTTTGAAGAATGGGCAGTCATGCACTGAACTATGCAAATGTGTAGATTGCGAAAATATTAAAGACTACGCCGCAGATGAAGAGCCATACGCCGATTCTGGAGAGGAAGTCGAAAATCATTAACGTATTTAAACTGTTCGTTGTTCCTTAATACACCTAAGGGACATCTCCTTTAACGGGTCGTTAACGGCATCCCCTTGAAATGAGGCCCCTGTCTTCCGATGTTTAAAATTTGCAGAAATGACTCTGACGTGATTAAAAATTGTTTTCTCCAGAATATCTCATTGTAGAAACCAATAAAAATATTCATTTCCATGTATGGAAATAGAGGCAGAAAGTCACATGATTAACCATATTAATTCCTGAAACCAGGACTAAGAATTTATAGATTTCCCCAGTTAATATTTGAAAACAATATGGTGAATTTAAACTTATATCATCTATTGTGATTGGGACATTTTTCTCCTCCGCAGAAACACATGCTTTGACCGGGCATGATTTGCACCCCAATAAAACCCACTTCTGTTGAGCCAAAAAAATGGCACCTATGATTTTTATATTATTGATAGATATTTGAAGGCATTCATCCAAAAAAATCAATTTTGGCACCAAAATCGAGCGGAATTACACAAAGAAACCCGACTGGAAAGAAAAAAAGCCAAATTGACTATTTTGTACAAAAAAGATTGTCCGTTAATTAGAGTGTCCGCTTTTTAGACAGTCTTTTATGAGACTTTGGCCAGAAAAGATCGGGGAAAAAAATTGGTCCTCTAGTCAGAGGTGTCCGCTTTTTAGAATGGTCGTTTATTGGAGAGAATACTGTTTTTGTTTTCTGAATTTCACCTTGTAGAAAAGCGTGCTCAATTGTGGGATTTTGTCTAACACCATACTTTGAAATGCGAGGGGTAATGAATTTAGGTGCAACTTGACAAAAAATTTACCTAAAGAGGGCCTGGGTTTTTGGATTATGGATTATTGATTTAAAGATATGAAGGTCTCTGAAAGACCTAAATCACTGTAGTCACACTGAGTGGATTTAGGCTGAAATTTTCTATTGAGATACTATTGGGAGGTAACACTCCCCACACTCCCGGTCACCAATCCCCTGATAATAATATAAAAGCCACTTATCAATCATTTTAAGCATTAGGATTATTCTCATAAATGACCAAATGTTATGTTTGATCTGGAAGCGTGAAGATGAAAGGTCAGGACAGGCACTGGGGAGCGTTGAGAAATGTTGGGGGAGGGGGGGGTCAAGTCGAAGAAAAAGTGGTTTGACTGGTGATTCACTGGTAATTTTTTGCATTTTTGTCAAAAATTGTTGGGCAATAGCACCCCAGCCCCTTTTCCGTGGTGCCTGCAGTAAAAAAATCTATCTTACAGAGTTTAACGAACAAAACGATAGGGAACCAGATCTTGCTACTTTTTCCCGCGTATAAGAAGTATTATATAGCCTGATAACCAGCCCATTATTCTGAAAAGCTTATTCCTCTAGAATAATGGGCTGGTTTTCAGGATAAGTATGACTTTGGGATTTAACATTTCTGAAAACTTTGCTTAGCCCCTTAATGAGTTTTCAACATTAAAATTAAGCTTAACCTGCTGAATTTTGGACTCAGATTACAGGGCCAAAGCTCATGATAATTTGGCCTACATTATTATTGACCTCTTAATTAGTATGTTGTAAACAATGTTGAAGAAGCTGTAAAACTTTATGCCACTCATATTCAACTTCCTCTTCTCTATTCAAGCACTAGCGGGTTCATTACCGGCATCTTTGCTGTTCATGTTATCAACTGTCGCAGTCGTTATTTTGGATCGGATAGGCTTTCGCCTTTCAATGCTACTTGGAGGCATATTGATAGGCGTCGCCCTACTGGTGTCATCACTCACTTCAAACATCCTCATCATCTACTTGACGCTTGGAGTTGTTTACGCATTTGGTCAGAGTTTGTGTTATTACGGGTCTTTGCTAATTTTGCCATTGTACTTCAAGAAGACACTGCCACTCGCCCATAGTATAGCCATATCTGGGAACAGTGTTGGTGGCTTAGCTTTGGCGCCTGTCGTTGGTTTCGTCTTGAAACAGTATGGCTTCAGTGGAGGAATGCGGCTGTGCAGCGCCATTGCCTTGTTCATTATTGCAATGTCGGTGGTATTTAAGAGGCCTGGGGAGAGCTTTTGGTTCAACGGATTGATTTGTGAAGAGAATGAAAGGCGAAGCGACAGTGAATCTAAACCTGAGAACCTACCTCTGCATAAGAACAAAGCATTTATGATTTATGTTGTGTCGATCATGTATTGCAAATTTGGAGTTTACATAAACTATGTGCATATAGTAAGTATTATGTTATAGTCCTACGTCTTCATGGCTTTTTTGCAGGCGTTGGCATAATTGAATGCAATTGAGCTTTGTCTTTTGACGCAATGTGGAAGTTGTCGATTTTGCAGCTTAGCGCTGCTGTCCATCACCTTCTTTTTGTATAATGATTTTAATATAGAATCTCTTTGCTAAATCTTCTCTAAATTTCTTTTTTCGTAATTTCTAGACCTTAGAAGATTTTTAAGAATTATTTTTTAGCATATGTGTTAATCTGAGGAAACATTCTAAATCGTGAAGAGAGAGGAAAAGCAAAAAAAGTTAAATGATCTATCAAAGTATTGATTTGAATTGGTATGAATAAATATTCTACTAATGATCTTGAATCATAGACTGTTTACTTCTATATGCCTAATATAATTGTATGTACCTACATGTGTCTTTTTGAAACTACTACTTTTTCAGGTACGTTTGGCTCTTGACCGGGCAGTGCCTTACACTGAAGCTACATTCTTACCAGGCCTAACTTCAATCGCACAGTTCCTTGGCAAAATAGCTTTTGGCAAGCTGTCAGCCATGAAAGTGGCAAGCAATTTGGCTTTGTGTCAGATTTCGACCGCTTTTATGGGAGTATTAATGTTTTTCCCATTTCTAAAAGGGTTTACTGGCCTAGCCATAATCTCTTTTGCTTTTGGATTATCTCAAGGATTGCATAATGCATCAAACCTTATTATTGTCAAAGAAATTGTAGAAACACAGCAATTTAAAAGAGGATACAATATCAGTCAATTCTTTATAGGGATCGCTACCTTTTGTGGCCCCCCAGTTGCAGGTAAGAAAAAATTTCTGGGGGTCTTGGCTGGGATTAAAGAATGATGTTGGAATCATCAAAACACTATAATATTTAGAATTTATAAAACAATTATATCATATCATATGATAAATGATGTTATACGATGTGGTTTAAATAAATATTTTAAATTTGATGTATCAACTTGTGATACGTTGTAATATCAGACTTAACGTTTGATCATATCAAAGGCTTGTTACGGTAGGATAATGAGCATGATAATTTGGTAACAAATTTCATTTGCAATTTGAAATTTATCAGGATTTATGCAAGCAAAAATGCCTGCAATGCGTACAAAAGTTTTATCAATATTTCTTCGTACGGAAAAACATTTCACCAATCCAGTGTTTAATGATTTAACTATTGAAATGCCCTTAAAGAAAGTAACAACTTTGAACAAACTAAAGCTTTCCGTCCAACACTTTTCAGAGTATAAAACCTGTGAGCAAGGATTGAAAACTTCCAGCTAGAATACGTAAATGAAGCTGTGGTTCGAAACGTGCTAATGAGAATGGCAAGCACATGACTATCGAGCTTGCCCATTTAGTGCGGTTTAATTATTCAAAATATTTTAACCAATCTTTTTCTAGGGTGAAAACAAATTCTTTCGTTTACACAACAGAGGCTATTTCATCTTTTATGCAGATAGATTGTACAAAATGCTGGATGTTAGGACGATCGGGCTTCTGAAGGCTTATAAATTCATATGAATGCTAGAATAAAAGATGAAGTATGTCTCAATATGTTTGCATTTTTTAAAGACTCTTTAATTTTCACACTAATAAAATAGTGAAATATAATAAGCAAAATATAATTTTTTAAAGAAATTGCTAGTGTTTCTGAAAGTCGTGAAAATTGCTGTGAAAAATATATTCACATTTTCAGGAAAGTTCATATTTTGTTCTGGGTGGTGAAGTTGCATTTTAGATATCAAAGGGAATATGGCCATTATCGTAGCAAGACTGTTTCACGTGAAGCCTTACTTCAGTCTCTTGTACCTTTTATATTTCTCTTATCGTTTCCTTCCTGTTATTATCTTTTCTTATTTCTCTTGTAGGTTATTTGTATACACTCACTGGCAACTATATACTTGCTTTTCTCATTGCTGGAGGATGTGCTGTTATGGGAATGCTTCTGATGTTCTTTGTGCGATATTTTCATGCTCTAAACAAAGAGGAAAATGAGCTTCTCCTCAAACAGTAGAAGTTTAAAGTCAACGTAATTGATAAGAATCTTTCAATAAAACGTAAGTTACTTGGTATGAAAGGTGCTGCTTTAAACCCTATTATATGCAAACAAGCTTCAACGTAATGAAGAAGAGAGTTGGTTGTCTTGATCTTAATTAGAAATAGTTTTACATTTCCTCTTTTTAAAAAATAGCGAGAATTCAACCAAGCTCTGATTGCAATTTTCAAATTGAATTCAATTAACAATCAATATGCTTGTAGATTTTGTGGTAGCAATATTCGTTGCCGCTTTGAGAACTTAATAGAAAATGAAAACACTCCCAAAAATCTTACCATCATAAAGAATTTGAATTGAACCCACGTTCTCACAGGACCGCATTTACGTCTGTTGGAGCCCTGGGCTCAAAAATGATTGGGGTCCCTTAAAATATACCAAATAATTCGTGTCACGTGCACAGTACTTGGCTAAACATAATCAAACATAATCAGCCAAATTTATGACACCAATAGACTTGTATCCATTGCGCATTTCAGGACATTCCCATAAAAAACTACCCAACTGCTGGAAACTTTCCGATGATTTTATTGGCGTTTAAAACTCCCAGAACATCAACATCTGCTGTCATTTAAAGATTGTTTAATGATTAAACATAAGGAAACAGCGCGCTACTGTGACATTGTTGACCCTAGTTCACACTCTTTTTAATTACCCTTTTCAGCATAGTGAAACATTTTTCACCGGAGAAACCACCGTATGGCAAATTGAGCAACAAACTAAATGCTGTCATTGCATTGGGGAAAGCTCCTATGAGGACAAGCGAAACTTTCAAAAGCCTTGTGGTAAAAACAAAAATGAGGCCCCTTGCGAGCGGAGCGAGCTAAAAATTCTTGTGACCACGCCCTTTATTCCATTCTTTAAACGGAATTCATTACTTTACAAGGCCTTCTAGCCCCATTCAAACACAAGATTGAAATCAAGAGCACATTAAAGGTTTTTAAAATTTTGCACAGGGCCCCCTAAATCAAAGAATCCGGGCCAGAGGTCAGTGGGCCCATGGGTAAATGCGTCACTGCGTTCTCAAACATAAAACAAATGTTTGTTATCTTTCAAACGGGTATAGTTTGTTATTTATAGTTTTTTTGTGAATAAGTCAAAATTAATAAATACACCAGTGCAATATTACTCCGGTCATATGTGTTTTTTTTCAAACTAGGACCTGGCCAAACCTTTTCATGCAAAAAACAGCCTGTAGATTAAGATCAAGGACAAGCAAGCAAGGGCCCGGTACGGTGCATGGTCTGGAAGACAGGCATAATTCCCTTTCCAGAAAAAGACATAGCAGGATTGTCGGGGAGACGATCTTTTAAAGTTAGTGTGGGGCTACCTTCTGCCCAGGCGTCAAAACGTAACAAAATCTCTTTCCATGCGCATGCTCGTTGGTTCCAGGACAGAGGGTTGCCTCACTCATCAAAATGTTTTCTTCTACTTGTCTCCCCAATAAACAGGGGGATTGTATGTGAGGAAGTGTGGCAAGCCTCAAGAGTTGTTTAATCGGCGGATTCGCCATTTTGGTACTTATTCGGCAAACTTGCTGGTGGCATAAATTAAAACATTAATGTTAGTTGATGGTATATTTGATTGTTTTCATCTTCATTTCGATTTTTTCATGCAAACACGGCATCTTGATATTTCAAATGTTGATTGGCAAGCTGTCAGCAACGAGAACCAAACTCTACATTGCAAGTTTTCAAGGCTAGTGGCGCAAATTGCGAGAATGCCAGCAACAAAATCGAATAAAACCATCAAAAAGCGTTCCTCCTGCTGATATAAAAGTATAGTTGTATTAACTTCGTTAAAATTGCTTCAATGAGTGCATTTTTGAGTAGCATCAAATTTTTGAAAATTTTCTCACCTTCTGCGGCAACCATTCCTCGCCTCAGGTAGTCACTTTCCAGTGCTTGTTTACTGCACGTATCACAATAGTCTGCATGTTAGCTAACTTAACCTAACCTACCTAAGTACAAATGTTTCCTAATTTGTTAAATGATTAAATGAAGAAAGCTTTGAGATATCAAGGAAAGTTTCTTAAAGAAAAGCCTATCCAAATACCTTTTAACTACTGGCCTTGCACTCCTGTGTCTTTACTATTTCATCGCTGAGATCATTATGTTTTCAAATTAAAGCAAACTATCATTTATTATTTATTAGTCAGATATTGTGCTTCAAGGTATTTTATTTCTGAGATAATCAATGGTCGTACAGTTATCAACATTAGGACTACCGAACTACTCATGCCAAACTTACAAAATAATGTCAAAATTGTAACAGGGATATCTCCATTTGACTTTCAACACTCTCATACTCAACCGAACATTGTAGGAGACAAGTAATGAAAGACCCGCCAATTTAGTTTCAAAAATAGCTTGGTATCTAGAATTATGCCAATAATAAAGAAGCTTAAAGCCACAGATGGCTTGAGTACACTGTTTTATTTACAAAGAAATGCTGTTGCTATTAGAATATTAAAATATTAGAATATCACACAAAATGGTTTTTCAAAATTACAAAGGCGAGATCCGATCAGAATTGGCATTTCTTTGTGAAGTTAGTGAGAGATTTATAAACCTAGTGATTGGAAATGTATTTTGCGGGTTATGAACAATGATTAAGCTTGATGTAGCAAATTGTGTTACTTGCAAATTGTTACTAGAAACCTGAAATATGGATTTCGGGCAAACAGCAACATTATTTTGCCATGTGCAAGAACAACAACATATGGCACGGAGACCATTATATTAATTGGCTAAAAAATATGGCAATAATATCTACTGAAATCAAAGAGTCCCAATCACTGCAGATCATTCAACCAAACATATAATTTTTAAAAGACTTCGAGTGTAGTTGTGGATTGTGCAAAGCAAATACTGTACATTTAAGCATTTTATATATAATTACTTTTTATAAATTATCACTTTTATTGAAAATAGTTAGCTTGAGTTAACTTAATGCCAGATAGATGAGATAGATGAAAGAACTTATTGCCAACTTTAAACAAATTATTTATGATTTATTTATTTTTACTATATTATGTCATTATTATACTATCATACATTATTATTGTGAGACATCTGAGGGTTGAAAAATGTTTCGCCATGAGTGAATGCGTCTCTCTATCTTTTGTCAAACACTATTTAACATGATTACGATTTGCAGCATATTAATTAATTGCAGCATCGATAGATACAAAAAAATGCAAAAGTCAAAAGTCTACAATCAAAAGCAATAAGTGAAAATTTTATTGCTAGCAACAGAGTTTTGGTTCAGTGTACATGAAAAATTCAAATTTTTCTGCACTCTCTGAGTTTTCTCTTGCAAACTTTGTAACAACTATTGTTACCTAATTATCTTTACTTATGCTTATCAAATAATCAAATTAATGATCTGATGGATATCGTGTAAAATAGCCATGTATATACTGTATCTTCAATTATTCAAAACAGGGCATTTAAGCATTGCATGATACTCAATACAAGTTTAGTTGGAGGAACGCATATCACATTTCGTTGACCATAGTCAATGTTTTTCCATGACACAATCTGTATCGGTAGCCTGTGATTCGAAGTTCTGTACCAACAAAGATACTGTGATAAATTGGTTGATAATACTTTCAAGAAATTTATTCTTTTAAAACATGATTTTACAAGCATATACATTTTACCTTCAACTAACTTTCGATCTTAGTGTAAACTCGATCTTGGTGATGGAGAAGGATTGATTGTTTCTTGCAATACGCAAATTACGAGACTGAATGAATTTGTTTATGTTTCAAACTAAAACAGCATTTTGGTTCGATGAACGAAAAAATCTGTTACGATTCATACATTATTAAAGGGAGCAAAATCAGTTCGAGTTAGGAAAAGGTCGAGCTATCGGGTGTTCGAGTTATCGATGGTATTTGTATATGAAAGTATTACGCTATGTTCAAGGGGACGCAATATCAGTTCGAGTTAGGGGATGTTCGAGCTATCGGATGGTTCGAATTATCGATGGCATTTGTTTATGAAAGTATTACGCTGTGTTCAAGGGGAGAAATATCAGTTTAAGTTAGGCAGTGCTCGAACTATTGGAGGGTTCGGGTTATCGATGGCATTTGTTTATGAAAGTATTACGCTAGGTTCTAGGGGAGAAATATCAGTTCAAGTTAGGCAATGTTCGAACTATTGGAGGGTTCGAGTTATCGAGCCTTTACTGTCTTTACAGAACTAAACTGACATAAGCAACTTCCAACGCTGCTCGACACTTCCAGTTTTGTCAGAACTTCGCATGAAAAAAATTGAACTTTCTGCTTGCGTAATATGGGCATGCGTAATTAAAATCAAGTGGTCTCGATTTTGTGTCCGCTGTGAGCGCCGGAAAGTTGATAGGGTCTCAACTTTTTTATGCGGTCGGCCACTTGACAGCAGCACTTAGCTACGCATGCTCAGATTTGGTCGCTACGCCCGTGCGCAGAAAAAATGTCAAATGGAAATCGGCCTTAACAGTTAACAATGGCGCACTAACACGCAGCAATAGCTGTGTGTGTTATGATATGACGCGATTTAACCGTTGTGGCACAATAGGTGCCGTGGTGCATGAACGAGAGGCTAACTATAAATTTGTTGTAGCAAAGAGTATTTATCTGCTGCTTCGTCACGCGCAATGAGAAGTTTTACAGAATTGAAATAGATAAAGTGATGCGATTTCTTGTGTATTTCTCAATTTCTTTACAATCTCGTGTTATTATATGTGCCATTCCATTGCTCGTTCAATTTCCATTTATCTATGCCAAGCCATTTCTTGGTTATTTAATTTCAAAGATGTTTCTTTTGAACAAGGATTATTTAATCTTAGGTACGCCTAGCGATGGAAGCATTTTCACTGGGCTGTTACTGTTGTATGGATATACTTTAATTGAGGTCTTCTACAGTTGAAGATCTGAAGGTATCTGACGAAAGGTTTCTTCATCAAGAATATTTACTGATGCTTCAGTGTCCACAAGCAAATTACATTTGTAATCGCTGACTTTGGCAGTAACAGTGGATTTATTATCTGTTTCACTGTATATAAGTAATCGAAATCTGACTCAGAGTTTGTTTGTTTCTCATCAACTTGTTTAGTTGTAATTTGCCTAACGTATCCTTTGTATGGTGTGTTTTTTTAATCATTTTTTGAAGCAAGACCACTCTGGTTTCTTTTGTAACATTGTCTGTGTACACATGTACCATTGTATCAAAGGCACTGACTATATCAACATTATGTGTTAGAGTCTCTGATATTTCTTTGACATCAATCTTTGGAATATGGGCTGCAGAGGTGATCTTTCGAAATTCTTCTTCAACAAGCCTAAAAACCTGAACGCATTCTGGTGTTACTGACAACAAGCCACCTCTTGTCTGTGATGCAACTAGCCTTTGTGCTGATACATTATCACTTTTGGCAGCATAGAGCAATGATAATATTACTTGAGATTGTTTGCACTTCTTTTCTGAAAATTTATAAACTTTTCTAACCAATACATGCATGACATAGCCAGATAGGTACTGTAAAGCATCCATTTCTCGCTCTGTGATAGGTTTACTGGATGTCATCGGTGATTTCTTAGATTTATTAAAATAAGCACTCAACTTGTCTGCAAGTCGCATTGCAATCAATGTGCATACAGGGTTCTCCAGGGAAATAAAATATTTTGTTGTATTAAGAACAACAGAGTGGTAAAATGAAGAATAAAACTTTTCAGCATTATAATTTTTAGAAAATGAACTCCAGATTTTCTGTATTACTTTTTCAAGAAGCTGGGATTCGTCAACAAAGCAAAAGTCCCCTGCAGCTTTACATATAAAATCTGGATAGCACTCATCTTTTGAAGCGTTTGCTTTAGATTCATTAACCAGTCTTATCAATGTATCTCTTGGAGCTGACTCTCTGGCTGCTCTTGATTATTCCCTTGGTCTGGAATGCTTTGTTCGCCCACAATCACATCATGCTTTAATTCCGTAATAAAACTCGTAATAAATAAAAAGATGACATTTTTACATCATCGATGAAAATGCTTTCATCGTCTTCTATGGGTAAATAGTCGTTACCCAGAAAATCAAGGAATTAATCATATAAACCACTGTTGTTGTCCGCCATCATCGTCTAGCGTGCATCTACTTACCCTGGGTACCAGACTCACTATATAAAAAAATAGAGAGTCTGGTCTAGTGCGCCCCATTCTCGTTCTGGTGAACTTACTTGAAAGAACTGAAGTCTATTTAACAGACTAAGCCTGTGAAACAAGATTGTCGGATAAATAACAAAGATACTCAGTAGTCAGAGGAGTTTTGGAAAATCTTAAAGCACATGTATTTAAAATACTTCTGTAAAGTTGGCATTATTAATACAGTGGTAATAGACACTTCTGCCTCAAGATTCCAATCAAATCAGGTTTAAAACGCCATTTGGCAGCAAAAAACATGTGCGAAGCATGAAATTAAAGTTAGCACAATGCAGTTATTAAATGTTAATCATTATTAAATTTCGTATACAACTTAAAATAAGTCTTTTGTAATTTTCCACATAAATTGTGTGTACTTTCAAAGTCTACTTCCTCACTGTGAAGGCAGCGCGCTTAGACACCGCGGCGGTTAGAATCATCACGTTGGAAGGTCACCACAGCAAATATGGGCAATATGACAAGCGAAGCCCCGTATACCGGGCGAAATATTAGCCATAACTGATTTACTTGTGTTTGTTGTTGTTTGTTCTCGGCGCCTTGCGGTGTTTCTTATTTACTGCATTTCACTACAAGGCCTAATTTCTTTGCAATGAGAGGCACTGCCTGAAATATCAGAGACTTTCCAAAGCCAGTTGGCAATATGGCGAAGGTGTCTCTTCACTCTACAAACAAGGCTTTCAATGTTGTTCTGTGTTAAGTTCCACAACATGCGGAAAATATTCTTTGAGTACAGTTTTAACAGCATCTTAAAACTAAATCGTTACAGTCGCTAGCATTTATTTATGTTGTGTTCTGTTCAATGTTTTACACCAGAGCTAAGTTTATTGTTTCGCTGTGACCTTTGAACGTACAGAAATCTGTACACTCGCTCCTGATTGGTTAATATCAGCACACCAGAACGAGAATGGGGCGCACTAGACCAGACTCTCTATTTTATTTTATACATAGTGAGTCTGGTACCCAGGGTAGCATCTACTTAAGTCACGTGAGCAAGTCGCCCGCGTGTTTCAAGTTATCTTTCTATACAATATTTCGGAACAATCGGTTTATTAACATCTACGAGGAAATGTTTGTCAGAGCGCTTGAGGACCTTGAAAGGAACGTCATATGGAGGTTGAAACGGCTTTCGAACAGCATAATTGTGAACTAAGACGTGCGTACAAGATGGAAGATTAGCTGGGATGTATGTGTAAACTTCTTGAGAACGGGTAGGAGTTAGTTTTAGTTGTTGCATAAAACTTTGTAGACGACCAACAAAAACAGAGCGATCAAGGGCTGTGACATCAAATGTCAGAGATATGAATTGACCTGGAAGACGAAGTGTGGAACCATAAACAAGTTGGGCAGGTGGACAACCGAGGTCAGTTTTAATCATTGTCTGAAGTCCGAGGAGAATGAGTGGAGCCATGACATTGGCGCAAGGGTGGTAATAAGTAGCATGAATACGTTTGATTCCAAGTAAATCAGCGAGGGAGTTCTTATAGCAGCCCAAAGGGAGTTGTTATAGCAGTCTTAAGGAACTCAAATAACCAAAGGGAGTTGTTATAGCAGTCTTAGGAATGTCACTAGGCTCGACTGGAATCTGATGATAGGCATGCACGAGATCAATTTTTGAGAAAACGGTTTTTCCATGCAGAGATGAAGAGAAATCTTGAATGTGTGGGAAGGGGTAGCGATCAGGAACTGTAGCATTGTTCAAGCCACGATAATCACCGCAAGGTCGCCAGTCACCTTGAGTAGCCTTAGGAACCATGTGCAACGGAGAAGACCAACTGCTTTTTGACGGCCGAATGATGCCCAGTTGTAACCTATGAACGAATTCAGCTTTGGAATGGTCAAACGTTCAGAAGCAAGACGACGGGGACGAGCAAATACAGGAGGGCCTGAAGTTGTGATGTGATGGGTGACGGTATGCTTTAGTTTTGATTCGTTGCATGAAAGACGGGCAATGTCAGGATACTTTTGAAGTAAGGCTTGGTATGGCGAAGTAGTATCAGGGGTTGCCAGCATAGGATGAGGTGAGCTGTCGGCGAACAAATTACCTTGAATGGTCAAATTTGTTGTAGTGTCAATGAGTTTCCGATTTTAAACATCAACTTTAAGGCCAAAATGAGCAAGGAAATCAGAGCCAAGAATAGGGAACGGTATTTCAGCAATAATAAAAATTCACATGTTCGTGCGGCAAAGTCCGAGGTCTATCGATAAAGACTTTTCTCCTAAAGTAGGAATTGGCGACTTATTTACAGCCTGTAAAGAAATGTTTTGAGAAGTTTGTTTCTCAGCAGAAGAAGGAGGTAAAACGCTTGCATCAGCACCTGTATCTACCAAGAAGCGTGTGTTATTATCTTCTTTCAAACCAACTAACTATTTCTAGATAAACACAGCGGTATGTACAAGCAGCTAAACATAGCATGAAAAACACAGCGGGAACAAAACAAAAAAGACAAAAGCTTAGATGTTATGACTACAGGTTCAGGAGAAAAACACTGGAAAGTTTAACACATCTGCACCCCGGGCAAGGGTGTAGTGCACAGATCACTGGCAGTGGTTTAGTGCTAGGAGGCTCAGGCCCCCTTGTTGGTACAAAATGTAGCAAACTTCTACTTTTAGTTCTATTTTATGTGACATTTTGCTTGATAGCCCCTGTTGTACTTTTCTTAGTACCACAGCTGTGACCATTTAGGGGACAGTTCACGAGACGGGCTGTTAGAAATCTTACATTTAGAGGACTTTATTTTTCTCAAAGCCTGGCAAATTGCTTTGCTTAAGTGGTGCGTGTCACACCTTCCCCAAAACCCCTCCAAACCTCTACACACTGCAGTTTCCCCAAACATTCAACATATTAAAATGATAACAGGCACCGTAGAGCATTGAGAAAAGTGGGGGTCTAAAAATGTGGGGGGGGGGGCTAAAACCATATAAAAAGAGGCTTTACTGGTAGTTTGTTAATTAATTTTAGCATTTGTAGCTAAAGCCCCTGCAGCCGTCCCCCGCTCCGCGGTGCCTGGATAAGGATAAATTGTGACCTACGGGAAAGTTTCCATCTTGTGAATGGGGTTCTTTTTCTAATGCGGTAAGACATCAATTATTATTCAGCTTCCTGGAAATCCCTGAGATGAGACGACGATAAGAAATGCCTTCGGACAGCATTCCATTCAAATCTGAAATCTAGTGAAGCATTCCATTTTGAAAAGCTTGCTGCGTTGCCAAAATGGGGATTTGCGTTCAGGTTGAAGTTTCCATCTCTGATTTGTGGAATTACTAGTTCATGTTGCCTGGAAGACTCCGCTGAACATCAATCGCAATCTGAAGGAAAATTAATAAAACAACAACAGAAATTTCGACATGAATCGCCTCTTCCAAGCCAAATTTCGTGCAAATTTCAGTGCGAACGTATAACAGTAGCGCCGAATGTTGAAACAATTGCCCTTTCACACGTCACAAAATATTTTTTCCGAAAAAAATTTTGTCGTATTTTTACGGTGATTCTCAACTTTGAGCGTCTTTGTCTGGAAAGCTTTTCTGCTTCCGAGTTCTGCTTTTCAAAAAAAAAAATTCACGATACCTTCTAACTCTCCAATAACTACCAATTTATGCAAAAATCTCAGAGAACGTTTTTGGCTGGGGTGGCCCTTTAATATTACTTATGGTTAGGTTTTAGGGTTAAACCGTGTTAAGTTTTGTCTTCTTTAAAAACGTATTTAGAGAATTTGCAACAACTTTCAAATCGCCATGTTAAAATCCTTGGTTCTTAATCGATGCCGTGATTATTCTAGATTGTTTTCAGGCTATCCAAAGAGTTCCATTTTAGCATAATGTTTCTTACCGCCAACCTTGCTGGCTGCCTTGATCTTTCCTATCTCTTGCAATAGTGATATCCTAAGGAATTACAGCGGCTTGTTTTGAACAAATTTCTTACTATAGGGCAACATATCGTTGTGTATTGAGCTAAATAAATAGAATGTTGACTGTGTGGGTCCCTACGAATGATTTCCTCGTAAGGAAAGGTCATTCCAGTCACCTTATCTTCCTTATGTAGTATCAATCAATGCTCACAAAAGTTGATTTATATTAAGGGCTAGCTCAGGCTTTCTTTCAAACCTAAATGTAGGGTCCTGTTTAACACTACAATAAAGGTATAAGATGACGTCGAATTTACTTCTTCTGATGACTATGCAAATATGTAGCAAATGACGTAATAAAAAATTATGACCTCATATGTAAAACAACAAATCTCCAATCAAACCATTCATGATCACTTGGTTCACTTGATAGCTATTGATGGAAGTCATTTTAAAGTGTTTGCATTAATTAATTGAAGTTAAAGTAAAGCAATAAAACAATATCTAAAAAGGTCATTAATCAGCCATTTCAATAATGAGTATGGATTGAAACTATTTTGTTACTCTATCTTTTGGATGCTTTTTGGCGAATTTTAGAGACATCCAAGTTTAAGATCAAAGGAAAACTTAGATATTGTCAATTCTAAACATATAATGTGAATTTTCTCAACTATGAAACCAAAATGACGTCATATTGTCAAAAGAGAATAGTCAAATGCTGTTCCAGGGGCGTTCTTTGAAGAATTTTGTAGACTTTAGATAGCGCAATTCTAAATACGCACCTGAAATTGGACAATTCGCTTAGAATCAACCAGATTCGCAATCACCATGGTCAAAATGCCTCGTATCAAATGGGTCCAGGTTTCTCCCAAAGATGCCCTTTGTTCAATAGTGACTGAGAATCGTTACCAGATGCTCACGGAGCGCGAGGCTTTCGATTCAGAATAAGCGTAGTGGTGCGTTATATCCAATAAGAGCAAAGACAGTAGTAACAGTTGCGTGACTGATCTGTCTTTCATTGGATGGTAATTTTTTTTCGTGCTATCTGAATCGGGTGCCTGGAGAATTTTGTATTGATCAAGTCTTACTAGAATCATTTTCACAAAAAGATGGACAGAGTTGAAGAAGAAGAAGTTGAAAGTAGTAAATTCCGTTATCTTGTTTGTGGATTTGCATTTTTGATTCAATTCACAGGATATGGCTTCAACCGTACATTTGGGTCCATTTATGTATCAATGCAGAAAGAATTTGACGCGAGCAATGCTTCGATAGGTGAGCAACATCTTTCTTTCAACTGACTTGAATCGCGCATAGGAAGGTGGGGCTTTCTTCGATAAATCTTACTACAAAGACTTGATCCTTTCGAAAGAGACTGAGAAAAGTCCCAGAAATCTAGGGTTTTCATAGCAATTTCAAAACTATATAGAGGAAACGAAATTTTTAATTAGATGGAGTGACATGGGACCGATTTTCTACCTGTTTCCTTCGTTTTATGAAATAACCTTACTTTCTTCATTTTCCAAGTAGTTAGGACGCTCCCTTTTGTATCCTGACATGCCTGAACCAGCCCCCTTTTAACAGAGAGCTAAAGTTTTTGAAGCCTCAAAACTTGCAATCTGGTGACGCTAGAATAGCCCCAGGAGACTCAATAAGAAGGAACCAAGGTAACCCTGTATATATGATCTAGTTGAAAGCATTACAAACTAAATCTAAGAAATACACTTAAGAATTTAAAGAATAGAATTCGTTGTCCTTGTATTCTGTTTCGGTAATGACGTTGACGTGTATTCGTGTTAAAAGGATAAAATTGTGGCTTTATGATAGATTCTAACTAAAAGTATCGGGCTTCTTGTCGGGGGGAAAGTATTCGGAATTTTACAGGAGCTTTTCTGAGAGTCGTTCTTTGTTTTTCTCTATGTTTTTCGCAGAGTTGCAGGACGACCAAAAGAGAGCTACACATATTGGTTAGGACTAGCTCTTTCAATTATCTGTCTTAACTCTTTGGCAAATTTTTCACGCTGTTCGATAGAACAACATTCTCTTCTACCTACATCTGGTCCAAGAGCTGTAAAAACGACCGTCTTTTCACAGTTATAGTCTTGTCTGAAACCCACTGATTGCCAACACTTAGGGGGTCTTTTACCAACCTCTATCCCCCGAATAGCTGCTGCTGAACAAAGGGTAGACCTCGGGAGTTTTCTTTGCATAGAAATAGCCACACAAGTTTCAAGAGACTTCGTATGCAAGGTTTAATGTGTTGGCCTGATCTTAGTGAAATTTCTCACTGTTAACCCTAATTTATAGTAACCCAAATGTATACTTATTGCTTATTGTTTTACGTTGATAGCTTATGCTTTTAACGACAGGACTCTAATTGCTTCTGACACACTCAACTCAATTTCTCATTACGGTTGAAACTCATGAATTTGATGAAACTGATGAAAAACATTTTATTCAAACCGCATTAACGTGAAGATTAATTAAGACGCTCCGACACAAGATGATACCACTACACAGATGAAAGCACATTGAAAATTTTTTCAATAGAGTCTTAATCATAAGATGAAAGCGAACTCCTTCTGTCTACACAATAGCGGTTTTTCATGCTTATGTGGATAGATTCCAAAAACTTCTAGATGGAACGATTATCGGGCTTTGCAAATAATCACACTGGCACGTAAATTCATAGATAACGGAACTTTTTTGGGTGGTAGGAACGCAATCCTTTCAGATAGGGAATTTTGTAGAAAAAACTAGCAAACTGCCTAACCTCAAATTTTATTACACAATCCAACTAAATCAACTATGGAGATTTGAAATCCAAGATGTGACAAAAAATTTTACCGGAAGTTACTTTTTTGATCACATTATGGGGGAAGTTTATCTTGTGGAAATTTCTCCATGATCCATGGTGATTTGATAACTGAAATCTATAATGGCGAGACAAAAGGAACTGCGGGTCAATTTCGATCAGGGTATAGTACTGATATAAATACAGTGAATACTTGGGTTAAAACCTCACATATCAATGCACGGCTTCAAACGGAATTGCGAGAAAGAATGAACCTTCAAACATCTGCAGTTCACAAAGAGTCTACATTAGCAGGAAAGCTGCTTTATGTTAAGCACATAGAAAAACTTAAACAAAAGCTGCGAGATTATAACATAGATCCATTTGGTAAAGGACCAGCTCGACATCTTACAACCGGTAAAGAATTAGACCATTGAGTTGTCAAAGACCTTCTGGACGCTCCGGTGCCTGGTAACGAAAAGTATGTTCAGTTCGTGGAAGATCGCTTAGTAAAAGAAACCGTGGATTCTATTCAGCCCATAAAGAAAATGAAACTTTAAACAGGATTGTCCAAGAGGTTGAAGCAACTTGAAATAAAGCTTTTTATACTGTAGATCATGCAATTCTCGTCCAAAAGCTTTTTAATTATGAAGTATAGGAAAAGGAGCTGGATTGGTTTAAATCGTACTTACAGGATCGTAAGCAATGCTATAAAGTAAATGGACATACATCAAAAATAGCAAACGTGAACTGCGGTGTACCGCAAGGATCGTGCCTCGGTCCACCAATATTTTTATGTATAGATGAGTGATTTGTTCTGTGCGTTGCAAAGCACAAAAGTGACCATGTATGCTGAAGAAACAAGCATTTTCTTCTAATCAAAATCTATAGCCGAGGTAAATGAAGCAGTTAATTCATATCTTAAAGCTTCAGATTTGGTTGGAAGGTAATATGTTCGAGTAACTTGAATAACATCATATGGACAATTGAGATCTTGTGATCAATCTCCATATAAATGAGGACAATCTAGAAATGATTGGATCAAATAAGTATTTGGGGTTTCAGATTCATTTATAACGTAAGTTGAGAGAACATATAACTTTTGCTTTAGGCAAGATTTTCAGAGCAATGGGCATACTTAAATAAACTAAAAATTATCTTCCATTAGAAATTATAAAAACATGTATACAAGTAAAGTTGAACCGCATTTCAGAAACTGATGCTCAGTGTAAGGTCGTTGTAGAGAAACCCTGCTCGATAAGCTGCAAAAGCTGCAAAACCGTGCCGCACGAATTGCTACTAAAATCTTGTACAGCATCAAACTTCTGTTATTTTTTCTTTTCTAACCAGAGTATGTATTAATTTTTGTTTATCTATTGTATGTTGATTAGCTTAGGTTTTTAGACAGGGCACATTGTGAATCAGTTATTAGTTTTTCATTATTGAATGTATTACCTTGTATAAACAATTAAAAATCGATCAAAATCAAGCTCGATCCGGTACAAAGCATCGGCACATATTTTGATTGTTCACTCAAAGGAACATTAGTGAAAAGACTACTAATGTCGAAAGAACACATGAAGGGTGTTTTGTTTTGATGTTCAAGTTTTGCATGAACTCGGCAAAGTAAAAGAATCTTTGATGCAATGTTTTGAATTTTTTTTTGAAGAACAGGATCCAAAACTTCAGTAAGCCGCTTAGCCAGTTCGTGTTATGCTGAGCCAATCATATACAAGATGGGTCTAAGTTGGATATTCGGCTTGTGTATTTTAGGGAGGCCATGACAATTGTGGTCATTGTGAACCTGTGGGTCTCATCTTATCGTAAATTTGTTAGTCAACACTTTTGAGTCGACAAGCTCTAAAAGATGTTCTTGAAGTTTCAGCCCTAACCAGGCCGTTTTATTGTGTGTTTCGACATCACCCAGTTTTTCGAACTTTTGCTTGTCGAAGAGAATATTCTCCATTTTTTGGATGTTATCCTTTTTGTCTAAAATTACCCCCCTGACCCTTTATAGGATTTTGTAATGAAGATGCCATTGTTAGACCATAGAGATTTTAGACCTTGAAAATGGTTTCTATGCAAAAGAAAATCCGAGTGGGTCGATGGGAGAGCCACTAAAAGCATAAGCCAAATCGCTTAGTCGAGTTTTTAATTTGTTAAATTCCAAACAATCAGAAATATCGTGCTTGGAAAGTTGAGCGTGTAAAATTTCGAATTCAGTAAGAAGTGGGGTACAGAATTGAAGACCATTACCCAAGACAAATTTTCGCTTTCAGAGAGAGAAAAATCCGAAAAATTGGAAATATGTTTTTTGGAAACGCTGATCAAACCACCAAAACATTTTCCATCTAGCATGACATATTATTATCATCTTTTCAGTGGTTTGTTTTAGTGTCCGATGGTCAATTTCAGAAATGTAGCGGCATGGTCGAAAAATGTCAAAGAGCATGAGAAACGGACGCGTTTTGGACCATTGGCGTGCATACAAAGGTTTTAGATCCGAGTTTTGTATTCAAAATGTGTAATCAGTGGTGGCACCAGGGAAGGGCTACAGCCCCTCTGTCGGAAGCATCTAGGAGAAAGTTATTGGAAAGATGTTGAATCGTGGAGGTGGCTATGGTCTGGAGATTCCAGTAATTTACCACTTTCGTGGACAAGAAAAGTTAGCGAACTGGGCTGTGAAGAAGCTCAAAGCTATAGAACACCAACTAAATTGTCAAAAGACAAAGTGTTTGAAATAGATATTTGAAGAAATATTCATTCGTCTAGGTTTTCTGTTTGCTGGCTCTTAACTTTTTTATAATGTCCCTTTATTTGAAAGAAAAGGAGCGAAATTGACTATTTTGTGCAAAAACTATTGTCCTCTAATTGCAATGTCCGCTAATTAAGTGTCCGCTTTTAAGAAAGTTTTTTATGAGAGTTGACCAGAAAACGATCGGGAAAAAAATTTGTCTGCTTATCAGAGGTTTCCGCCTTTTAGAGTGTCCGTTAATTGGAGAGAATACTGTTTTAGTTTTCTGAATTTCATCTTGTTGAAAAACGCCCTCAATTGTGGGACTTTGTCTAACACCAAGCTTTGAAATGCGAGCGGTGATGAATTTAGGTGCAACTCGACAAAAGCCAAAGGTTTACCTAAAGAAGGCCTGGATTTTTGGAATTAATGCCAACAAGAAATCTTCAAATCTTCAAATCATTAGTTTATATACCTTCATTCATGTCAAGGAATATCATATTCAACCAAAGGAGCAACTACCTTTTCTTGATCCTTTATTGATTGAAAGATATGAAGGTCTCTGAAATACCTAAATCACTGTAGTGACACTGAGTGTATTTAAGCTGAAATTTCCTATTGAGATACTATTGGGGTGTAACATCCCCATACTACCGGTCGCGAAGCCCCTGATCATAATATGAAAAGCCACTGTTCATTTTAGGCCTTGGGGTTATTCTGACAAATGACAGTATGTTTCGTTTACGGACTGGAAGATGAAAGGTCAGCACAGGCTTAGCGAAGCGTTGAGAAAACTTGGAGAAGGAGGGGGCTAAAGACGAATAAAGTGTGGTTTGACTGCTAAATTCACTGGTAATTTTTTGCATTTTTGGCAAAAATTGGTGGGGTATAGCCCCCATCCCCCTTTTGCTTGGTGCCTGCAGCAAAACATGAATCTTACAGAGTATAGTAATCAAAACGATAGGAATCCATATCTTGTTACTTTTTCCCCCGTATAAGGAGTATTATATAGCCTGATAACCAGCCCATTATTCTAAATAGCTTATTCTTTTAGAGTAATGGGCTGGTTTTCAGGCTAAGTATGATCTTGGTATTATACATTTCTGAAAACTTTACTTATCCCCTTAATGAGTTTTCAACATTAAAATTAAGCTTACCCTGCTGAAATTTGGACTCAGATTACAGGGCATAAGCTCATGATAATTTGGCCTACATTATTATTGACCTCTTAATTAGTATGTTGTAAACAATGTTGAAAAACTGTAAAAATTTATGCCACTCATATTCAACTTCCTCTTCTCTATTCAAGCACTAGCGAGTTCATTACCGGCATCTTTGCTGTTCATGTTATCAACTGTCGCAGTCGTTATTTTGGATCGGATAGGCTTTCGCCTTTCAATGCTACTTGGAGGCATATTGATAGGCGTCGCCCTTCTGGTGTCATCGTTCACTTCAAATATCCTCATCATCTACTTGACGCTTGGAGTTGTTTTCGCATTTGGTCAGAGTTTGTGTTATTACGGGTCTTTGCTAATTTTGCCATTGTACTTCAAGAAGACATTGCCACTCGCCCATAGTATAGCCATATCTGGGAACAGTGTTGGTGGCTTAGCTTTGGCGCCTATCGTTGGTTTCGTCTTGAAACAATATGGCTTCGGTGGAGGAATGCGGCTGTGCAGCGCCGTTGCCTTGTTCATTATTGCAATGTCGGTAGTGTTTAAGAGGCCTGGGGAGAGCTTTTGGTTCAACGGATTGATTTGTGAAGAGAATGAAAGGCAAAGCGACAATGAATCTGAACCTGAGAACATACCTCTGCATAAGAACAAAGCATTTGTGATTTATGTTGTGTCGACCATGTGTTGCAAATTTGGAGTTTACATAAACTATGTGCATATAGTAAGTATTAAGTTATAGTCCTACGTCTTCATGGCTTTTTTGCAGGCGTTGGCAAAAGACCCCTTTCACAATTACGTCACGCAGTATTTGAATGAGAGACGAACGCTTGGAATCGAGGCAACTGATGTAGTTTCGTCTCATCTCCTTTCATACGATGCGGTTCGACAAGGATTAACAATCGTAGCTTATCTTTTTTATAGAATTACGTTAAAATTTTATTGTTAAAATGAGCAGCGAAGACATATTAGATATAGGTCAAGATATATCCAAGAAGAAAAAACGATCTTTTGGACGTCAATGCGCCGCTTATGGATGCTATAGCTACTTTTATAACTCCGATGGATCTCGAACTGGCCTACATTTCTTTGCTTTTCCTAAGTCAAATCCTGAAAAGCGTCGCTGGTGCTCTTTGATAAAAAGGATTGACGGCATGGATGGTTTTAAGGTCAGCAGCTCGACCTTTTTGTGTGAAAAGCATTTTACGTCAGCTGATATAAAGCGAAACCCGAACCATTGGCGACTTGTTCCTGGTGCTGTACCCTTCTTGAATCTTGTGGCTGGTACTGTCCCTTCAACAGGAGGCAAATGCAAAGCACGAAAACCTCCATCAGCTCGTTTTGAAATATTCCCCAGCTCATCTCAGGATACATCTTCACAGTTTTCAAGCTTTGGTGGTGAAATTGATGCTGAACTTGGCTCTCCGTTTGAAGAAGATCTTTCTACATCAACTGTATCAATATCAACACAAACTGATTTCTCTTTTGTAAATTCCCCAACATACCTTCCAATTGATTTTGAAAAGATGGAAAATGATATAATGGATTCATTCATCAAAAGTGACACTCTGCAATCTCAAAGTCAAGAGCTCTCTGCCAAAGTAATTAAATTAGAAAATCAAGTGGAACAGCTAGAGTTGAAGCTTGCTCAAGTTAAACTGTCTCTTTTTTCTATTGAAAGTTAAAGTCTGATAGTTCTGCAACAAAGTTTTACACTGGTTTTCCAAACTTTCCTACACTGATGTCAACATTTGAGTACTTTGAGCCTAAAGTCCTGCAAATGCAATATTGGCGTGGTAACAAGTCTTCACAAAGCTCTGATGATTATCACACCAAGTCTTCACGTGGCCCAAAGCGCTCTCTCACTCATCTGGAAGAATTCATTCTTGTTCTAATGAGACTGAAAGTTGGTTTGTTTATTGATGATTTAGCTGGTCGTTTTGGAATTTCTTCCAGTCAGGTTTCAAAAATATTTACAACATGGATTTGTTTTCTTTACCACGAACTCCCACTGCTTTTCAAACCCCCTTCTCAAGAAATTGTTCGTCAAGCCATGCCTGCTCAATTTAAAGATTTCCCAACAACAAGATTAATAATTGATTGCACAGAAATATTTGCAGAGGTTCCATCATCTATGAAAGCACAGTCCCAGACATGGTCCGAATACAAGCACCATAATACATGGAAAGTTTTAATTGGCATATCACCCTCTGGCTTAATTACCTTTGTCTCAAAGTTATGGTCTGGTAAGGTCTCTGATAAAGAAATCACTCTTAAGTCAGGTGTTCTAGCCCTTCTTGAGGATGGTGATAACCTTATGGCTGACCGTGGCTTTGATGTCAAAGATATTCTTCCTCCTGGAGTGACTCTAAACATCCCACCTTTCAAGGGTACACGAGCACAACTGACAGCGAATGAGACAGAAGAAACTGCTCGCATTGCTTCTGTACGCATTCATGTGGAGCGTGCCATTGGAAGGGTAAAAAATTACCACATCCTTGATGGTGTTCTACCATTATCATTACATTCAACAGCTAATCAGATTTTCACTGTTTGTTGTTTACTTACAAACTTTTTGCCAATTTTAGTTGAACCTAATGATAATAAATAAATTACTTCTATATATATTTATATATCTATAAACTTTCTTTACATCTATCTATGTTTGTTTTAGCCATGTTACATCTGCTCTATATGTACAGTATACAATGATATTATGTAAAGATTAAATACATACCAATTCTTTTAAGCATACACAATGTTACATCTATTCTGTATGTATAGAATACAATGATATTATGTAAAGATTAAACACATACCAATACTTTAGAGCATACAAAATGTTACATCTATTCTGTATGTATAGTATACAATGATATTATGTAAAGATTAAATACATACCAATTCTTTTAAGCATACACAATGTTACATCTATTCTGTATGTATAGTATACAATGATATTATGTAAAGATTAAACACATACTAATTCTTTTAAGCATACACAATGTTACATCTATTCTGTATGTATAGAATACAATGATATTATGTAAAGATTAAACACATACCAATACTTTAGAGCATACAAAATGTTACATCTATTCTGTATGTATAGTATACAATGATATTATGTAAAGATTAAACACATACCAATACTTTAGTGCATACAAAATGTTACATCTATTCTGTATGTATAGAATACAATGATATTATGTAAAGATTAAACACATACCAATACTTTAGTGCATACAAAATGTTACATCTATTCTGTATGTATAGAATACAATGATATTATGTAAAGATTAAACACATACCAATACTTTAGTGCATACAAAATGTTACATCTATTCTGTATGTATAGTATACAATGATATTATGTATAGATTAAACACATACCAATTCTTTTAAGCATACACAATGCTACATCTTTTCTGTATGTATAGTATACAATGATATTATGTAAAGATTAAACACATAACCAATTCTTTAGAGCATACACAATGTTTACTTGAATACATATTTAACTTATAAAAACTTATTAAAAGGCTTTCAGAAATTATTATGTTTAGCCAATGATACTGAACATTATTACAAACAGGATTTATTTTGTGTGTGTATATCTTAATAATAACAAAAATTATTTGGATTTATCAAAGTTTGTCAAATTTCCATGTAAATATAATTTGAATTCACGTTTCACTCGCTTAGTGAAAAATTCAGGAAGAATTGCTCTGCAGTAAAAGAAGTGAAGCCTTGGTAGCATGTATGATAAAACAAATTCTTCATCATATTGTATTGACTCCACAAACAATGGTTCACTACCACCAAACCAAACAACAAAATCAATACGTTTCAAATCAGCACAAAACATTTGGCCTTGAACTTGATAATAGTATTGATGTTTGCATTTGAGCTTGATAGTGCAACCATTATTTTCCAAGAAGAACTTCTTGTTTTTAAGTGCATCCTGAAGAGAGGTTTTGAACTTGGAGAATGGACATTTTATTTCCAAACCCCATCTTTCATTCTTACAAGAAACCATGCCATCCAAAGATGCACCAAGAAAAGGAGAAGAAGAAGATAATTGCAGGCCAGTTTCAGAAACAGTGACATTCAGGCCATGCTCTTTCATGTAGATTGTGTAGAGCTCAATGGCATGTCCTTCAAATTTCTTGTCATGGCTGGTTGCTAAGGTTGAGAAAGACTTGTAAAACATGGATTTTATTTTTGAAGATGGCTCAACGGTGTTTACGGCAGCAGTGTAGAAGTTTGAGGCTGTTAGTCGATAAAGGCGATAATCTATCCAATTGCTGTTAGAGGATTGACCACGGGTCACCTTCTCAATGTCAGAAATTTCTTCAGCAGACAAAGATAGGTTATGACAATAAATATCCATCATATCTTTAAAAGATTGTTTGGAGATATCGAAGCACTCATTGAAAGAGACTGGTTCGGCTAAAGATGGATCTTGAGTATCAGTTGCACTGGTGAAAGCACTGTCACTTGAAGGAGGAAGATCAGATGTTGAAGCTGGATAAAAACCAAAGAATCCACTGTTTGGCATGAATTTTGTTAATTTCGATTTTAAAATTTCAAGATCATTAATTTTCACGGTTCTATGGCTGGTAATGCGAGGGTCAAATGTTTTTGATTTTGGAACATCATAACCATCATAATTCCTTCCAAACTTAATCTTCTTTATCACGACTTCATCAATTGAAACTGGATTAAAGGACCGAAGGGAAGAGGCATTTGGCACATTCCATGAGGATAATTTTGATGTGCAGGAAACTGCTGATTCAAATCCTTGAAGACCACGCCGGTTAAAATCTTCCAGGGCAAAGAGAACTCCACCAACATGGTTGCAGTTTCCAAAGCCACCAAGACCAATGCCAGCAGGACAAGAACAGGCAGCAGAGCAAACATCACCAGAAATATTTGAATGCTTTAAAATTACTTTATAGAGAACCTTTTTCATAGATGCCTTGACACGAACATTGAAGAAAGTAAACTCCTTGTTCTTAGCTACATCGATCTTTTTTATAAAGCCTTCGAAGAAAAACTGAAATGCTTTCAGTTTCTTGTAGGCAGTACTCTTAAGAAGGATGTGCTTGAATTTTGATGTTCGAATAACCAAATATTCATAGAGCTGCAGAAAAGTAAAAGGGGGTGTTCCACGTAAGTCAGCTGTCCAAGGAAGGTGCTTGCACTGATCATAAATAGCCTGAAATGTGAAATCATTTTCGTGACAAAGTAAGGAGGACTCATCTGAAATGTCATTGGATTGAGAATTGAAATTCTTTGCACGACACAAGACCGCATATGCACGAAGAATAAGGTCGGTTTTGACACCGGAAGTTTTCTCCCTGTATGCTACAAGAATATGCTTCAATTCTTTAATAGTCAATGCGCCAAGATCTTCTAAACAATCAACTTTCTTTTCCTTCGGCAGCAACAATTTGAATGCATCCATTTCAATGAAAAATCGGGCGTAAAAAATTCTTAAACGTAGAAATATATAATCGACTCTGTAGATGTCTAAAGAGGCCCGAACGTTCGGACAGCGGACTACATCAGTTGCCTCGACTCCAAGCGCTCGTCTCTCTTTCAAACACCGTGTGACGTAATTGTGAAAGGGGTCTATTGAACAGTGAACTTGTATGGTTGCATTTTTAGTAACCCTCTTTGCAATCTTGGTGTAGGACTTCCTCTTGCTGATAATAGTTTTTCAAGTGGTTTGTGGTCAGTTACTATTGTAAATTCTCTGTCATATAAATAGTAATGAAACTTCTGTGTTGACCAAAATGCGGCTAAGCCTTCTCTTTCTGTCTGAGAATATCTTTGTTCTGTTGGGCTTAATGCATGTGCAACTGGCTTGAATTGTCCATCTTGTTGTTTTTGAGTAAGGATTGCTCCTAGTCCTACTGGTGAAGCATCTACAATAACTTTTGTGTCTGCATGAGGCTGGTAATAAGCCATTGTGCTTGCATTTGTAAGGCTTTCCTTTAACTTTGTGAAACTTGCTTGTTGTTCCTTGTTCCATGCAAATGTAGTTTCCTTTCTGGTGAGTTTCCTCAGAGGTTCCGTAAGTGTAGCATAGTTTTTGATAAAGTGTGAACAAAAGTTGACTAGACCTAGGAAACTTCTTACTTCTGTTGCATTTGTTGGGACTTTGGCATTGTTGACTGCATCCACTTTGGATTTATCTGGATGAATTCCTTTGTCTGTTAGACAATATCCTGCAAATGTGAGCTTTGTTGTTCCAAATACACATTTCTTTGCATTGATCTTTAAGTTTCTGGCATGCAATGCTTTGAATAGCGTGTCAAGACGCTCTGCCATTTCATCTCTACTTGATGACCATATCAGAATGTCATCTGATATTGACCTTGTGCCTGGGCAACCTGCAATGCTTTGCTCAATAACCTTCTGAAACTGCTCAAAGGCTGAACTGACTCCATACACAAGACGTTTTGATTGAAAACAACCTTCATGTGTTAGAAATGTTGTTATGTGTCTTGATTCCTCTGCTAACTCTAGTTGGTGATACCCTTCTTTTAAATCTATCTTTGAAAAGTATTTTGCATTATGCAGCTCTGGGAGGATTTCTTCAACTTTTGGAATCTGGTGTCTTTCTCTTACTATGGCTTCATTGGCTCTTCTCATATCTAAACATAATCTTATGGTTCCATTTGGCTTTGGTACTACTACTATTGGGTTTATCCAGGTACTCGGACCTTTAACTTTCTCTATGCAGTCATTTTTCAACAATCTTTCTAGTTCTGCAGAAACTTTCTTTCTTGTATGATATGGTAATCTTCTGATTGGCTGCTGAACAGGAATGACATTTTCATCAATATGTAGTTTTAACTTGTAGTCTTTGAATTTACCCATGCCTTCAAATACTTCTCTGTTGTTGTCTAGAACTTTCTGAATCTTGGGATCTATTTTGTGTTCAGTTGGCTTTTCTTGAATGATTTCATTTACTGATTTGTGAAGTGAATTTGTTGGATCTGCTTTAGAACCTAGAACTGGGCCTTCTCTTAAAATATCAAGCTTTTCTGCTGTCTTTTGTCCTAGCAATGCTCCCCCCTGAACCTTTTGTGACATAAAATTTTGCCTGGGTTTCTTCCCCAAATGCTTCAGCTTTTGCTCTGAATGTTCCTTTTAGTTTCAATGGTTCTTTGCCTAGATAATTGAATATCTTAGTCTTGCTGCTTTCAAGTTGTGGTTCTTTTGGCAATTTCTGAAATGATATCTCATCAATGATGTTCAATGTTGATCCACTGTCAATGAGCATATTTATTGGCGTGCCATCTATATAGACTGGATATACTGGTCTTTCCTTGCTTACAATTTTGAATACTGATGTTTCATCATCACTTGAACTTTCTGTTGTGACTTCACTTGCTCTCACTTGATGATTTTCTGGTTTATTTGGATTTTTGGTCTTGCAGCATTTTGCAAAGTGTCCCATAATTCATTCCACATCTTCCACATTGTTCCCTTTGTTGAGTGTATTTTTTATTTCTGTTTGCTTGCCTACCTTTGTGCTGGTATTTATTTGGCCTTATTTTATTCAGGTCTGAGAAAGATTCTTTCATTGTGTCAGCTGATGAGCCTGCACCATTTTGTTGTTCTATCTTCTTTGTCTGAAGGTCTGATTGTTCCATGAGCTTTCCTATTGTTAGAACTTTATCTAATGTGAGATCTGGCTCTTGTAGCAATCTTTTTCTAAGCTTACTTGATTTGCATTTTGCTATAACTTGATCTCTTATCTCATCTTGTGTTGCATCACCATATTCACAATGAATGATTAACTTTTTCAACCTAGTGACATATGAATCTATGTTCTCTCCTGTTTCTTGACCTGTTTCATGAAATACACATCTTTCAAATGGAATATTCTTCTTGATATCAAAATGACTATCTAACTTATTTACTGCCTGGTCATATGTTGTGCCTACCTCACCTAATGTTTCAAATATGTCTTGCACTTCATCTCCTACAAGATGCAAAAGTGCTGCCCTCTTTTGGCTATCATTTTGAATACCTGTTGCATTCAGAAAATAAACGAACGATTTCTTCCATTTTTGCCATCTTTGACTTACCGTGGAAGGATCTCCTTTTGGATCAAATTCCTTAACTGGAGGTAACTGAATCGATACTGGTTGAGGTTGCTGCGCCTGGCCTATTTGATTATTGTTTTCTTCCATATTTCGTATTCTCTTGTCGAAATTATTACTTTCTAATCCTTCTTTGGGTTCTTTAGGTAACTCGTCGCCATAATATGTCGTGTATGCGCGCGCGATGCCTAAGATCCGCTGCGACCTAACGCTAGACCTAGAGAGCACACGAGACAAGACGCCATGTTTTCACTCCGACCCTGATCTAATCTAATCTATCAACTCCAATCCGAGGCTAGTATAAAATGGTTTATGCCTAATACATTACAGATGTGCTTAACCACTGTGTCATGACACACTAGCGTGCCTTATGGTATTGCCTAGTTTGCAACGTAAAATTCTCTAATTTCACTTAATTAGTCTATAAAATCAAAAAAAACTATCTGCAAATAGTGTACCGTGGACAAAAAAGGTTGAAAATTGCTGAATCAAGGTGCCCAAAACTGTGTTACGCCACAGGCTCGTAATTAGAGAATGCAAGCATGAATGCTCACCCTTTGACAAAATTCATTATAAAGGCTTGCTCCTTCTACTTTATGAGCTTCTAACGTCCTAGAAATGGAACACAAACTGTTCAATAATCACAAGAATAGACAAAAAGTGTGTGAATTGCCGATAATGATGCAAATCATGTTCAATTAAAAAATGTCAATAAATTAATCGATATACTTGGTCGCTGTCTTGGACGAGATTTTCTTATTTTAATGAAAATGTGTTAATCTTTAAAATTGCTTATTAGTTAACATTTTTTCAAATTACACGTTGCATTTTAATAATTTCTTGACTAATGTTAGAAGCTCACATGTGTTATAAAGTAAACTCTTTAAACATTTGGGCATTATTATTTTTAGGCAAAAAAAATTCAGCCCCACCCCCATCCTACCTGAACTCACCCCGTATGCCTATTGTTGAACGCTGTGCGTTGCTCCTAAAAATACCAAAAGAAGTTTGGGTTCTAGAAATGGAACATAATTGCAGTTTGAAAGCTTCGAAAATTGATTATAGGCCCCATTTTTTGTTTACAGCTTTTGTGACAGGAAGGCATATATAATCGTCGCCGATACCGTTTTGTTCATATAATCGCTGAGTTTGAAGTCGTTTTGTTAAAGTGTTCTTATGAACACATATCCTGGTTTTTTAGTTTTCGACAAGCTGTGGTTTCTATTGTGTTTTTCTGAATCAGGGAACTGTAAAACA
>NW_027019301.1:901987-923903 GCF_013076305.1 Rhopilema esculentum
GTTACATCTATTCTGTATGTATAGAATACAATGATATTATGTAAAGATTAAACACATACCAATACTTTAGAGCATACAAAATGTTACATCTATTCTGTATGTATAGTATACAATGATATTATGTAAAGATTAAATACATACCAATTCTTTTAAGCATACACAATGTTACATCTATTCTGTATGTATAGTATACAATGATATTATGTAAAGATTAAACACATACTAATTCTTTTAAGCATACACAATGTTACATCTATTCTGTATGTATAGAATACAATGATATTATGTAAAGATTAAACACATACCAATACTTTAGAGCATACAAAATGTTACATCTATTCTGTATGTATAGTATACAATGATATTATGTAAAGATTAAACACATACCAATACTTTAGAGCATACAAAATGTTACATCTATTCTGTATGTATAGTATACAATGATATTATGTATAGATTAAACACATACCAATTCTTTTAAGCATACACAATGTTACAACTATTCTGTATGTATAGTATACAATGATATTATGTAAAGATTAAACACATAACCAATTCTTTAGAGCATACACAATGTTTACTTGAATACATATTTAACTTATAAAAACTTATTAAAAGGCTTTCAGAAATTATTATGTTTAGCCAATGATACTGAACATTATTACAAACAGGATTTATTTTGTGTGTGTATATCTTAATAAGAAAAAAAATTAATTGGATTTATCAAAGTTTGTCCAATTTCCATGTAAATATAATTTGAATTCACGTTTCACTCGCTTAGTGAAAAATTCAGGAAGAATTGCTCTGCAGTAAAAAAAGTGAAGCCTTGGTAGCATGTATGATAAAACAAATTCTTCATCATATTGTATTGACTCCACAAACAATGGTTCACTACCACCAAACCAAACAACAAAATCAATACGTTTCAAATCAGCACAAAACATTTGGCCTTGAACTTGATAATAGTATTGATGTTTGCATTTGAGCTTGATAGTGCCACCATTATTCTCCAAGAAGAACTTCTTATCTTTAAGTGCATCCTGAAGAGAGGTTTTGAACTTGGAGAATGGACATTTTATTTCCAAACCCCATCTTTCATTCTTACAAGAAACCATGCCATCCAAAGATGCACCAAGAAAAGGAGAAGAAGAAGATAATTGCAGGCCAGTTTCAGAAACAGTGACATTCAGGCCATGCTCTTTCATGTAGATTGTGTAGAGCTCAATGGCATGTCCTTCAAATTTCTTGCCATGGCTGGTTGCTAAGGTTGAGAAAGACTTGTAAAACATGGATTTTATTTTTGAAGATGGCTCAACGGTGTTTACGGCAGCAGTGTAAAAGTTTGAGGCTGTTAGTCGATAAAGGCGATAATCTATCCAATTGCTGTTGGAGGATTGACCACAGGTCACCTTCTCAATGTCAGAAATTTCTTCAGCAGACAAAGATAGGTTATGACAATAAATGTCCATCATATCTTTAAAAGATTGTTTGGAGATATCGAAGCACTCATTGAAAGAGACTGCTTCGGCTAAAGATGGATCTTGAGTTTCAGTTGCACTGGTGAAAGCACTGTCACTTGAAGGAGGAAGATCAGATGTTGAAGCTGGATAA
Source organism: Rhopilema esculentum (assembly GCF_013076305.1). The sequence continues at coordinate 903,599 of NW_027019301.1, forward strand.
AAACCAAAGAATCCACTGTTTGGCATGAATTTTGTTAATTTCGATTTTAAAATTTCAAGATCATTAATGTTCACGGTTCTATGGCTGGTAATGCGAGGGTCAAATGTTTTTGATTTTGGAACATCATAACCATCATAATTCCTTCCAAACTTAATCTTCTTTATCACAACTTCATCAATTGGAGCTGGATTAAAGGACCGAAGGGAAGAGGCATTTGGCACATTCCATGAGGATAATTTTGATGTGCAGGAAACTGCTGATTCAAATCCTTGAAGACCACGCCGGTTAAAATCTTCCAGGGCAAAGAGAACTCCACCAACATGGTTGCAGTTTCCAAAGCCACCAAGACCAATGCCAGCAGGACAAGAACAGGCAGCAGAGCAAACATCACCAGAAATATTTGAATGCTTTAAAATTACTTTATAGAGAACCTTTTTCATAGATGCCTTGACACGAACATTGAAGAAAGTAAACTCCTTGTTCTTAGCTACATCGATCTTTTTTATAAAGCCTTCAAAGAAAAACTGAAATGCTTTCAGTTTCTTGTAGGCAGTACTCTTAAGAAGGATGTGCTTGAATTTGGATGTTCGAATAACCAAATATTCATAGAGCTGCAGAAAAGTAAAAGGGGGTGTTCCACGTAAGTCAGCTGTCCAAGGAAGGTGCTTGCACTGATCATAAATAGCCTCAAATGTGAAATCATTTTCGTGACAAAGTAAGGAGGACTCATCTGAAATGTCATTGGATTGAGAATTGAAATTCTTTGCACGACAAAAGACCGCATATGCACGAAGAATAAGGTCGGCTTTGACACCGGAAGTTTTCTCCCTGTATGCTACAAGAATATGCTTCAATTCTTTAATAGTCAATGCGCCAAGATCTTCTAAACAATCAACTTTCTTTTCCTTCGGCAGCAACAATTTGAATGCATCCATTTCAATGAAAAATCGGGCGTGAAAAATTCTTAAACGTAGAAATATATAATCGACTCTGTAGATGTCTAAAGAGGCCCGAACGTTCGCACAGCCGACTACATCAGTTGCCTCGACTTCAAGCGCTCGTCTCTCTTTCAAACACCACGTGACGTAATTGTGAAAGGGGTCTACTCAATGTGGAATTTGTTGATCTTGCAGCTTTGCGCTGCTTTCCATCAACTTCTTTTGGAAATATGATTTTAATATGGAATTTATTTGCTAGATCTACTCTAAGATTTTTTTTCGTAATTTCTAGACCCTTAGAAGATTTTTTAGTAGTATTTTTTTGCATATGTTTTAATCTGAGAAAACATTCTAAATTGTGAAGAGGGATGAAAAGCAAAAAAAGTTAAATGATCTATCAAAGTATTGATTAAATGAATTGGTATAAAGAAATATTCTACTAATGATCTTGAATCATAGGCTGTTTACTTCTATATGCCTAATATAATTGTATGTACCTACATGTGTCTTTTTGAAACTACTACTTTTTCAGGTACGTTTGGCTCTTGACCGGGCAGTGCCTTACACTGAAGCTACATTCTTACCCGGCCTAGCTTCGATCGCACAGTTCTTTGGCAAAATAGCTTTTGGCAAGCTATCAGCCATGAAAGTGGCGAGCAATTTGGCTTTGTGTCAGATTTCGTCCGCTTTTATGGGAGTATTAATGTTTTTGCCATTTCTTAAATGGTTTTTTGGCCTAGCCATAATCTCGTTTGTTTTTGGCTTTGCCCAAGGAATGTTTAGTGCCTCTAATTTAATTATTGTCAAGGAAATTGTAGGAACGCAGCAATTTAAAAGAGGATACATTATCAGTCAATTCTTCACAGGGATTGCTACCTTTTGTGGCCCCCCAGTTGCAGGTAAGAAAACATTTCTAGGGGTCTTGGCTGGGATTAAAGAATGATGTTGGAATCATGAAAACGTTATATCATTCAGAATTTATAAAACAATTAAATCGTATCATATGATAAATGATGTAATACGATGTGGTTTAAATAAATTGGAATGGAATAATGTGCATGATAATTCTTTAACAAATTTCATTTACAATGTGATATTTCATTTCATTTATCAAGGATTTATGTAAGCAAAAATGCCTGCATCACGTACAAAAGTTTTATCAATATTTCTTTGTACGGAAAAAAATTTCACCAATCCAATGTTTAAAGATTTAACTATTGAAATGCCCTTTGCTAAAGCAATGCTGGAATACGTAAATCCAGCTGTGGATCGAAACGTGCCAATGAGAAAGGCAAGCACATGTCTGTCGAGCTTGTCCATTTGGTGCCGTTTAATTATTCAAAATATTTTTACCAGTCTATTTCTAGGGTGAAAACAAATTCTTTCTGTTTACACTACAGAGGCTGTTTCATCTTTTATGTAGATAGATTCCAAAAAAATGCTGGATGTTAAGACGATCAGGCTTTTGAGGGCTTATAAATTCACATGAGTGTTAGACGAAAAGCTGAAGTATGTCTCAATATGTTTGCAATTTTTAAAGCCATTTTGATCTTAGTACTAATAAAAAAGAAAAATATAGTAAACAAAATCTAATTTTTTGAAGAAATTTCTACTGTTTCTGAAGTCGTGAAAAGTTCATCTTACCGTGAAATACATATTCAAATTTCCAGGGAAGTTCATATTGTGTTCTGGGTGGTGGAGTTTCGGAAGTTACACTTTGTGTATAAAAGGGAATATGGCCATTATCGTAGCAAGTCAGTTTCACGTGAAGCTTTACATCAGTCTATTGTACCTTTTATCTCTCTCTTATCGTTTCTATCGTTTTATTATCTTTTCTTATTTCTCTTGTAGGTTATTTGTATACTGTCACTGGCAACTATATACTCGTTTTTCTCATTGCTGGAGGATGTGCTGTTATGGGAATGCTTCTGATGTTCCTCGTGCGATTTTTTCATGCTCAAAACATAGAGGAAAATGAATCTCCTCAAACTGTTGAAGCTGTTAATGTAATAGAAGTAATAGTTAATAATCATACTTAATGTAATCGAATAAGAAGCTTTCAATAAAATGTAAGTAACTTGGAATGAAAGGTGCTGCTTCAAAATGTAACAAAGCTTTGATTGTGACTTTTTAATTAAATTCAGTAAACAATCAATATTCTTGTCGATTTTTTGGTAGCAACTTTCGTTACCGCTTTGAAACTTGATAGAAAATGAAAACACTACCAAAAATATTACGATCTTTTCGTAAAGAATTTAAACTGAATCCATGTTTTCTGTCTGTTTTTAAAGGGGTGTAGTTCTTTATTTGTAGTTTTTATGTTAATAAGCCAAAATTAATAAATACATCGGTGCTATGTTATTCCGGTCATCTGTATTTTTTTTTTAAAGCTAGGCACTGGTTAAACCATTTTCTTGCACAAAACAGCTTATAAAGTAGGATTTCACACTTACGGGACAAAAGTATTGCACAGCCTCAAGCAGAAATGGTGGCAATGCTGCAAAAATTCCTGGAGCTAACAAAAGTAGCAGCAAGTTATACTAAAATTGCAAGATAACTTTTCGTTGGCGAATATATTCATTTTTTTCAAAAGAAACTGGCTATAAGAAACAAGTACTGGACAGTCAGAAAAAATTAAGAAACTTTTGTAATCGATGCAAAAAGAAATTAAGAAAATAATAAATCGTGATAAAACTGCGAACAACGAAATTTTGTAAAATCCAGAACATGATTGCCCTGTTGGCCTATAACTTAAGACACAAGGCTTGTTCCACAATCACTTACAGAAATGTGATCATTCTTTTTCAAATATTGTCACGATTGACAGACATCAGATACAAATTGACTAACTTGATCTTCGCCAAACATTTGAGTTGCCAGATCCCCAGCAGCTTCGATTAACTCTTTGGGGGACTTTGCTTCCAAAATTTTAATTTAATTATTGATTGTATTATTTTCTTCTACAATCATTCTTTGCTCAAGGAAATTTTTCGCAGATTGCACAATTTCTCTTCTTATTGCGCCTTTGTCTCTACTTCTGGGTGTCACAAATCGATGGGCATTTGCAGCTTGGCGAACATTAGTTTCATCACCATTTATGACAACTTGACATTCCTCATGGTAGTCCTCTTCTTTTCCTCTAGGAAATGGAATTTCTGCCATTAGCTTTAGACTTTCAATATCACCATCTTCACCACTGATTATATCTGGGAGTATCAAATTTGATTTTTGAAACAGCAACTGCAATCTTTTGAAGATGTTGCAAAGATCATACATGACAGCAGTAAGCCACAACTGCAGTGATCTCTTTTCCCATTTTCTAAGAAATCCTTGTGCCATTTGTTTTTCAGTTCTCTCTGTTGAAATTGTTCCACCACACATCTTTGTCCAAACATTTATTGCTGCTTCCAGGTTATGAAGGACAGCTTTAAGTACATTAAGGGTATGTTCTGCAAACCGAACTTCAAAATGCTTTGGGAAAGTGAGGCAGTTTTTATTCTCTTTATGAAGTAGCTTTGTTCTTCGAGGAGGTGAACGAAAAAATGAAATAACAGCCAGCACATTTGTCATCCAGAGAGCAAGTTCAGGTACGTTGGACTGTACGGATTCCAGTGCTAAGTCAGACCTGTGGCAAACACACCACACAGTCAAAATATTATTGCCAATGTGGTCTTTCAGTAGTTTCAACAATTCTTGCCTTTTGCCAGTATTTGTAGCCTCTCCATCTGTTGTTACCCCAACCAACTTCTCCGTGTCGACACTTAGATCATTCATACACTGTACAAAACAGTCCAGAAGACCATCTGCATCACCAAGTTCACTGCTTGCAATGCCGAAAAAAACTGTTCTTACACTTACTTCATCTGTTGGAACAAATCGTGCTGTGATGAATTTGGAGTCAACTTGCTGTTTATCAGTACTTCCATCAATCTGTATACAAAAGCACAGACACTGCTTCAAAACTTGACTGATGTTTTGCTTTTCCAAAGATGCCACAACTTCTGTCATTTCTGCATAAACAAGTGGATCTTTGTAATGAAAAGCAGATGCGCATGGGCTAAATGGAACAAATTCTGATTCCCATCCTTCTTTTTCAAACTGGCGAATCAAGCCATCACTGAACTCCGATGAAAGAGACCTTGAAGGCCAACTTCGTGCACTCATTGTTTCAGCTCTTGCATCGTTGTACACATCTACAGCAATGCGTACCAAAGATTGTAATGTTTCAGTTTTTGTTTTTTTCATTATTCTTGCTGTCCATTGCTTGTAAACTTTATCACTTGACCTTCATACTTTCTGCAAAGTAAACAAGACATCAAAGGTCTTTGCCGTTTGTCTTTTTCTTCTCTCCTTAAATCTAAGCACTGTTCAGACAAAAGAAGCCAGTTCATATCAAGCTCCTTCCTCTATACCACACTGGTGACTGGGACTCAGCACTGTTGACTGATTTTTCCCGTTTACCACTTGATGTTGATGGCTGCTGTGATAGCTGTGGTGCACCAGGTTGTGTTGTTAGTTCATTGTTGACGATCTCCAAACTTTCTAATTCCTCTTTGGAACCATCAATCTTTGCTTGATACACTTTTTCTTGATTTGAAACATTTGACATTTGTACTTCCATGTCAATTTGATCCTCCATTTGTTGTTGTTCAGAAGACCCAATAGGCCTACTAGTAGGCCTAGGCCCAGAAGTTGCTCTGGCATTGAACATATCAACAATTGACCTCTGGCCTGGAGCAGCAGCTGCTGTCCTTAGATCCTTTCTCTTACTTTCACAACGCTTTTCATAACCACTTTTCTCCCTTCGCTTCATTTTGAGCTGGTATTTTGACTGATACTGTAGAAACGCCGATTTGTGAATGTCTGAGAAAAATGGCAGACTTTTTGACGCTCGTTGTGATCACTCTGGCTGTGATTGAAATTGTTGTTGTTGCTGTGATAAAATTGAAATGAAGATTTTTCTCAGAAATCAGAGAACTGAATACCAGGAACCAGGGCTAGGTTGTTTGTTTGAACAAAAATGATAAAAAAGAATATTCTGTAATTATGTGTCAATTAATTTCTATATTGTGCACAAATTTGTTACCAACCTTTTGAAACACCGGTTTCTTTTATCTCTAAGGGCTACAAAATGGCCGACAATTGGGGCAAATATAACATTTTTCTCTTCAGTGGTGGGGGAACTCGTAGGGCCTGGTGGGGCAATTCCCCCACCACTCAGTATGTTTAAAAATGCCCTGGTTGTTTTAGGTTTGAAAGCCGTGTCGTTTACAACTCCGTGGCTAAAACTCATTTGTCAATGTTGTGCAATACGTTTGCTCAAAGAGTGTATATGAGCGCCAGAATAAATGAAGAATCCTGTTGAAAATAATGAGGAGCATTGTCAGAATTTTATTTCAAAAGTCATAATCCCAAATAAGCTTCTAGAGATTAAAATTGTCACTAGCAGAAGAAAGATAGCTTCTGTTTTAAAGAAACATTTTCCTTGGACTTCACTCTCCATTGTTTACTTAAAAAACTCATTGTAAGACTTGTTTGGGAGATGAAGCCTCTGGTACTTTGTTTCCGCACAACTTATCTGTGTCGCAGAGTCATAGCACATGCGCATTGATAACAGGATTCGCACAGCTGCTTTGCCTGTTACCTATCTCTATGCTGTGACCACACAGCTCCTGAGCTTCCCACCAGGGCTTCAAATGATAATACGCATGAGCAATCACCACCAATCGGGGACTAGTGCATGGTCTGGAAGACGAGCATTATTCATCTCCCAGACAAAGACATAGCGGGATTGTTGAGGAGACGATCTTTTAAAGATCGTATTTGGATTTTAGATGGTAAGAAGTTTGTAAAAGTGTGGTTGCATTAAATGAGCAGTGGCAGTATCATGATTGATACTGCTGCGTAAGGGGTCAAGTTCGGTCTTATCTTAGACAATAACTTAACTCTCGAGATTGCCTTCTTAGATTTTTCTCTAAGTTTTCAGCGTATGTAAGGTTTTTTCCACCATGATCCCTAAATATTGATAAGCTGTTGACTCTGCAATTTCCTATCCATCCAACTTGATTTTAGGTGCTGTCGCATGACACTGATAGGAGATAAGCAGAATGAATGCGCAAATCGTGATAAGGCATGAAAATTTGTTCAAACATACAATTTGACATGCTGAAAAGATGGGATTGGGACCAAGTCTGAGAAATTCCCTTAAGAGCTATTTTTAGAATGATTCGTTGCTCCCAGACTTCTTAATTGATTATCTCAATAACTTTGTTGAAAATGAAATCAATCACATGAAAATCGGTATAGATACGAATCATAACACAGTAATATGATTTAGACTCACATCCACCGTCAAAATGCCCACTTATGCTATATGTAGACCATGTACTCGTTCCCAGACCTCCAAAACGCTTATTTCTACAACTCCACTAAAAATAAAATCAATACCAAGCAACATGATTTAGATAATAATTATAGCACACAAAAAAGAGTTTTATCGATACCCATCTTCAAAATGCCCCCAAATGCTTTTTTTTCAGAATGCTTAATTGTTCCCAGACTCTTAATTTGATTATCTCAATAACTTTGTTGAAAATGAAATCAGTGACCTGAAATTTAGCTGGAATATTAATCATAGCAAACAAGAAAATTAGAATGATTTGGATTTACAAACGTAAAGGATTTAGATTGACTTCCATCTTCAAACTGCTACCGAATGCTGTTTTTAGAATGTGCAATAGTTCCTAGATCTCGAACAAGTTCTTCTCTGGAATGTCGCTAAAAGCCAACTAAATGCTATTAATCTTGTATTAATACTAATATATATATATTGGATTATAACAATGATATGGTCAGCGAAAACATTGAATCAGCATTTATAATTCAAGGAGCACAAAGACTACTGTACCAAAGATATGGTCTCCCCTATGGAGCTTTACGGCAAAACCAATTTCAGCATTTATGGAAATGTTCCTTTTTTTCCCAACTCCCAGCCTTCCTTATTAGTCCCGATATCAAGACTTTATCCCAACCAGTGAGAGATTATGTCCCTATATATATCTATAGATTGGACAGGGTGATAAAATTCTCTAGAGCCTCAAGGTGTAAGGAAACTCATAAAGTAAAGAAGTCGGTTTGAATAATTGAATTAATCAAACGTACCAGAATTATGGTTGAAGATACTAAACTATTTTAAACGAAAGAAAATGGCTGCCAGAAATCATTCTGAAATGTATTTAGAGCTAATGTAGCTAAAGGGCATGTTCGGGAAAATTCACTTTCCCGTTTTACCCCAAGGGGCACTATGACCTCTCTGTACCCTTGAACATACCTCATGCAATATTTGCCAGCACTAAATACCAAACAAACTATATATGATACCATCATAACTGCTTGCGAATTGTAAGTAAAAATTAGCCAAACTGTATGTATATCGAATTCTTCCAAACCAAATTGGTTTCAAACATATTTCCCACTGAAGAAAGCATTGAAACTGGAAAGAAAATTAAAAAATGTAAGGAAAGATAAAAACAGAAAACGAACTGGTTTCAATTAGTCCCAATTATGTTCTTATCGTGAATTATTTGTCAATAGTGTAAGCGGTCGACCTTTTTTATAGCAAAAACAGCAGCTAAGGCCTTTTTCTCCAAAACCGAATATTTTTTTCCTTCTCAGTTAAAGCGTAACTAGCTTAAGCAACAACAGGATCATCGCCAGAGGGATCTTTACTTACATTAACTTTGTCAACTTCAAGCTCAACTTCCTTAGCAGCTTCCTTGATCAATCCATTCATTCCCTTCGCAGTATTCGTCATACCTTGCCGATAAAACTTCAGCAAAATACTACGCTGAAGTTCCGAAATCTTTACATAAGGAAGTGCACGACCAGATTCAGCTATATTGTGACGTGGATGAAAAGGAAGTGACGAAGAAAGGATGTAGGACATAATGACATAGAAATGAGTAGAACCAATGGAACTTACAATAATTCTAAACCATAGGATGGTATGGATGATCATCAGGGATTGGATAATCCAAAGTTCTAATATTTGGAAAACTTGAATTATCCATATTAGAACATGTTAGATGGGCGAATCTCTGCAACTTCATTCTCCTTGGTGCTGTATTGCTAACCAATCCATTTTTAACAGTTATTTCCATACACATTGCTACCAGGAGATCTTATCTTTTATCCCTGATTCCCCAAGATATACTCTGAATCTTCCTCTTCTTTCTTTTCTCGAGTTTTTAAACCTTAAAACGCTTTGGAACGCCCTACTTGAAACCAAGATTCTTATAACCTATCTATTTTCAAAACCAAAATTAACAAACCTGATAATATCATTCCCCCATTTCTGAACCTTGGGTCATTAGTAAAAGGAGGAGGCACAAAGATTGGTGAGTGCTTAGGGCACCAATGAACCTCGACCTGCTCTTGAATGCAAAGTCTTTGTCGGCTAGCAGTAATGACCTGCTTGAAGAATTAACTTCTACAAGGGAAAGACTTCCATGTCTGCCATGCAGTAGGCTTCCCTCTACCAGCAAGCGATTTTACTGTATCAATAACGGATGGTGCATACCAAAATATGGAATACAGTATCTCGCGATGCCTGAGAGAATATGTTGTCCCTTTTTATTTTTTTTCCAGTAGCCAACTCTACCCAAAGCTTTTCTGAATTCGGGAATGTAAATTTAGCAATTACGATAACAACAAAATCTATCAAAAATTGGCTTGTATCTACATCCTCGTGATTGCAAAAATTCGGCTCATTACAAATTGAGTGGCCTTTTGCAAGTGTCCTGTCAAACCGAGAACTGAAGCTTATCTTTCCCAGCACAAAATCATTACAGATCAAAGCTTATTTGATCAGGGTATTTATCGTGCTTACAAATAAGTTTTTATACAAGATAAATTGCATTCAGTTGGCTTTTAGCGACATTCCAGAAAAGAATTTTCTCGAGATCTGGAAACTATTACGCATTCTAAAAACAGCATTCGGTAGCAGTTTGAAGATGGAGATCAATCTAAATCCTTTACGTGTGTAAATCCAAATCATTCTAATTTTCTTGTTTCTATGATTAGTATTCCTGCTAAATTTCAGGTCACTGATTTCATTTTCAACAAAGTTATTGAGATAATCAATTTAGAAGTCTGGGAGCAATAAGGCATTTTAAAGATAGCATTTTGAGGCATTTTGAAAATGAAAATCAATCTAAATCTTTTACGTGTGTAAATCCAAATCATTCTAATTTTCTTGTTTGCTATGATCAGTATTCCAGCTAAATTTCACGTTAATAATTTCACTTTCAAAAAAAAGTATTGAGATAATCAATTTAGGAGTCTAGCAACAATTGAGAAAACTAAAAATAGTATTTTGAGGCATTTTGAAGATGGAAATAAATCTAAATTCTTTACGTGTCTTAATCCAAATCATTCTAATTTTCTTGTTTCTATGATTAGTATTCCTGCTAAACTTCTTCTTTCTGATTTCATTTTCAACAAAATTATTTAGATAATCAATTTAGGAGTCTGGCAACAATTAAGAATTCAAAAAAAAGCATTTTGCGGCATTTTGAAGATGGAAATCAATCTAAATCCTTTACGTGTCTGAATCCAAATCATTCTAATTTTCTTGTTCGCTATGATTAGTAGTCCAGCTAAACTTCATGTTTCTGATTCCATTTTCAACAAAATTATTTAGATAATCAACTTAAGAGTCTGGGAACAATTAAGCATTCTAAAAATAGCATTTTGACCCATTTTGAAGATGGAAATCAATCTATATCCTTTATGTGTGTAGATCCAAATCATTCTAATTTTCTTGTTTGCTATGATTAGTATTCCAGCTAAATTTCACGTTACTGATTTCATTTTCAACAAAATTATTGAGATAATCAATTTAGGAGTCTGGGAACAATTAAGAATTCAAAAAATAGCATTTTGCGGCATTTTGAAGATGGAAATCAATCTAAATCCTTTACGTGTCTGAATCCAAATCATTCTAATTTTCTTGTTTGCTATGATTAGTAGTCCAGCTAAACTTCATGTTTCTGATTCCATTTTCAACAAAATTATTTAGATAATCAGCTTAGGAGTCTGAGAACAATTAAGCATTCTAAAAATAGCATTTTGACCCATTTTGAAGATGGAAATCAATCTATATCCTTAATGTGTGTAGATCCAAATCATTCTAATTTTCTTGTTTGCTATGATTAGTATTCTAGCTAAATTTCACGTTACTGATTTCATTTTCAACAAAATTATTGCGATAATCAATTTAGGAGTCTGGGAACAATTAAGAATTCAAAAAATAGCATTTTGCGGCATTTTGAAGATGGAAATCAATCTAAATCCTTTACGTGTCTGAATCCAAATCATTCTAATTTTCTTGTTTGCTATGATTAGTAGTCCAGCTAAACTTCATGTTTCTGATTCCATTTTCAACAAAATTATTTAGATAATCAGCTTAGGAGTCTGAGAACAATTAAGCATTCTAAAAATAGCATTTTGACCCATTTTGAAGATGGAAATCAATCTATATCCTTAATGTGTGTAGATCCAAATCATTCTAATTTTCTTGTTTGCTATGATTAGTATTCTAGCTAAATTTCACGTTACTGATTTCATTTTCAACAAAATTATTGCGATAATCAATTTAGGAGTCTGGGAACAATTAAGCATTCTCAAAATAGCATTTTGAGGCATTTTGAAGATGGAAGTCAATCCTAATCCTTTACGTTTGTAAATCATAATAATTTTAATTTTCTTGTTTGCTATGATTAGTATACCTGCTAAATTCCATGTCACTGATTTCATTTTCAACAAAATTATTTAGATAATAAATTTAGGTGTCTGGGAACAATAAGCATTCTCAAAATGGCATTTAGAGGCATTTTGATAATGGAAATCAATCTAAATCCTTTAGGTGTCTGAATCCAAATCATTCTAATTTTCTTGTTCGCTATGATTAGTAGTCCAGCTAAAATTCATGTTTCTGATTCCATTTTCAACAAAATTATTTAGATAATCAACTTAGGAGTCTGGGAACAATTAAGCATTCTGAAAAAAGCATTTTGACGCATTTTGAAGATGGAAATGAATCTATATCCTTGATGTGTGTAGATCCAAATCATTCTAATTTTCTTCTTTGCTATGATTAGTATTCCAGCTAAATTTCACGTTACTGATTTCATTTTCAACAAAATTATTGAGATAATCAATTTAGGAGTCTGGGAACAATTAGGCATTCTAAAAATAACATTTAGAGGCATTTTGAAGATGGATGTCAATTCTAATCCTTTGCGTGTGTAAATCCAAATTATTTTAATTTTCTTGTTTGCTATGATTAATATTCCTGCTAAATTTCAGGCCACTGATTTCATTTTCAACAAAATTATTGCGATAATCAATTTAGGAGTCTGGGAACAATTAAGCATTCTCAAAATAGCATTTTGAGGCATTTTGAAGATGGAAGTCAATCCTAATCCTTTACGTTTGTAAATCAAAATAATTTTAATTTTCTTGTTTGCTATGATTAGTATACCTGCTAAATTCCATGTCACTGATTTCATTTTCAACAAAATTATTTAGATAATAAATTTAGGAGTCTGGGAACAATTAAGCATTCTAAAAAATGTATTTTGAGGCATTTTGAAGATGGAATTCAATCTAAATCCTTTATGTGTGTAAATCCAAATCATTCTAATTTTCTTGTTTCCTATGATTAGTATTCCTGCTAAATTCCATGTCACTGATTTCATTTCCAACAACATTATTGAGATAATCAATCTAGTAGTCTAAGAACAATTAAGAATTCTGAAAATAGCAATTTGAGGCATTTTGAAGATGGAAATCAATCTAAATCCTTTACGTGTGTAAATCCAAATCATTCTAATTTTCTTGTTTGCTATGATTAGTAATCCTGCTAAATTTCAGGTCACTGATTTCATTTTCAACAACATTATTGAGATAATCAATTTAGGAGTCTGGGAACAATTAAGAATTCTGAAAATAGCAATTTGAGGCATTTTGAAGATGGAAATCAATCTAAATCCTTTACGTGTGTAAATCCAAATCATTCTAATTTTCTTGTTTGCTATGATTAGTAATCCTGCTAAATTTAACGTTACTGATTTCATTTTCAACAAAATTATTGAGATAATCAATTTAGGAGTCTGGGAATAATTAGGCATTCTCAAAATGGCATTTAGAGGCATTTTGAAGATGGAATTCAATCTAAATCCTTTATGTGTGTAAATCGAAATCATTCTAATTTTCTTGTTTCCTATGATTAGTATTCCTGCTAAATTCCATGTCACTGATTTCATTTCCAACAACATTATTGAGATAATCAATCTAGTAGTCTAAAAACAATTAAGAATTCTGAAAATAGCAATTTGAGGCATTTTGAAGATGGAATTCAATCTAAATCCTTTATGTGTGTAAATCCAAATCATTCTAATTTTCTTGTTTCCTATGATTAGTATTCCTGCTAAATTCCATGTCACTGATTTCATTTCCAACAACATTATTGAGATAATCAATCTAGTAGTCTAAGAACAATTAAGAATTCTGAAAATAGCAATTTGAGGCATTTTGAAGATGGAAATCAATCTAAATCCTTTACGTGTGTAAATCCAAATCATTCTAATTTTCTTGTTTGCTATGATTAGTAATCCTGCTAAATTTAACGTTACTGATTCCATTTTCAACAAAATTATTGAGATAATCAATTTAGATGTCTGGGAACAATTAAGCATTCTCAAATTAGCATTTAGAGTCATTTTGAAGATGGAAATCAGTCTAATTCCTTTACGTGTGTAAATCGAAATCATTCTGATTTTCTTCTTTGCTATGATTAGTATTCCAGCTAAATTCCATGTCACTGATTTCATTTTCAACAACATTATTGAGATAATCAATTTAGGAGTCTGGGAACAATTAAACATTCTCAAAATAGCATTTTGAGGCATTTTGAAGATGGAAATCAATCTAAATCTTTTACGTGTGTAAATCCAAATCAATCTAATTTTCTTGTTTGCTATGATTAGTATTCCAGCTCAATTTCAGTTCAGTGATTTCATTCTCAACAACATTATTGAGATAATCAATTTAGGAGTCTGGGAACAATTAAACATTCTGAAAATAGCATTTTGAGGCATTTTTGAAATGAAAATTAATCTAAATCCTTTACGTGTGTAAATCCAAATCATTCTAATTTTCTTGTTTGCTAGGCTTAGCATTCCTGCTAAATTTTAGGTACCTGATTTCATTTTCAACACAATTATTGAGATAATCAATTTAAGAGTCTGGGAACAATTCAGCATTCTAAAAAAAGCATTTTGAGACATTTTGAATATGGAAATCAATGTAATTCCTTTACGTGTGTAAATCCAAAGCATTCTATCTTTCTTGTTTGCTATGATTCGTATTCCAGCTAAATTTAACGTTACTGATTTCATTTTCAACAAAATTATTGAGATAATCAATTTAGGAGTCTGGGAACAACTAAACATTCTGAAAATAGCATTTTGAGGCATTTTGAAGATGGAAATCAATCTAAATCTTTTACGTGTGTAAATCCAAATCAATCTAATTTTCTTGTTTGCTATGATTAGTATTCCAGCTCAATTTCAGTTCACTGATTCCATTTTCAACAAAATTATTGAGATAATCAATTTAGGAGTCTGGGAACAACTAAACATTCTGAAAATAGCATTTTGAGGCATTTTGAAGATGGAAATCAATCTAAATCTTTTACGTGTGTAAATCCAAATCAATCTAATTTTCTTGTTTGCTATGATTAGTATTCCAGCTCAATTTCAGTTCACTGATTCCATTTTCAACAAAATTATTGAGATAATCAATTTAGGAGTCTGGGAACAATTAAGCATTCTCAAAATAGCATTTTGAGGCATTTTGAAGATGGAAATCAATCTAAATCTTTTACGTGTGTAAATCCAAATCAATCTAATTTTCTTGTTTGCTATGATTAGTATTCCAGCTCAATTTCAGTTCACTGATTCCATTTTCAACAAAATTATTGAGATAATCAATTTAGGAGTCTGGGAACAATTAAGCATTCTCAAAATAGCATTTTGAGGCATTTTGAAGATGGAAATCAATCTAAATCTTTTACGTGTGTAAATCCAAATCAATCTAATTTTCTTGTTTGCTATGATTAGTATTCCAGCTCAATTTCAGTTCACTGATTCCATTTTCAACAAAATTATTGAGATAATCAATTTAGGAGTCTGGGAACAATTAAGCATTCTCAAAATAGCATTTTGAGGCATTTTGAAGATGGAAATCAATCTAAATCTTTTACGTGTGTAAATCCAAATCAATCTAATTTTCTTGTTTGCTATGATTAGTATTCCAGCTCAATTTCAGTTCACTGATTCCATTTTCAACAAAATTATTGAGATAATCAATTTAGGAGTCTGGGAACAACTAAACATTCTGAAAATAGCATTTTGAGGCATTTTTGAATTAGAAATTAATCTAAATCCTTTAGGTTTGTAAAACAAAATTATTCTCATTTTCTTGTTTGCTATGATTAGTATTCTTGCTAAATTTCACGTCACTCATTTTATTTTCAACAAAATTCTTGAAATATTCAATTTAGTAGTCTGCCAGCAATTTAGCATTCCAAAAATAGCATTTTGAGGCATTTTGAAGATGGAAATCAATCTAAATCTTTTTCGCTTGTAAATCCAAATCATTCTAATTTTCTTGTTTGCTATGACTAGTATTCCTGCTAAATTTCAGGTACCTGATTTCATTTTCAACACAATTATTGAAATAATCAGTTTAGGAGTCTGGGAACAATTAAGCATTCTAAAAAAAGCATTTTGAGACATTTTGAAGATGGAAATCAATCTAAACCCTTTACGCTTGTAAATCCAAATCATTCTAATTTTCTTGTTTGCTATGACTAGTATTCCAGCTAAATTTTAGGTCACTGATTTCATTTTCGACAAAATTATTGAGATAATCAATTTAGGAGTCTGGGAACAATTAAACATTCTGAAAACAGCATTTTGAGGCATTTTTGAAATAAAAATTAATCTAAATCCTTTATGTTTGTAAATACAAATCATTCTAATTTTCTTGTTTGCTATGACTAGTATTCCAGCTAAATTTTAGGTCACTGATTCCATTTTCAACAAAATTATTGAGATAATCAATTTAGGAGTCTGGGAACAACTAAACATTCTGAAAATAGCATTTTGAGGCATTTTTGAATTAGAAATTAATCTAAATCCTTTATGTTTGTAAATACAAATCATTCTAATTTTCTTGTTTGCTATGACTAGTATTCCAGCTAAATTTTAGGTCACTGATTCCATTTTCAACAAAATTATTGAGATAATCAATTTAGGAGTCTGGGAACAACTAAACATTCTGAAAATAGCATTTTGAGGCATTTTGAAGATGGAAATCAATCTAAATCTTTTACGTGTGTAAATCCAAATCAATCTAATTTTCTTGTTTGCTATGATTAGTATTCCAGCTCAATTTCAGTTCACTGATTCCATTTTCAACAAAATTATTGAGATAATCAATTTAGGAGTCTGGGAACAATTAAGCATTCTCAAAATAGCATTTTGAGGCATTTTGAAGATGGAAATTAATCTAAATCTTTTACGTGTGTAAATCCAAATCAATCTAATTTTCTTGTTTGCTATGATTAGTATTCCAGCTCAATTTCAGTTCACTGATTTCATTCTCAACAACATTATTGAGATAATCAATTTAGGAGTCTGGGAACAATTAAACATTCTGAAAATAGCATTTTGAGGCATTTTTGAAATGAAAATTCATCTAAATCCTTTACGTGTGTAAATCCAAATCATTCTAATTTTCTTGTTTGCTATGATTATTATTCCAGCTAAATTTCCGGTCACTGATTTCATTTTCAACAACATTATTGAGATAATCAATCTAGTAGTCAAAAGAACAATTAAGAATTCTCAAAATAGCATTTTGAGGCATTTTGAAGATGGAAATCAATCTAATTCCTTTACGTGTTTAAATCCAAATCATTCTAATTTTCTTGTTTCCTATGATTAGTATTCCTGCTAAATTTCAGGTCACTGATTTCATTTTCAACAACATTATTGAGATAATCAATCTAGTAGTCAAAAGAACAATTAAGAATTCTCAAAATAGCATTTTGAGGCATTTTGAAGATGGAAATCAATCTAAATCCTTTACGTGTGTAAATCCAAATCATTCTAATTTTTTATGTTTCCTATGATTAGTATTCCTGCTAAATTTTAGGTCACTGATTTCATTTTCAACAACATTATTGAGATAATCAATCTAGTAGTCAAAAGAACAATTAAGAATTCTCAAAATAGCATTTTGAGGCATTTTGAAGATGGAAATCAATCTAAATCCTTTACGTGTGTAAATCCAAATCATTCTAATTTTCTTGTTTGCTATGATTAGTATTCCTGCTAAATTTCAGGTCACTGATTTTATTTTCAACAACATTATTGAGATAATCAATCTAGTAGTCAAAAGAACAATTAAGAATTCTCAAAATAGCATTTTGAGGCATTTTGAAGATGGAAATCAATCTAAATCCTTTACGTGTGTAAATCCAAATCATTCTAATTTTCTTGTTTGCTATGATTATTATTCCAGCTAAATTTCCGGTCACTGATTTCATTTTCAACAACATTTTTGAGATAATCAATCTAGTAGTCAAAAGAACAATTAAGCATTCTAAAGATAGCATTTTGCGGCATTTTGAAGATAGAAATCAATCTAATTCCTTTACGTGTGTAAATCCAAATCATTGTAATTTTCTTAATTGCTTTGATTAGCATTCCTGCTAAATTTCAGGTCACTGATTTCATTTCCAACAACATTATTGAGATAATCAATTTAGGAGTCTGGGAACAATAAGGCATTCTAAAAATAGCATTTTGAGGCATTTTGAAGATGGAAATCAATCTAATTCCTTTACGTGTTAAAATCCAAATCATTCTAATTTTCTTGTTTCCTATGATTAGTATTCCTGCTAAATTCCATGTCACTGATTTCATTTCCAACAACATTATTGAGATAATCAATCTAGTAGTCTAAGAACAATTAAGCATTCTAAAAATAGCATTTTGCGGCATTTTGAAGATAGAAATCAATCTAATTCCTTTACGTGTGTCAATCCAAAGCATTTTAATTTTCTTGTTTGCTATGATTAGTATTCCTGCTAAATTCCATGTCACTGATTTCATTTCCAACAACATTATTGAGATAATCAATCTAGTAGTCTAAGAACAATTAAGAATTCTGAAAATAGCATTTTGAGGCATTTTGAAGATGGAAATCAATCTAAATCCTTTACGTGTGTAAATCCAAATCATTCTAATTTTCTTGTTTGCTATGATTAGTAATCCTGCTAAATTTCAGGTCACTGATTTCATTTTCAACAACATTATTGAGATAATCAATCTAGTAGTCTAAGAACAATTAAGAATTCTGAAAATAGCATTTGAAGCATTTTGAAGATGGAAACCAATCTAAATCCTTAACGTGTGTAAATCCAAATCATTCTAATTTTCTTGTTTGCTATGATTAGTATTCCTGCTAAATTTCAGGTCACTGATTTCATTTTCAACAGCATTATTTAGATAATCAATTTAGGAGTCTGGGAACAATAAGGCATTCTGAAAATAGCATTTTGCGTCATTTTGAAGATGGAAATCAATCTAAATCCTTTACGTGTTTAAATCCAAATCATTCTAATTTTCTTGTTTGCTATGATTAGTATTCTTGCTAAATTTAAGGTCACTGATTTAATTTTCAACAAAATTAATGCGATAATCAATTTAGGAGTCTGGGAACAATTAAGCATTCTAAAAATAGCATTTTGAGGCATTTTGAAGATGGAAGTCAATTAAATCCTTTACGTGTGTAAATCCAAATCATTCTAATTTTCTTGTTTGCTATGACTAGTATTCCAGCTAAATTTTAGGTCACTGATTTCATTTTCAACAAAATTATTGAGATAATCAATTTAGGAGTCTGGGAACAATTAAACATTCTGAAAACAGCATTTTGAGGCATTTTTGAAATAGAAATTAATCTAAATCCTTTACGTTTCTAAATACAAATCATTCTAATTTTCTTGTTTGCTATGACTAGTATTCCAGCTAAATTTTAGGTCACTGACTTCATTTTCAACAACATTATTGAGATAATCAATTTAGGAGTCTGGGAACAATTAATAATTCTTAAAATAGCATCTTGAGGCATTTTGAAGATTTAAATCAATCTAATTCCTTTACGTGTGTAAATCCAAATCATTGTAATTTTCTTAATTGCTTTGATTAGCATTCCTGCTAAATTTCAGGTCACTGATTTCATTTCCAGCAACATTATTGAGATAATCAATTTAGGAGTCTGGGAACAATAAGGCATTCTAAAAATAGCATTTTTAGGCATTTTGAAGATGAAAATCAATCTAAGTTCTTAACGTGTGTAAATCCAAAGCAATCTAATTTTCTTGTTTCCTATGATTAGTATTCCTGCTAAATTCCATGTCACTGATTTCATTTCCAACAACATTATTGAGATAATCAATCTAGTAGTCTAAGAACAATTAAGAATTCTGAAAATAGCATTTTGAGGCATTTTGAAGATGGAAATCAATCTAAATCCTTTACGTGTGTAAATCCAAATAATTCTAATTTTCTTGTTTGCTATGATTATTAATCCTGCTAAATTTCAGGTCACTGATTTCATTTTCAACAACATTATTGAGATAATCAATCTAGTAGTCTAAGAACAATTAAGAATTCTGAAAATAGCATTTGAAGCATTTTGAAGATGGAAACCAATCTAAATCCTTCACGTGTGTAAATCCAAATCATTCTAACTTTCTTGTTTGCTATGATTAATATTTCTGCTAAATTTCAGGTCATCATTTAAATTTCAACAATATTATTGAGATAATCAATTTAGGAGACTGGGGACAATAAGGCATTCTAAAAATAGCAATTTGAGGCATTTTGAAGATGAAAATCAATCTAATTTCTTAACGTGTGTAAGTCCAAAGCAATATAATTTTCTTGTTTGCTATGATTAGTATTCCTGCTAAATTTAAGGTCACTGATTTCATTTTCAACAAAATTATTGAGATAATCAATTTAGGAGTCTGGGAACAATAAGGCATTCTAAAAATAGCATTTTGAGGCATTTTGAAGATGGAAGTCAATCAAATCCTTTACGTGTGTAAATCCAAATCATTCTAATTTTCTTGTTTGCTATGATTAGTATTCCTGCTAAATTTAAGGTCACTGATTCCATTTTCAACAACATTATTGAGATAATCAATTAAGAAGTCTGGGAACAAT
>NW_027019301.1:924003-1021822 GCF_013076305.1 Rhopilema esculentum
TCTGGGAACAATTAAGCATTCTAAAAATAGCATTTTGAGGCATTTTGAAGATGGAAGTCAATTAAATCCTTTACGTGTGTAAATCCAAATCATTCTAATTTTCTTGTTTGCTATGACTAGTATTCCAGCTAAATTTTAGGTCACTGATTTCATTTTCAACAAAATTATTGAGATAATCAATTTAGGAGTCTGGGAACAATTAAACATTCTGAAAACAGCATTTTGAGGCATTTTTGAAATAGAAATTAATCTAAATCCTTTTCGTTTCTAAATACAAATCATTCTAATTTTCTTGTTTGCTATGACTAGTATTCCAGCTAAATTTTAGGTCACTGATTTCATTTTCAACAACATTATTGAGATAATCAATTTAGGAGTCTGGAAACAAATAATAATTCTTAAAATAGCATCTTGAGGCATTTTGAAGATTTAAATCAATCTAATTCCTTTACGTGTGTAAATCCAAAGCAATATAATTTTCTTGTTTGATATGATTAGTATTCCTGCTAAATTTAAGGTCACTGATTTCATTTTCAACAAAATTATTGAGATAATCAATTTAGGAGTCTGGGAACAATTAAGCATTCTAAAAATAGCATATTGCGGCATTTTGAAGATGGAAATCAATCTAAATTCTTTACGTGTGTAAATTCAAATCATTCTAATTTTCTTGTTTGCTATGATTAGTATTCCTGCTAAATTTAAGGTCACTGATTTCATTTTCAACAAAATTATTGAGATAATCAATTTAGGAGTCTGGGAACAATTAAGCATTCTAAAAATAGCATATTGCGGCATTTTGAAGATGGAAATCAATCTAAATTCTTTACGTGTGTAAATTCAAATCATTCTAATTTTCTTGTTTGCTATGATTAGTATTCCTGCTAAATTTAAGGTCACTGATTTCATTTTCAACAAATTATTGAGATAATCAATTTAGGAGTCTGGGAACAATAAGGCATTCTAAAAATAGCATTTTGAGGCATTTTGAAGATGGAAGTCAATCAAATCCTTTACGTGTGTAAATCCAAATCATTCTAATTTTCTTGTTTGCTATGATTAGTATTCCTGCTAAATTTAAGGTCACTGATTCCATTTTCAACAACATTATTGAGATAATCAATTAAGAAGTCTGGGAACAATTAAGCATTCTAAAAATAGCATATTGCGGCATTTTGAAGATGGAAATCAATCTAAATTCTTTACGTGTGTAAATTCAAATCATTCTAATTTTCTTGTTTGCTATGATTAGTATTCCTGCTAAATTTAAGGTCACTGATTTCATTTTCAACAAAATTATTGAGATAATCAATTTAGGAGTCTGGGAACAATAAGGCATTCTAAAAATAGCATTTTGAGGCATTTTGAAGATGGAAGTCAATCAAATCCTTTACGTGTGTAAATCCAAATCATTCTAATTTTCTTGTTTGCTATGATTAGTATTCCTGCTAAATTTAAGGTCACTGATTTAATTTTCAACAACATTATTGAGATAATCAATTAAGAAGTCTGGGAACAATTAAGCATTCTAAAAATAGCATTTTGCGGCATTTTGAAGATGGAAATCAATCTAAACCCTTTACGTGTGTAAATCCAAATCATTCTAAATTTCTTGTTTGCTATGATTAGTATTCCTGCCAAATTTTAGGTCACTGATTTTTATTTTCAACAAAATTATTGAGATTTTCACTTTAGGAGTCTGGGAACAATAAGGCATTCTAAAAATAGCAATTTGAGGCATTTTGAAGATGGAAATCAATGTAATTCCTTTACATGTGTCAATCCAAATTATTCTGATTTTCTTGTTTGCTATTATTATTATTCCAGTTTAAATTTTAGGTCACAGATTTCATTTTCAACAACATTATTTAAATAATCAATTTAAGAGTCTGGAAACAATAAGGCATTCTAAATATAGCATTTTGCGTCATTTTGAAGATGGAAATCAATCTAAATTCTTTACGTGTTTAGATCCAAATCATTCCAATTTTCTTGTTTGCTATTATAATTATTCCAGCTAAATTTCAGGTCACGCATTACATTTTCAACAGCATTGTTTAGATAATCAATTTAGGAGTCTGGGAACAATAAGGCATTCTGAAAATAGCATTTTGCGTTATTTTGAAGATGGAAATCAATCTAAATCCTTTACGTGTTTAAATCCAAATCATTCTAATTTTCTTGTTTGCTATGATTAGTATTCCTGCTAAATTTAAGGTCACTGATTTAATTTTCAACAAAATTATTGCGATAATCAATTTAGGAGTCTGGGAACAATTAAGCATTCTAAAAATAGCATTTTGAGGCATTTTGAAGATGGAAGTCAATTAAATCCTTTACGTGTGTAAATCCAAATCATTCTAATTTTCTTGTTTGCTATGACTAGTATTCCAGCTAAATTTTAGGTCACTGATTTCATTTTCAACAAAATTATTGAGATAATCAATTTAGGAGTCTGGGAACAATTAAACATTCTGAAAACAGCATTTTGAGGCATTTTTGAAATAGAAATTAATCTAAATCCTTTACGTTTCTAAATACAAATCATTCTAATTTTCTTGTTTGCTATGACTAGTATTCCAGCTAAATTTTAGGTCACTGATTTCATTTTCAACAACATTATTGAGATAATCTATTTAGGAGTCTGGGAACAATTAATAATTCTTAAAATAGCATCTTGAGGCATTTTGAAGATTGAAATCAATCTAATTCCTTTACGTGTGTAAATCCAAATCATTGTAATTTTCTTAATTGCTTTGATTAGCATTCCTGCTAAATTTCAGGTCACTGATTTCATTTCCAGCAACATTATTGAGATAATCAATTTAGGAGTCTGGGAACAATAAGGCATTCTAAAAATAGCATTTTGAGGCATTTTGAAGATGAAAATCAATCTAATTTCTTAACGTGTGTAAATCCAAAGCAATCTAATTTTCTTGTTTCCTATGATTAGTATTCCTGCTAAATTCCATGTCACTGATTTCATTTCCAACAACATTATTGAGATAATCAATCTAGTAGTCTAAAAACAATTAAGAATTCTGAAAATAGCAATTTGAGGCATTTTGAAGATGGAAATCAATCTAAATCCTTTACGTGTGTAAATCCAAATCATTCTAATTTTCTTGTTTGCTATGATTAGTAATCCTGCTAAATTTAAGGTCACTGATTTCATTTTCAACAAAATTATTGAGATAATCAATTTAGGAGTCTGGGAACAATTAAGCATTCTAAAAATAGCATATTGCGGCATTTTGAAAATGGAAATCAATCTAAATCCTTTACGTTTGTAAATCCAAATCATTCTAATTTTCTTGTTTGCTATGATTAGTATTCCTGCTAAATTTAAGGTCACTGATTTCATTCTCAACAAAATTATTGCGATAATCAATTTAGGAGTCTGGGAACATTTAAGCATTCTAAAAAAAGCATTTTGCGGCATTTTGAAGATGGAAATCAATCTAAATTTTTTACGTGTTTAAATCCAAATCATTCTAATTTTCTTGTTTGCTATTATAATTATTCCAGCTAAATTTCAGGTCACTGATTTTTATTTTCAACAAAATTATTGAGATTTTCACTTTAGGAGTCTGAGAACAATAAGGCATTCTAAAAATAGCAATTTGAGGCATTTTGAAGATTAAAATCAATCTAATTTCTTAACGTGTGTAAGTCCAAAGCAATATAATTTTCTTGTTTGCTATGATTAGTATTCCTGCTAAATTTAAGGTCACTGATTTCATTTTCAACAAAATTATTGAGATAATCAATTTAGGAGTCTGGGAACAATTAAGCATTCTAAAAATAGCATATTGCGGCATTTTGAAGATGGAAATCAATCTAAATCCTTTACGTGTGTAAATTCAAATCATTCTAATTTTCTTGTTTGCTATGATTAGTATTCCTGCTAAATTTAAGGTCACTGATTTCATTTTCAACAAAATTATTGAGATAATCAATTTAGGAGTCTGGGAACAATAAGGCATTCTAAAAATAGCATTTTGAGGCATTTTGAAGATGGAAGTCAATTAAATCCTTTACGTGTGTAAATCCAAATCATTCTAATTTTCTTGTTTGCTATGATTAGTATTCCTGCTAAATTTAAGGTCACTGATTTCATTTTCAACAACATTATTGAGATAATCAATTAAGGAGTCTGGGAACAATTAAGCATTCTAAAAATAGCATTTTGCGGCATTTTGAAGATGGAAATCAATCTAAACCCTTTACGTGTGTAAATCCAAATCATTCTAAATTTCTTGTTTGCTATGATTAGTATTCCTGCCAAATTTTAGGTCACTGATTTTTTTTTTCAACAAAATTATTGAGATTTTCACTTTAGGAGTCTGGGAACAATTAAGCATTCTAAAAATAGCATTTTGCGGCATTTTGAAGATGGAAATCAATCTAAATCCTTTTCGTGTTTAAATCCAAATCATTCTAATTTTCTTGTTTGCTATTATAATTATTCCAGCTAAATTTCAGGTCACTGATTTTTATTTTCAACAAAATTATTGAGATTTTCACTTTAGGAGTCTGGGAACAATAAGGCATTCTAAAAATAGCAATTTGAGGCATTTTGAAGATGGAAATCAATATAATTCCTTTACGTGTGTCAATCCAATTTGTTCTGATTTTCTTGTTTGCTATTATTATTATTCCAGCTAAATTTTAGGTCACTGATTTCATTTTCAACAACATTATTTAAATAATCAATTTAAGAGTCTGGAAACAATTAGGCATTCTAAATATAGCATTTTGCGTCATTTTGAAGATGGAAATCAATCTAAATTCTTTACGTGTTTAGATCCAAATCATTCTAATTTTCTTGTTTGCTATTATAATTATTCCAGCTAAATTTCAGGTCACGCATTACATTTTCAACAGCATTATTTAGATAATCAATTTAGGAGTCTGGGAACAATAAGGCATTCTGAAAATAGCATTTTGCGTCATTTTGAAGATGGAAATCAATCTAAATCCTTTACGTGTTTAAATCCAAATCATTCTAATTTTCTTGTTTGCTATGATTAGTATTCCTGCTAAACTTAAGGTCACTGATTTAATTTTCAACAAAATTATTGCGATAATCAATTTAGGAGCCTGGGAAAAATTAAGCATTCTAAATATAGCATTTTGCGTCATTTTGAAGATGGAAATCAATCTAAATTCTTAACGTGTTTAGATCCAAATCATTCTAATTTTCTTGTTTGCTATTATAATTATTCCAGCTAAATTTCAGGTCACGCATTACATTTTCAACAGCATTATTTAGATAATCAATTTAGGAGTCTGGGAACAATAAGGCATTCTGAAAATAGCATTTTGTGTCATTTTGAAGATGGAAATCAATCTAAATCCTTTACGTGTTTAAATCCAAATCATTCTAATTTTCTTGTTTGCTATGATTAGTATTCCTGCTAAATTTAAGGTCACTGATTTAATTTTCAACAAAATTATTGCGATAATCAATTTAGGAGTCTGGGAACAATTAAGCATTCTAAAAATAGCATTTTGAGGCATTTTGAAGATGGAAGTCAATTAAATCCTTTACGTGTGTAAATCCAAATCATTCTAATTTTCTTGTTTGCTATGACTAGTATTCCAGCTAAATTTTAGGTCACTGATTTCATTTTCAACAAAATTATTGAGATAATCAATTTAGGAGTCTGGGAACAATTAAACATTCTGAAAACAGCATTTTGAGGCATTTTTGAAATAGAAATTAATCTAAATCCTTTTCGTTTCTAAATACAAATCATTCTAATTTTCTTGTTTGCTATGACTAGTATTCCAGCTAAATTTTAGGTCACTGATTTCATTTTCAACAACATTATTGAGATAATCAATTTAGGAGTCTGGAAACAAATAATAATTCTTAAAATAGCATCTTGAGGCATTTTGAAGATTTAAATCAATCTAATTCCTTTACGTGTGTAAATCCAAAGCAATATAATTTTCTTGTTTGATATGATTAGTATTCCTGCTAAATTTAAGGTCACTGATTTCATTTTCAACAAAATTATTGAGATAATCAATTTAGGAGTCTGGGAACAATTAAGCATTCTAAAAATAGCATATTGCGGCATTTTGAAGATGGAAATCAATCTAAATTCTTTACGTGTGTAAATTCAAATCATTCTAATTTTCTTGTTTGCTATGATTAGTATTCCTGCTAAATTTAAGGTCACTGATTTCATTTTCAACAAAATTATTGAGATAATCAATTTAGGAGTCTGGGAACAATTAAGCATTCTAAAAATAGCATATTGCGGCATTTTGAAGATGGAAATCAATCTAAATTCTTTACGTGTGTAAATTCAAATCATTCTAATTTTCTTGTTTCCTATGATTAGTATTCCTGTTAAATTTCAGGTCACTGATTTCATTTCCAACAACATTATTGAGATAATCAATTTAGGAGTCTGGGAACAATAAGGCATTCTAAAAAAAGCAATTTGAGGCATTTTGAAGATGAAAATCAATCTAAATCCTTTATGTGTGTAGATCCAAATTATTCTGATTTTCTTGTTTGCTATTATTATTATTCCAGTTTAAATTTTAGGTCACTGATTTCATTTTCAACAACATTATTTAAATAATCAATTTAAGAGTCTGGAAACAATAAGGCATTCTAAATATAGCATTTTGCGTCATTTTGAAGATGGAAATCAATCTAAATCCTTTACGTGTTTAGATCCAAATCATTCTAATTTTCTTGTTTTCTATTATAATTATTCCAGCTAAATTTCAGGTCACTCATTTCATTTTCAACAGCATTATTTAGATAATCAATTTAGGAGTCTGGGAACAATAAGGCATTCTGAAAATAGCATTTTGCGTCATTTTGAAGATGGAAATCAATCTAAATCCTTTACGTGTTTAAATCGAAATCATTCTAATTTTCTTGTTTGCTATGATTAGTATTCCTGCTAAATTTAAGGTCACTGATTTATTTTTAAACAAAATTATTGAGATAATCAATTTAAGAGTCTGGGAACAATTAAGCATTCTAAAAATAGCATTTTGAGGCATTTTGAAGATGGAAGTCAATCTAAATCCTTTACGTGTGTAAATCCAAATTATTGTAATTTTCTTGTTTCCTATGATTAGTACTCCTGCTAAATTTCAGGTCACTAATTTCATTTTCAACAACATTATTGAGACAATCAATTTAGGAGTCTGAGAACAATTAAGCATTCTAAAAATAGCATTTTGAGGCATTTTGAAGATGGAAGTCAATCTAAATCCTTTACGTGTGTAAATCCAAATCATTGTAATTTTCTTGTTTCCTATGATTAGTACTCCTGCTAAATTTCAGGTCACTGATTTCATTTTCAACAACATTTATTGAGATAATCAATTTAGGAGTCTGGGAAGAATTAAGCATTCTAAACATAGCATTTTGAGACATTTTGAAGATGGAAATCAATCTAAATCCTTTACGTGTGTAAATCCAAATCATTCTAATTTTCTTGTTTGCTATGATTAGTATTCCTGCTAAATTTCAGGTCACTGATTTCATTTTCAACAACATTATTGAGATAATCAATTTAGGAGTCTGGGAACAATTAAGCATTCTAAAAATAGCATTTTGAGGCATTTTGAAGATGGAAATCAATTTAAATCCTTTATGTGTGTAGATCCAAATCATTCTGATTTTCGTGTTTGCTATTATTATTAGTCCAGCTAAATTTCAGGTCACTGATTTCATTTTCAACAAAACTATTGAGATAATCAATTTAAGAGTCTGGGAACAATAAGACATTCTAAAAATAGCAATTTGAGGCATTTTGAAGATGGAAATCAATCTAAATCCTTTGCGTGTGCAAATCCAAATCATTCTAATTTTCTTGTTTGCTATGATTAGTATTCGAGCTAAATTTCACGTCACTGATTTCATTTTCAACAAAATTATTGAGATAATCAATTTACGAGTCTGGGAACAATTAAGCATTCTAAAAACAGCATTTTGAGGCATTCTGAAGATGTTGATCGATAAAATTCTTTTTAGTGTGCTTTAATTATTATCCAAATGAAGTTTCTTGGTATTGCTTTTATTTTTAGTGGAGTTGTAGAAATAAGCGTGTTAGAGGTCTGGGAACGAGTACATGGTCCACATATAGCGTATAGGGGGCATTTTGACGGTGGATGTGAGTCTAAATCATATTACCGTGTTATTATTCCTATCTATACCAATTTGATGTCATTGATTTCATTTACAACAAATGTATAGAGATAATGAATTAAGAAGTCTGGGAACAACGAATCATTCAAAAAGAGCTCTTAAGGGCATTTCTCAGACTTGGTCCCGATCCCATCTTTTCAGCATGTCAAATTGTATGTTGTTATTGTTATTATTGTATCAATATTTAGGGATCATGGTGGAAAAAACCTTACATACGCTGAAAACTTAGAGAAAAATCTGAGAAGGCAAGCTCGAGAGTTAAGTTATTGTCTAGGATAAGACTGAACTTGACCCCTCCCGCAGCGGTAAGAATCATGATACTGCCATTGTTAATTTAATGCAACAATATTTTTACAGACTTCTTACCATCTAAGATCCAAATACGATCTTTAAAAGATCTTCTCCCCAACAATCCAGATATGTCTTTGTCTGGGAGATGAATAATACTCGTCTTCGAGAACCATGAACTAGTCCCCGTTTCGGGGTGATTGCTCATGCGTATTATCCTTTGAAGCCCTGGCGGGAAGCTCAGGAGCTGTCTGGTCACAGCATAGAGATAGGTCACAAGCAGAACAGCTCTGCAAATACTGTTATTAATGCGCATGTGCTATGACTCTGGGACACAGATAGGTTGTTTCGAAACAAAGTACCAGAGGCTTCATCTCCCAAACAAGTCTTGCAATACGGCCTTTGATGTTAAAATAGCCTTCAAGTATTAGTCAAGGGTTTTTAAAATAAACATTGGAGAGTAAGGTCCAAGGAATGTGTTTCTTTAAAACAG
The DNA here is from genome assembly GCF_013076305.1 of Rhopilema esculentum. Next base: position 932,973 of record NW_027019301.1, read on the forward strand.
AAGATTTCTTTCTTCTGCTAGTGACAATTTTAATCTTTAGAAGCTTATTTGCGATTATGATTATTTGGGAAATTTTTAGCAATAAACTTTGATAAATGATGATGTAAACGTTGTAAACGACATGGCTTTCAAAACTAAAACAACTTTTATGAAACAATTAGTTTAAGGTTTAAAACCACTTAAACAAAACCTCAAACAACGGGCAACGTTTTGTAAGACTTGCTAAGATTAAAAAAATGACTTGTAAAACAGATTTCGTCAAACTCGACATGAAAGATTTACAAAAACATTGGCAAGATAGAGTTGAAGATATCCGACATTTTTAGCAATAAACTTTGATAAATAATGATGTTTAGTACTCCAGTTTTTTAATGTTCTGAAAATTTGACTACCCAATGTTTCTTAAGAGTTTTGTAATTATGATGTCATGAAGTTTGCTATGAAATGTTGATGACCTTTTTTAACAAGTCAAGAGATTCACTTTCGTTCTGGTGATGTATTTAGATGTGGGAAGTATATTTTTATCCCTTGCGTCTTGAGTTATAGGCCAACAGGGCAATCATGTTCTAGATTTTACAAAATTTCATGGTTCGCAGTTTTATCACGATTTAATATTTATTTAATTTTTTTGCTTTGAGTACAAAATTTTTTTAATTTTTTCTGACTGTCCAGTACTTGTTTCTTACAGCCAGTTTCTTATAAAAATATGAGTATATTCGCCAACAAAAAGTTATCTTGCAATTTTAGTATAACTTGCTGCTACTTCTGTTAGCTCCAGAATTTTGCAGCATTGCCCCCATTTCTGCTTCAGCCTGTGCAATACTTTTGTCCCGTAAGTGTGAAATCCTACTTTATAAGCTGTTTTATCCAAGAAAATTGTTTAACCAGGGCATAGCTTTAAAAATAGATACAGATGACCGGAATAACATAGCACCGATGTATTTAATAATTTTGGCTTATTCACATAAAAACTACAAATAAAGAGCTACATCCCTTTAAAAATAGACAGAGAACGTAGATTCAGTTTAAATTCTTTAAGAATAGATCGTAATATTTTTGCTAGAGTTTTCATTTTCTGTCAAGTTCTAAAGCGGCAACCAAAAAATCCAGAAGCATATTGATTGTTAATTGCATTTAATTAAAAATTTACAATCAAAGCTTTCTTATAATTTGAAGCAGCACCTTTCATTTCAAGTAACTTACGTTTTATTGAAAGATTCTTATTCGATTACGTTGACTTTAAACTTCTACTGTTTGAGGAGAAGTTCATTTTCCTCTTTGTTTAGAGCATGAAAATATCGCACAAAGAACATCAGAAGCATTCCCATAACAGCACATCCTCCAGCAATGAGAAAAACAAGTATATAGTTGCCAGTGAGTGTATACAAATAACCTACAAGAGAAATAAGAAAAGATAATAAAAGGAAGGAAACGATAAGAGAAAGATAAAAGGTACAATAGACCGAAGTAAGGCTTCACGTGAAACAGTCTTGCTACGATAATGGCAATATTCCCTTTGATATCTAAAATGTAACTTCACCACCCAGAACAAAATATGAACTTTCCTGAAAATGTGAATATATTTTTCACAGCAAAAAAACTTTTCACGACTTTCAGAAACACTAGCAATTTCTTTAAAAAATTATATTTTACTTGTTATATTTCACTATTTTATTAGTGTGAAAATTAAAGAGTCTTTAAAAAATGCAAACATATTGAGACATACTTCATCTTTTAGTCTAGCATTCATATGAATTTATAAGCCTTCAGAAGCCCGATCGTCCTAACATCCAGCATTTTCTACAATCTATCTGCATAAAAGATGAAATAGCCTCTGTTGTGTAAACCGAAAGAATTTGTTTTCACCCTAGAAATAGACTGGTAAAAATATTTTCAATAATTAAACGGAGCCAAATGGGCAAGCTCGACAGACATGTTCTTGCCTTTCTCATTGGCACGTTTTGATCCACAGCTGCATTTACGTATTCCAGCATTGCTTTAGCAAAGGGCATTTCAATAGTTAAATCTTTAAACATTGGATTGGTGAAATGTTTTTCCGTACGATAAAATATTGATAAAACTTTTGTACGTATTGCAGGCATTTTTGCTTACATAAATCTTTGTAGATATCACATTGTAAATGAAATTTGTTACTGAATGATAATGGTAGTTCCATCGTGACAAGCTCTATGATATGATCAAACGTTAGGTCTGATATTACAACGTATCACAAGTTGAAACATCAAATATAAAATATTTATTTAAACCACATCGTATAACATCATTTATCATATGATAAGATATAATTGTTTTATAAATTCTAAATAATATAATGTTTTGATGATTCCAACATCATTCTTTAATCCCAGCCAAGACCCCCAGAAATTTGTTCTTACCTGCAACTGGGGGGCCACAAAAGGTAGCGATCCCTGTAAAGAATTGAGTGATATTGTATCCACTTCTAAATTGGTGCGTTTCTACAATTTCTTTGACAACAATAAGGTTTGATGCAGTATGCAATCCTTGAGATAATCCAAAAGCAAAAGAGATTATGGCTAGGCCAGTAAACCCTTTTAGAAATGGCAAAAACATTATTACTCCCATAAAAGCGGACGAAATCTGACACAAAGCCAAATTGCTCGCCACTTTCATGGCTGACAGCTTGCCAAAAGCTATTTTGCCAAAGAACTGTGCGATCGAAGTTAGGCCTGGTAAGAATGTAGCTTCAGTGTAAGGCACTGCCCGGTCAAGAGCCAAACGTACCTGAAAAAGTAGTAGTTTCAAATAGACACATATAGGCATATAAAATTATTAGGCACATAGAAGTATACAATCTATGATTCAAGATTATTAGTAAACATATTAGTATTCAAAAACAATACTTTGATAGCAGATTAATCTTTTTTTTCGCTTTTCCTCTCTCTTCAGGATTTAGAATGTTTCTTCAGATTAACACATATGCTAAAAAATAATGCTAAAAAAATCTACTAAGGATCTAGAAGTTACGGAAAAAGAAACTTAGACTAGATTTAGCAAAGGAACTCCATATTTAAATCATAATGCAAAAAAAAGTTGATGGACAGCAGCGCTATGCAGTAAAATCGACAACTTCCATATTGCGTCAAAAGACAAAGCTCAATTGCATTCAATTTTGCCAACACCTGCAAAAAATTCATGAAGAAGGGGTACTATAACTTAATACTTACTATATGCACAAAGTTTATGTAAACTCCAAATTTGCAATACAATGTCGACAAAACATAAATCATAAATGCTTTGTTCTTGTGCAGCGGTAGGTTCTCAGGTTTAGATTCACTGTCTCTTCGCCTTTCATTCTCTTCACAAATCAATCCGTTGAACCAAAAGCTTTCCCCAGGCCTCTTAAATACCACCGACATTGCAATAATGAACAAGGCAACGACGCTGCACAGCCGCATTCCTCCACTAAAGCCATATTCTTTCAATACGAAGCCAACGATAGGCGCCAAGGCTAAGCCACCAACACTGTTCCCAGATATGACTATACTGTGGGCGAGTGGCAATGACTTCTTGAAGTACAATGGCAAAATTAGCAAAGACCCGTAATAACACAAACTCTGACCAAACGCAAAAACAACTCCAAGCGTCAAGTAGATGATGAGGATGTTTGAAGTGAATGATGACACCAGTAGGGCGACGCCTATCAATATGCCTCCAAGTAGCATTGAAAGGCGAAAGCCTATCCGATCCAAAATACCGACTGCGACAGTTGATAACATGAACAGCAAAGATGCCGGTAATGAACTCGCTAGTGCTTGAATAGAGAAGAGGAAGTTGAATATGAGTGGCATAAATTTTTACAGCTTCTTCAACATTGTTCACAACATACTAATTAAGAGGTCAATAATAATGTAGGCCCAACTATCATAAGCTTAGGCCCTGTAATCTGAGTCCAAACTTCAGCTGGGTAAGCTTAATTTGAATGTTGAAAACTCATAAAGGGCTAAGGAAAGTTTTCAGAAATGTATAATACCAAGATCATACTTCGCCAAAAATGCAGAAAAATTACCAGTGAATCACTGGTCAAACCAATTTTTATTCGGCTTTAGCCCCCCCCCCCCCCACATTTCTCAACGCTCCGCAGTGCCTGTCCTGACCTTTCATCTTCACGCATCCGGATCAAACATAACATTCGGTCATTTGTCAGAATAATCCCAAGGCTTAAAATGAACAGTGGCTTTTCATATTATGATCAGGGGATTGGTGACCGGGAGTGTGGGGAGTTTTACCCCCAATAGTATCTCAATAGAAAAATTCAGCCTAAATCCACTCAGTGTCACTCCAGTGATTTAGGTATTTCAGAGACCTTCATATCTTTAAATCAATAAAGGATCAAGCAAAGATAGTTGCTCCGTTGGTTGAATATGATATTCCTTGATATGAATGAAGTTAAATAAACTGATAATTTGAAGATTTGAAGATTTCTTGTTGGCATTAATTCCAAAAATCCAGGCCCTCTTTAGGCAAACCTTTGCCTTGTGTCGAGTTGCACCTAAACTCATCACCGCTAGCATTTCAAATAGGTAAACCTTTTTCTTGTGTCGAGTTGCACCTAAATTCATCACCGCTCGCATTTCAAAGTCTGATGTTAGACGAAGTCCCGCAATTGTGCGCGCTTTTCTACACGATGAAATTCAGAAAACTAAAACTATTATAAAACTAATAATTAAAACGTTTGTATGCACGCCAACTGTCCAAAATGCGTCCGTTTCTCGTGTTCTTTGACATTTTTAGACAATGCCGCTACATTTCTGAAATTGACCAGCGGACACTAAAACAAACCACTGAAAAATATAATAAGAATATTGACATGCTAGTTAGGAACGGTTTGGTGGATTGATATATGTTTCCAAAAAACATATTTTCAATTTATCGGACTTTTCTCTCTCTGAAAGCGAAAATTTGCCTTGGGTAATGGTCTTGAATTTTGTATCCCACTTTTGCAGCATTCAAAATTTTACACGCTCAACTTTCCAAGCACGATATTTCTGTTGGTTTGGAATTTAACAAATTAAAAGCTCGACTAAGCGATTTGGGTTATGCTTATAGTGGCTCTCCCATCGACCCACTCGGATTCTCTTTTGCATAAAGACCATTTTCAAGCTCTAAAATCTCTACGGTCTAACAATGGCATCTTCATTACAAAATCCTATATTGGGTCAGGTTGGTAATTTTAGACAAAAAGGATAACATCCAAAAAATGGAGAATATTCTCCTTGAGAAGCATAAGTTTGAAAAACTGGGTAATGTCGAAACACATGATAAAATGGCCTGGTTAGGGCTGAAACTTCAAAAACGTCCTTTGGAGCTTGTCAACTCAAAAGTATACAAAGTTTACGTCAAGATAAGACCCACAGGTTCACAATGACCATAATTCTTATGGCCTCCCTAAAATACATAAGCCGAATGTCCCACTTAGACCCATCTTGAATATGATTGGCTCAGCACAACAGGAACTGGCTAAGTGGGTTACCGAAGTTTTAGATCCTGTTCTTAAAAAACATTCAAAACATTGCATCAAAGATTCTTTTACTTTGCCGAGTTCATGCAAAACTTGAACATCAAAACGAAACACATTTCATGTGTTCTTTCGACATTAGTAGTCTTTTCACTAATGTCCCTTTGAGTGAACAATCAAAATATGTGCCGATGCTTTGTACCGGATCGAGCTTGATTTTGATTGATTTTTAATTGTTTATACAAGGTAATACATCCAGTAATGAAAAACTAATAACTGATTCATAATGTGCCCTGTCTAAAAACCTAAGCTAATCAACATACAATAGATAAACAAAAATTAATAGATACTCTGGTTAGAAAAGAAAAAATAACGAAATCTTAATGAACATAAGTTATATGTTCTCTCCACTTGCGTTATGAAACAATCTGAATCTCCAAATACTTATTTGATCCAATAATTTCTGGGTTGTCCTCGTTTATATTGATAAAAAATAGTAGTGGACCGAGGCACGATCCTTGCGGTACACCGCACGTTTGCTATTTTTGAAGTATGTCCATTTACTTTACAGCATTGCTTACGATCCTGTAAGTACGATTTAAACCAATCCAGCTCCTTTTCCTACACTCCATAATTAAAAAGCTTTTGAATGAGAATTGCTTGATCTACAGTATCAAAAGCTTTATTTCAAGCATAGTCATAAGAAAAAACTATAGTCTGGAAGCGAACAATAGCGCCTTTGTTCTTCACACGCGCAACTTGAGATGCACCGGACACGCCTTGCGAAAGTGCACAACAAAATCCAACATGGCGGAAGAAAGCTATAGTGACTTCGTAGCTGGTGATGATTTTGATCTGATAATGGAATTGATCGATGAAGGGATACTGGACGATGAAATATCTATTGGTGAAGAGGTTGAACAAGCTATTCTAGAGGTGAATTTCCTTAATTGCTTAAAAGGACTGTCATAAAATATCCGTTTGCCTTCCTTGCGTTAGGCCCTATTAGTAGGCCATACAGTCGACTACGCTTTAAGTAACTCCACTTGAAGTCACACTACTGGTTACAGTCACATAAAATTTAGACCCAAGTATGCAAAACTATTAAATAAAGTGGACCAGTCACAAGTTTACCAAGCCTATGAAGCGATTTGAAATTTGTAGTTGCACTCAGCCTTCGTCATTAAATCATTTTTTAATTGACGCAGGACTCTTTCATTTGATCATGATTTGATATCTGACTTGGCAGCAGGGAGTTTGGCAATTGAATTTAAGAGGAGAGTTTGTGACGCGAGGGAAAGCAAGTTAATTGTGTTTTTAAATGGCTACTACCACAAGTTTTTTAGGAACCTAGTGTTTCATGCTGATCACTCATTACAGTTTCAATAAGCATGTTTTTTTTTCAGGCTGAAACCATAAAAGATGGGTTCAAATGTGAGCAGTGCTTGAAAGTTTGCAATTCTAAACGCGGACTTTCAAGGCATGTTAATTCGAAACATGAGCAACAAAAATGTGATGTGAATGATAAGGTCAAAGATTCACCTACAATACACAATTTGCAACTGAAAGGCATAATTGAGAAAGCTGCTCATAAGCTTAGTCAGGATGAATGTTTCAGTCTCTTGGAACGTGATAAATTTGCCAAATTCTCAATAACAGTTGAAGAATGCCTATTGATCTGGGACAAAATCATCCCAATTGTTAAAAATTTTAATGGGAATGATGAAAAATTCCTCAGTAACTTTTTCAAGCTAATGCTACCAAAGCAGCAAATTTTCAGTGGGCTACCAGTCCTCCACTCAAATTTGCTGTGTTCAGAGATGGCTAGCTTATGTCTGAAGTTTTTGATTCAGCCAAAGGATGCTGGTCAGCAAGGGAAAGAAGAGAGGTTATTTTCTTTTTCTGAAAAAGAATTGCATGGTCTGCAATATCTTGCTGGATATTGTTGTCGTACAATTTACTGTAGATTGCGACGGTCCCATTCTTGGAGGTCTTTAGCCACCCAACAATCTTTGGCAATTTTGATGGCTGCAAAATGTATAGAGGATGATACCCAGAAACTTGTCAACATTAGGGACCGTGGTGCACTATGGCGAGTAAACAAAAAGGCACAGAAGATTTTCATGGTTTGCGAGCAATATTTTTGCACAATAACATCAAAATCAAAGACATGCATAGACAGTACATTAATGGTTAAAAAAGTAATGCAGGATAACATTGTCCAATCAAACTTTAAAGATATATGCAGATCTGCTGATATTGTTGTTGACAAGGAAGTGAGCAAAAACTTGCTTGAATGTCTAGTCCTACTGTATGTGAGGGTTAGGGCACATTCTCATGCAAAGTCATTGAAAGAAAAACACAAGGCAGCTAAACAAAGAACAAAGCAAAGATCTTTACGCACAGGAATTAAACAGTCTAGCTCAAGCACTGACATGGGACATTGAGATAAATTTTGTGTGAACTCTGTAACATAACTTATTAAAACTAAAAATAAGGTCCATATAAAGCTTCCATACAAATAATTTGATAAATGTGTTGCATCACAAGCATTAATTAGATGTTTTATTCTCTATGGTTTTAATAAAAAAACCCAAATCAGTACCTGCTTCTTACGGCTCTGAAAGTATCAAAATTTATTTCCCTTAAAAATTGATCTTTTTAAAAATTTTGATGAAAGCTTCATTTTTGCGTTCATGATGATACTGCAGCTTTTTTCACTTTTGCATTTTGCCATGTAACCTTTGAACTGGAGAGACTTGTACTAAAGAATACTGATACATCAAGTCTAAATAGAAAGGTGACAAGCAAATTAAGTGGAATGAGATAGAAATGAGGGAATCTGGGGGGGGGGAAGGCAGCAACAAGGAAATTTTTTGAGTGGCAAAGAACACTTCTAGCGACCTAATGTTATTGGTGCTAAGCACATAATTTGATTATTTTGTAGTTGTTTAATAAGGTGTATCCAGGAAAGAAAGGAAAGAGAACATAATTATTTTCAACTGGAAGATTCATTCTGTTATCTATTTTAGAAGATAACATATTTATAAGAAGAACAAGGCTAAATATACCCCTGCAGCAGTTCTTAGATATGATGCCTTAGGGTCAAATTCAAGTTAGCATTCTTGTCTTGTTCATTCGCACATAACAAATATATTGTCTCTTTATGTTCACAGCCCAGGTTTGATAAGACTTGCTTTTCCTTAGTCATAAAGTATTAAACTCCTTTGTAGCTATAACCCTTGTAATAAGTTGTATTCTTTAAATAAAATTGAGTTGAACAAATTATGTAAAATAATTATCAGCATTCTGTTTTCAAAATAGCAATCAGTTCTTCTGTTTACCTTTCTATGACACAGTATATTGTGGTACATTAACAATTTCAAATAAATCAGCTCAACTTTTTTAAACATTATACACTGAAATGAAAAGCATAGTTCAGTTAGGTCTTCTTTCGCTTGGGCAGTGGAGTTTCTTCAATATTGTTCCATTTGTTTACAGCTTTCACATTACCCAAGGGGGCAACAGAAAACTGTGACTTAATGACATTGTCATTGTACCCCACATCACGGACTGATGGGTTGTCCCTTCTAGACCCAATTGCTCGTTGACGTCCAAAATAATTTTCCAGATCATCTTGGTTAAAATTCTCTGTAAGAATATACTTCACTCCTTTATTGAGAAGGTATTTTGTGCATTCAACTAATGAGTGACATGTGATCTGGAGACCTTCATATGTTTGCCATGAAAGAAACATCTTTGCCTTTGCAACAGCATCAAAGTTTCCTACTCGATTTTCAACAGAGCTCTTCCAATTTGCAAGGTAACCAAGAAACTCTTCTTGTAGCCACGAAAATCTTTCATCCTCTACTGAGGAGTATGGCTTCAGGAATTCTTTCCTTTTCAATTTATGTTCAATAGTATTACGGACATTTAAACAGTCAAAGAAGTGATCCATCATCATACAGAACTTTGCTGTTTGCTGACACTCAGGCCCACCATAATTTTGGAGAACAGAACTGACAGTTGAGCTTAGAACCTGTGCAGCTAACCCCACTCGCATTACTGAGTATGATGTGAGATTGATATGATCATTAGTCAAACCTGGTAGCAGCCTGAGCCCACAATTGGCATCTTCATAATAGAGTTTTGATATGTGGTTCCATAATAAAAAGGCACCATCATTCCACATTAATCTGCTATTTCTACCTGCTCCTGAGTTGGCAAGACAATTTCTGGCAGTTTTAATCAAATGTGGAGCATCACAGAAGAACCAGATGAAACGTTGTTCACTTGCATAGAGGTTGACTGCCCTGTAAACAACATCTTTGCCTGCATCATCTGTAAAGGCTGTGTGCATTCTATAAAAAGCTCTGTTTTGGGATGCACCATCAGATACAGTAGCTATGACTTTCAGGTTGCATGTCATTTCTAGAATAGCCACTGCCCTCCAGAAAATTAAAAATAGCTGCGATGAATTAACACCAGTCGTTGCAAAGGTCGCAAACGAATACGAAAGGGGATTCACAACACTCCTAATAAGGAACACAAGGACATGTGTTGCGATGTCATCAACCTTTTTCAATGCAGCATAATTTAGATCAGTGTCACCCAGATCAACAAAACCAATCAACTCATTAGTGTTTTTGTCCCACACAAGATCCTCTTGAACCTTCATCTCATCAAATGAGATAACAACATACCTTTCCTCTGGAGTGAAACTTTTTGTTTTCTCTGACAGATCCTTAATGGTTTCTGTATTAAAGCCTCTATTGGGCCTAATATAGTTTCTATAATCACGTAGTGTCCTTTGGCTTGGAAGGACAAGAACACCAGTTCCTTCCTTCTCATTGTACCGCAAATGTTGATAGGCAGCTGGAGACTTGGCATACAGTCCAAGACAAAACTTGATGACCATTGGGTGATACCTGGCTTGAGATGGTGATGACTGAAGATATTTCATTTGCTCCTCCCAAAATAACTTCATGAACGGTGATATCCTCCTCTTGTCACATTGGTTGAAAATGTCCTGTAAATCTTTATCTAGATGCTTTTGAACAGGCACTGATGCTTTCTCTAGTTGCTGTTTGACAATCTCAATTTCAGTTTTAAGATCAGCATTTTCATTCCTTAGCTGCTGCATTGTCAATTTGAGTCTTTGTGGATTGGTTACGGTGACTGGGGCATTTAACTTAGCAGGAATAAGTGATGCTTCTTTTGCTCTTTCTTTTCTCACTTCACACTTTGTCTGTTGCTCACAAAAAAGACACATATTCCTGTCATTGTCGGTTATCAGTAGCTCACAATTTATGCTTCTTTTTACCTCATCCTGACATAACCTGACACCTTCTTCATTTGAAAACATGTCAAAATGCTTTGGTAAAACATGCTTTACTGTTGATGACAAATGCATAGAAAGCTGCTCAATCCCTTGGCAAAAATCATGTCCCTCAAGAAGCAGCATCAATCTTGATAATGTAAGATGTCTAACTGAGCGCAAGTTCTCTTTGTATATGAGATGATCATCAGGTAACAGCCATCCATGGACTCTTACAGTAAAAGACAAACTTGAATCAATAAAAATTTCAAACATTGGCAAAATATATGTCTTGTGATGTTTGCAAATCTTGACACTCTCAGGTGATATTGTAAATTCCCAGCCTTGTGCCTTTAGGCAAGAGATAGCTGTCTCAACATCATCAAGGTTGTTGTAGTACACCTTCCTCTGAACAACTGGTGGTTCTGAAGAAACAACACTCCGTTTTCTGATAGCTTCACTATTTCTTTGCTCAGATTTTTTCGTTTGCACTGACTTTTCTGGTAGGAAAAGTGTTGGCAATGCACCATCCTTAAGTGATTTTCGTGAAGAATCTATGGTCAAAAGAGAAAAACCCTAATGTAATATTTTGTACAAAAGAAACAGTTATTTCAAGTAAAACCTCCAACCAGGAGGGATTTTACTAGGGTTCTAAAAACCAGGAGGACAAATCACAAAGCTAAAGTTTGCATTTGCATTATTTTGTGATATTAGAACTACTGCTTTTAAGAATAATAGTTCCCAAATCCCCATGTCTCCCCCACTTTTCAAAAATTCAAGTATACCCCTTTACAGCTAACAGGGTTGCCAACCGCGTAACCAAAAAGGAACCCTCGAAATGCCTAGATGCCAAACGAAATGATCAACAAGAGCAATGGGTAGCCTTTGGGAGCCTTGATCAAAAATTTTCCATGCGGTCTGCTTTAGAAACATCAAAACAACTCACAACTAAGCCGGAAAATGATAGGTAAACAAATTTTTAACCTCTCTGGAACTTAATCAAAGCTTTGTTCGGATGTCCCTTAAACAACTTCCTCCCCCAGCTTTTATAATCCTTCCTACGTCCTTTATAGAGAGAGGAAGCCGTTCTTCCATGGCATGGGCCTAAGTAGTGACACTCAGCGTTTACAAGCCAACATTTTTGTATAATATATATTATGTATTCTTATCATAGTTAGATGGTAGAATTTCCTTATCAGTAACTTACATATATAGAGTTTATCCTTCTCAAAATGTCTTTCGCAGATATGAAGTCTGTCTTCTTTTATTTGGCGGCGAAAATCTGCATCGAGAACCCTGTCCCGTGTGATTTTTGATAACAGTTCATCTCTCCATTTTGACGTGAATTTGTCTTTGGCTGCAGGCAGCTTGAATAAACTGATTCCTTTGTCGCGTCTTGATGTACCACATCCAAAAACAGAACAATTGGCACCAGGCATCTTTCAAACACGAAGTTAATTATGAAGGATAGATATTTCTAGACCTTTGTGAAGTGACCGCGCAAATAGTGTGCACTTTAAAAGGTCTGGGGCCGAGTGATTGTTTGAACAAAAAGTTAAAACAAAGACCCATTGTTCGCTTCCAGACTATAGTTTTTTCTTATGACTATGTTTCAAGTCAATAAATACTACACATGAAAGGAGACCTTTGTCAAAATTATGGTACCAGTCATCACTACTTTTCAATAAGCATGTCAAAACTGAGTGCAGGGCCCAGAAGCCGGATTGATGTGAGTAGAACAACTTATCATCCTCGAAGTATGCGTAAAGTTGGTCGAAGATTGCCTTTCAAAAGGACGTGAAGCAACCGGGAGCACAGATATAGGTCTGTAGTTTGACCTGTTTTCAGTAGACCCTTCTTTATAGATAGGAGCTACTCTAACAACTTTCTAGTTTTTGGAAATAAGCCCTCCGAAAACCTTTTTATTAAAAATATGCGAGAACAGGCATCCATACTTTAAGAAACTAGCTGCAGAGGCCATCTATCCCGAAGCTCTTTGATACCTTAAAATTTTGCATCAAGAAAAAATGATATATAGCATGCACAGTTTTTCTATTTAGTTTAAGTAAACATGTTTTTCTTGTGTCACATCGTGTCATTTCACCAAAGGCTCTCTTTTACGCCAATATAAGCAGGTCTAGTATTACCCGGGCAAAAACACATCTACTAAGGAAATCGTTTACATTTAAAACATCTTTTGTCTAGTTTTGAAAACATCATCAAAAAAGTAACTTCCGGGAAAAAATTTTTTGTCGCGTCTTGGATTTGAAATCTTCATAGATGATTTAGTGGGATAGTGTAATAGAATTTGATGTTAGGCAGTTTGCTAGTTTTTTCTACAAAATTCCCTGTCTAAAAGGATTGCGTTCCTACCACCCAAAAGAGTTCCGTTAACTATGAATTTACGTGCCAGTGTGATTATTTGCAAAGCCCGATCCTCGTTCCATCTAGAAGTTTTTGGAATCTATCCACATCAGCATGAAAAACCGCTATTGTGTAGACAGAAGGAGTTCGCTTTCATCTTTTGATTAAAACTCTATTGACAAAATTTTCAATGTGCTTTCATCTGTGTAATGGTTTTATCTAGTGTCGGAGCGTCTTGATTAATCTTTACGTTAATGCGGTTTGAATAAAATGTTTTTCATCAGTTTTTCAGAGTTTCAACCGTAATGAGAAATTGAGTTGAATGTGTCAGAAGCAATTAGAGTCCTGTCGTTATAAGCATAAGCTATAAAAGTAAAGCAATAATCAATAAATATACATTTTGGTTACTACAAATTAGGGTTAACAGTGAGAGATTACATTAAGATCAAGCCAACGCATTACACCTTGCATACGAAGTCTCTTGAAACTTGTGTGACTATTCCTATGCAAAGAAAACTCCCGGGGTCTACCCTTTGTTCAGCAGCAGATAATAGGGGAATAGAGGTTGGTGAAAGACCCCCTAAGTGTTGGCAATCAGTGGGTTCCAGACAAAACTATAACTGTGAAAAGACGGTCGTTTTACAGCTCTATGACCAGATGTAGGTAACAGGAGTGGCGGCATGGGGGGGGCAAGTGGGGGCTTTAGCCCCCCCCTAGATTTTTGTTAACCCCCCCCCCCCCCCCGTCGCGGCAAGCCGAATCAAATTTTTGCTTTCTCTCATTACCGTCCGGCACTTGCGAATGGAGTGCTCATGCCTCCGGTTTAAACTGTTGTTTGATATGACATAAATATCGAGGGAGAAAACCTGCCACTGGCGGTTTTACTGGTTTTCTCAAATGGGCTTTTCTTCGGCACTCAATTTTATTATATCAAATCAAGTGGCAGTATAGCATTTCCCTGGTCGCTGTCCGTGAAACAGCTGTGACTTAATTTTCATGGTGCTCCGCTCGCATGACTCCACAATATCACATGGTGCCTCTGCAGTTGAATCCTCGTTTGCTGCTGGAATTCATGCGAAACGTGCAGAGATGCTTAATTTGAATCACGTTTTGGACCGTTTCAAGGCAATTTACCCTAACAACAGCAAAATCACGCTGTCATAAATAAAGTCTTTAATGGATTTTAGGGATTCTCTGTTCGTTTCAAGACATTATTATTGCCAATGAAAACATTTCGATCATGAGCACATTTTGCGTAATAAATTTTTCAATAGGCATTTCTTGTCCTTTTTCATAAACTATTTTTCAATAGCATTGTTCACCGTATAGCTTGCGACAAACAAATGGTTTAGAGAAAACCATCGATTAACTTCTTCCACCATAGATAGGAAGAAATATTCAACAATAGGCAATATTTGCGCATTAAGTTTCTTACAAGGCACAAATTGCCGAGAAAATCTCGTGGACTCCGACACAGGTTGGATAGTGGGGGGCGGGGAGAGGTCAAGGGAGAATTTTGCATCCACAACAAAAGATTTTGGAAAAATGCTCTTTTGCCTTGTAAAAAAGTGGGGGCCATGACCCCTCGGTGCCCCTTCATTGGAGGTGCTGCTCAGGGACGTCGCGACTGGGGGGTTGTCACACCCACCCCAATAGTATCTCAATAGGAAATTTCAGGTAAAATCCGCTCGGTGGAAGAAACGCTTTAGGTATTTCAGAGACCTTCCTGTCATAAAATCAATGAAGGATCAAGCTATCTTGGGTAAAATTGTGCCTCGTGTCCATTTCTCCTAAAGTTTCTCAGTAGAAGCGTCAACTGCAATTCACTATGAGCTCCAGATTTTCCTTAACATTCAAAAGGCATGCTAAGATGGAAAGAGGGATCTAAATTTAGAAGTAGCTGACAACCTGGTATTTTTCAAGACCACGGCGAAATTGTTGTTTTTATCTGCTGTAAAAAAGTTTTCCAAAAGGACAATAATTTTCAATAGGATTAGGAGGATTACTTTAGTGAAATCTGCTTAAAAGAGTGCATTTTCCAGGGAACTAGAAGCATCACAATTCGAAAATTCCCTGTCCCTTCGGCGGCAACCATGGTGCCGCCTCAGGTAGTAACTATATATTTTCCCCGTCCCGATATAGAGATTTGACAAGACTATTAGAAAAGTTGGTTATTATCATACAGAGTTAGATTGACAAAATGTATTGCAGAGGTTTGTGACACCAGCTAAAAAGTTTCAGGCAATAATTTTTTAAAGTGTGAGATGGAAGAACCGCAGGATAGGCTGTCCGCCGGATTCTGTGAATCTTGAAATGAGATTTAAAATGAAAGGTATACAGGAACAAAGCAATACGACGACGAGAATCCAATGTCACGAAATAAATTTTCAAAATAAAATAAATTTAAGAGTATACTGTACTTTACTATAGTATACTCTTAAATTTAATTTATTTTGAAAATTTATTTCGTGACATTGGATTCTCGTCGTTGTATTGCTTTGTTCCTGTATACCAATAATTTTTTAATCAGGTAAATTTGCATTACACCCCCCCCCAACGAGGCTTGCCTCGCAACCGCCCTGCCTGTCGGCAATTTGACACATTCAGCGTCGGCAGTTACGGAGAATATAAACTTCGGCAATTTAGAGGTTTGTCTCTAGCGCCACCCCTGGTAGGTAGAAGAGAATGTTGTTCTATCGATCAGTGTGAAAAATTTGCCAAAGAGTCAAGACAGATAATTGAAAGAGCTAGTCCTATCCAATATGTGTATCTCTCTTTTTGGTCGTCCTGCAACTCTGCGAAAAACATAGAGGAGTGGCAGGTAAGGACTCTCGGAAAAGCTAAACTGTAAAATTCCGAATGTTTTCCCCCCGACAAGAAGCCCGATGCTTTTAGTTAGAATTTATCATAAAATCACAATTTTATCCTTTCAAAACGAATACACGTCAACGTCATTACTTAAACAGAATACAAGGACAACGAATTCTATTCTAAAAATACTTAAGTGTATTTCTTAGATTTAGTTTGAAATGTTTTCACCTAGATCATATATACAGGGTTATCTTGGTTCCTTCTTATTGAGTCTCCTGGGGCTATTCTAGCGTCACCAGATTGCAAGTTTTGAGGCTTCAAAATATTTAGCTCTCTGTTAAAAGGGGGCTGTTTCAGGCATGTCAGGATACAAAAGGGAGCGTCCTAGCTACTTGGTAAATGAAGAAAGTAAGGTTATTTGATAAAACAAAGAAAACAGGTAGAAATTCGGTCCTATGTCATTCTATCTAATCAGAAGTTTCGTTTCCTTTATATAGTTTTGAAATTGCTACGAAAACCCTAGATTTCTGGGACAAATATCTTTTTAGTAAAAGTTATCGAAGAAAGCCCCACCTTCCTATGCGCGATTCAAGTCAGTTGAAAGAAAGATGTTGCTCACCTATCGAAGCATTGCTCGCGTCAAATTCTTTCTGCATTGATACATAAATGGACCCAAATGTACGGTTGAAGCCATATCCTGTAAATTGAATCAAAAAAGCAAATCCACAAACAAGATAACGGAATTTACTACTTTCAACTTCTTCTTCTTCAACTCTGTTCATCTTTTTGTGAAAATAATTCCAATAAGACTTGATCAATACAAAATTCTCCAGGCACTCGATCCAGACAGGACGAAAAAATATTACCATCCAAATAAGGCCAGATCAGTCACGCAACAGTTACTACTGTCTTTGCTCTTTTTGGATATAACGCACCACTATGCTCATCCTGAATCTAAAGCCTCACGCTCCGTGAGCATTATAATCTGGTACCGATTCTCAGTAACTATTGAACAAGGGGCATCTCTGGGAGAAACCTGGACCCATTTGATACGGGGCATTTTGACCATGGTGATTGCGAATCTGGCTGATTCCAAGCGAATTGTCCAATTTCAGGTGCGTATTTAGAATTGCGCTTTAGATTGTAGAAATCTAAAGTCTACAAAATTCTTCAAAGAACGCCACTGGAACAGCATTTGACTATTCTCTTTTGACAATATGACGTCGTTATGGTTTCATAATCGAGAAAATTCACATTATATGTTTAGAATTGGCAATATCTAAGTTTTACTTTGATCTTTAACTTTGATGTCTCTAAAATTCACCAAAAAGCATCCAAAAGATAGAGTAACAAAATAATTTCAATCCATACTCATTAGTGAAATGGCTGATTAATGACCTTTTAACTATTGTTTCATTGCTTTACTTGAACTTTAATTTATTAATGCAAATACTTTAAAATGACTTCCATCAATAGCTCATGCTGAACTAGGGGGCCTTAATCTAAACAGCAAGCTCTAGGTTTAAGAAGACACGCGCAATGGCAATCGATTTACGACAGTTCTTAATTTCATGGACGCTTTAAAATGGACAGAAGGCCGGCAGGATTACATTCATGAAGATGAGCTTCACAGCACGTTTGCTACAAAGGTGAGGCCTTATAAGGGGTGTTTGAAATATGAAATAATTGAGATCTTCGGAATGAAAATATAAATATCAATTAGTTAAGCTAGAAATGTGACAGGGTTTATGTCAAAGGCAACAGCCCATCCTCTCATAAGTATTAAATGTGTAGGATTTGTCTCTCAAATCCTAAAGATATCTGTCTCGACTTCATTAACAAGTTTTAACGACCCATCCAATTTTCGACAGCAGGTACTATTTGGCTATAGATGAAAAGTTTCGGTTGAAATTGGAGGGATCGCGTAGAGTGTTTCTTGACACCAAAGGTAACACATTTGTCAATCCTGACAATGAAGTTTGCTCATTGGCACCATCTGGTAAAGCAGTGGTGAAGAGTTGGTTCTCCTTTTCTCAACTGGTAACAACAGCAGCATCATCAGCAAACTTAAACCAGTGTACTGGCTGAGACATGCGGTCATTACCATCATGGGGGAGAAACCAAGCTGCTTATATTTATCTGATTTGATGTATTGTATGAACGTGTTGAAGTAAAGGTTGAAAAGAAGGGGGCTGAGGTAGTCACCTTGCAATACGCCGCGGCGAACGGGAATTGCAGAGGTTTGGAATTTATCGGTTTTGATACAGGTCTCAAAGTCTAGATATAAGCTAGAGATCAATGATTTAATTTCCGAAGGTAGATGATGATAAGCAAGAATAGCTGGTATCAGCTTGTGGTGAACTTCGCCAAAGGCGTTTTTGAGATCCAGCAAAGATACCACTAAAAATCGTTGCTTAATGCGAGCTTTATTTATTAAATGGCTCATCATTGCTGTATGCTCTAATGTACCTGATACTTTTGAGGTGAAGCCTTTTTGGATTTGGTGCTCGATAAAGCCATTGTAAGATGGAGTCACGTAAGCAACAAGTGAATATTTTTAAGGGCACTGATTCTAAAGTGATTGGTCTGAAATTTGATGGATCATCTGTGCTGTCTTTTTTGTGAATCAAGATAGTGGAGGCTTTTTTCCATTCAGATCAGGAGCGCATCCAGACTATAGCAACTGTAGCTCGAGCTATAGTCAAAATCTCCGTGTTTGATTTTCGGAATTCAAAGTTAAGTGTTAATTCTTCCTCTGCTATCAAGCCTCTCAACATTTGAATTGAAAGCAGCAGTATAGGTTATCAAATGCGATTAACAAACATGCAATGCTGGCAATGTGTCATCACAATGCCTCTCCAGATAAGATATAAAACATTGAGCGCAGAATGGTCTAATATCAAAACTTAGACGAATCAGAAGTTTCGTTCTTTGTTGACAGTAACCAACCAGACTTGAGCTACAGTGGATATTCCGAGCTATAGTCGGTCTGGGGATTTGCTCTGGAAAAGGCATCGAAGACAATGAAACCCGTACTATAATTTTTGGCGAGAGCATGGCCTTTTAACCAATAGAATATGAGCATCCACGGTACTTCTCCGCTCTCTGTCCCCTGTAAAGCAACAGTGGACTATAGCTCGTTTTTACATCCTAGGTCCCCTGTAACGTAGCTTCAAAGGCAGGGACGGCGGAACGACCAAGCGGCAAGAGGGGGGGGGCAGGCTTGATTAAAAGGGTTTTTGAAGGATAATTCCCAGCTTTTACAAATTCATATATAACTGCAATTTTATTATTTGTAGGTATCCTCAACATTGGCTAACTTTCGGCATAAGGAATTATTTTACATGTTTTGAGAATTTCAGAAATTCATATGAATCTCTCTGATTATTACAATTGGCCAGTTTCAAGGGAACTTTATTAAAAACAACCCTTGCCCTTTCTGTCAAAGGGCAACAGGGGCGGTTGTCCCCCCCCCCCACACCCCCTTCTCTAGCGTCTCTGGAAATAGAAAAAGGATGTTTGAAGGAATATTTATGAATACGAAGCAACTATAAACACACATGGTTATATCATTTGCCCATATAATGGGCGTGTCCCACAAGCAAGGAGGGCGTGGTCCCGATCACAAAAGATTTGAGCTATAGTCACCAAAAATCCTGTTTTCGCCCCTGCCGGATGGTACCTTACCTGGAAGCCAGACAACACTAATAATTTCAGTAGAAATTATAGATAACGCATTTCAGTAAAAGATAACACGAATTATTTCAGTAAGAAAAGAACGAAGATAGGGTCTTCGTTTGAAACAGTTGATGGATATTTTATCAGAATAATTTCTAGATCCGCCCCTGGAAGTAATGGTTTTGTAACGAGGTGACTCTAGATCAAATGGATAAGAAGGTTCATTGAAAGTAGGGATCCAGGAAGAAATGGTGAAATGTTTGTTAGGAGCGATGGCAGAAAATGTTTTGCAACAGAGGTACATCCTGCAACAGAAAAAGTTGGAAGAGCTTAAGTTTCATATTGTCGAGTATTCCAGTAATTGCGTTTGACGTAATAATAATAGTAATATTATAATGATAATAATAATAATAATAATAGTAAAAATAATAATAAGTAATTTGTTTAAAGTTGGCTTACGAAATGAGCGTCTAATAGCTATAGCTTATTAAGGCCAACTGTCTATGAAGAGTTAGTATAAAATTAATATATTGTACAATGTTAAAAATGTTTAAGGTATAATATTCTGAATAAAACCTAACCCAGCAATGAATATTTTACATAATCTACAGTCGCATTCTACAGGGTGTGCTCTTAATTCTTTTTTAAATGTTGCTAATGATTGGGATTCTCTTATACTGTGAGCTAGTGTTTGCCACAGTTTTTGACCTAAATATCTCACAGTTTCTATACTATAAGAAGTTGTTCTGGCTTTTGGAATGCAAAGAGTATTTTTAGTTCGCGAATCGTAGAGTACATTTCTTGTCTCAAAAATCTCACTCATGACACTAGGGTTCAGGTTATATTTGGTTTTGTATATTTCTATCATCAAGTACTGTAGATTGCGTTGGTGAATCGATACTGCATTATCCAATGTCAGCAATGCTTCGTACTCAGCATGACTGTCTTTATAAACAATTCTGAGTGCTCTTTCGTGGATTTTATTCACTTTAGCATTCAGACATCTGTCATGGAACATCCAAATTAAGGGGCAGTAGCTAAACTGACCTTTTATGAAGCTGTTCATTAGGAGACGCAGTTTATCAGAACCCATAAATGTCACTATTCTAGCAAGGGCATGCAGTTTTTGGCTGGCTCTTTTGCATAAATTTGAGACGTGACTTTTAAAATTATGATTTTTATCTATTATCACTTCTAGCAGTTTTTCTTCAGAGCTTTCTTCAACATTGGCCTCGCCGATTAGTGGCTTTTTTGCATAAATTTGAGACTTGACTTTTTAAATTAAGATTTTTATCTATTATCACTTCTAGCAGTTTTCCTTCAGAGCTTTCTTCAACATTGGCCTCGCCGATTGCTGGCTCTTTTGCATAAATTTGAGACGTGACTTTTGAAATTAAGATTTATTATCACCCCTAGCAGTTTTTCTTCAGAGCTTTCTTCAACATTGGCCTCGCCGATTGCTGGCTCTTTTGCATAAATTTGAGACGTGACTTTTGAAATTAAGATTTTTATCTATTACCACCCCTAGCAGTTTTCCTTCAGAGCTTTCTTCAACAATGGCCTCGCCAATTTTGATCTTAATATCATCTTGGTTTAGTCTACCGCAAGTTTTTTGGCTTATATTATCTCAACGAAATAGCCAAGAACATCAAATAAAATCATGAAAATGTGTTTATCTACATTTCATGTTCACATATACTTAATAGGAATTCTTCCTAAGACTACTAAACCACTGTTGTCTAAGCCATTTAAGATGAAGGATTGATTTGCTGGTGAGTGGTGATAATGTTCAGAAAGATATTGTTCGTTCTTCAATTTTTTATCTGGAGCTAACATGTTCACCAAAAAATTGTTTTTATCTTGAAAATGTTGTTTCCGACCATATCTTTGATTTCAGTATGGCGCCAATAAATAATGCTAAAAGTGATTATAAAGTAAACAAAAAGATCAAACTATATGGCAGTATTATGAAAAGCCACGAACATGTAACAGTGAAGAGAATTTGGTCCACTCCAACTGTTTTTTCAAACTCGATGAAAGTTTAAATCATAAAAATAAAGGCCACTGATCATTTTAAGCCTTGGAAACATTCTGGTAATTGACCAGAAGTCGCTTTACTGGAAACATGAAAAATGCACAGTCAGCAAAATTGCGACATTCGAATTTTTCAAATCTGATGATACCATCAAAAAGGCTTGTAACGTGGACGTGACTTCCGGTTCTCCTGCCAGAAGGTTCCCAAAGCTTAATGATTTAAACCTTAAAAATTTCGGTTAGGCTGGTTGCTAGATGGTTATGCAAAATTCCCTGTCTATAAAATCTCTATTCTTTAGATCATGCAGTCAATCTGCAGCGTTAATTATGATTTATTCTTGAGAACATCGCAAGAGTTGATTTCATTTAGTTTTAACATTATTTTTACATTTACATTAGCTTCGCATTAACATTATTTTAGCATTATTTCTTTCTATTGAATGCACCTAAGACTGTAAGTGACTAGAAAAACAATATAAATATAATATGAAAAATCCATTACACAACTGGATTTATTGGTTGTTAAGAGAACCAAAGAAGATGTCCTAAAATTAAAAGTTCAAAAATCCTTCAACTTCATTGTCTTTTCCAGGCATGTCTATAAAACTGGCCCCTTCAGGTTGTACCCTCCACGCCAAAGATTTAAGACTATCAGTTTTGGTACATGTATGTTTTTCGAGTTCTTTTTTAGTTGTTTCCAAAAAAAAAGTTGAGCAAAACAAAGATAAATATTCCATCCAGTGTCCTTAGATTCGCCCTTAAAGTACCAAATGATTCCACAGTTCAAAGAGAATGAATTCTTTATTTTTACCCAAGTGCGAAATTCGTTTGATTTTTTATGCACCTATTCTTTATACATTTTCAATATTAGTAGCTGCAAAGGTTGGTTTTGAAGACTCGGTCAATTTTGTATGTGAGTCGGTTCAACTTTTCGTCACACCTGAAAGCAGAATGGAATATTCGACAATTTCGAAATACTTTGCTTTGTTAATTTTGAAATATGAAATAATTGCAAGATATCATCATGAAATATGAGATAATGCTATCCCCCTTATAGGGCCCCAAAGGTGTAAATTTGGGACACTATTGAACAATGCGTGTAACAAACTCGTTGAAGTTATTGTTTTTGATTGTGTAAATTAACAGAACAATTAGCGTGTCCCTCTGTAAAAACGTATATGAAGGGACATTGTTAATCAATTCTTGTTCTGAAGCCCAACAGACGCATGAAAGTCTCGTCAAGGCAAGTAAAGACAAGCTTGACTTATGTGTAAAAGATTGTGAGTACACCTTTATTGTATATGCGAAATAAGGGCGCATAGAATAATCACACAGATACCGTTGGTATCTGAGGTATTGTAGGCTAAAGGACGCTTACCTATCTTCGTTGTAAGGAATTACTACGGAAGATCGTTATTCGTAGAGCATTTCTAAGAATCCATATATTTCTTATATCGGTTAAAGTGTATAAGTGATTTGTGTGCAGTCATACAATTCTTTTATACTTAAGCAAGTAAGTAAGGCCATCAACGTGTGTAATCAGGTTTCTTACAGGAATCCTTTAGTAGCACTTCAAATTGCATAAGTTTGCTTACAGCTGGTGGATACCCCCGTAAGCTCGGAGTAATACATTATGGTCTTTAGGTTCGCTAAGTTGTTTTGGAAGTCGTATTTTATTGCAATATATTTGATTAGCTTTCTAAAGTTGTATTTAATGTGCTTTAACTTTATCAGTATTAACGTATATAATCCTTGTTTTTGAGATATGAACAGTGAGCCATTGTTTCATTAATATATTTTTTGATTATATTTCTAGTTATTCTACACCGTGCAAGGCTAGGGTTAGCGATAGGGCATTCGTTCTTGCGCTTAGGATATCATTATTATTGTTTGTTTTGTACAGTCCTCTTTTTAAGGCTATCGGTCAGAGTGTCAGCCCCCCTAGATTCCCGACAAGCTATCAAGTGAACTAAGTGATCATGCATGGTTTGCCTTGGAGATTTGTTGTTTTATATATGACTCCATAATTTTGATTACGTCACTTGCTATATGTTTGCATATGTTATCAGAAGAGGTAAATTAGACATCACCTTATACCTTTATTGTAGTGTTAAACAGGTCCTTACATTTAGGTTTGAAAGAAAGAAAGCTCTTGATATAAATCAACTTTTGCGAGAATTGATTGATACTACATAAGGAAGATAAGAGGACTGGAATGACCTTTCCTTACGAAGAAATCAATCGTAGGGACCCAGACAGTCAACATTCTATTTATTTAGCTCAGCACACAATGATATGTTGCTCTATAGTAAGACATTTATTCAGAACAAGCCGCTGTAATTTTTTAGGATATCACTATTGCAAGAGATAGGATAGATCAAGGGTTGGTATAGCAGCCAGCAAGGTTGGCGGTAAGAAACATTATGCAAAAACTGAACTCTTGGGATAGCCTGAAAAACAATCTAGAATAATCACGGCATCGATTAAGAACCAAGGATTTTAACATGGCGATTTTAAAGGTGTTGCAAATTCTTTAAATACGTTTTTCAAGAAGACAAAACTAAACACGGTTTAACCCTAAAACCTAATCATAAGTAATATTAAAGGGCCACTCCAGCCCAAAATTTTTTTCTGAGATTTCTACATAAATTGGTAGTTAGTCGAGAAAAAGAAGCTATCGTGAATTTTTTTTTCGAAAAGCTTAACTCGTTTTCAGACATAGACGCTCAAAGTTGAGAATCACCGTAAAATACGACAAAATGTTTTTCGGAAAAAACACTTTGTGACGTGTGAAAGGGCTATTGTTTCGACATTCGGCGCTATTGTTATACGTTCGCACTGAAATTCGCACGACTCGATAGAGGCTCGGAAGAGACGATTCATGTCGGAATCTCGGTTGTCGTTTTGTTTATTTTCCTTTGGATTGCAATTGATGTTCACCGGAGTCTTCCAGCCAACATGGACTAGTAATTCGACAAATCACAGATGGAAGCTTCAACCTGAACGCAAATCCTCATCTTGGCAACGCAGCAAGCTTTTCAAAATCGAATGCTTCATTATTTTTCAGATTTGAATGGAATGCTGACCGAAGGCATTTCTTATCGTTATCTCATCTCAGGGATTTCCAGGGAGCTGAATAATAATTGATGTCTCACCGCATTAGAAGAAGAACCCCATTCACAAGATGGAAACTTTCCCGTAAGTCACAGTTCATCCTTATCCAGGCACCGCGGAGCGGGGTGAAGGCTGGGGGGGAGCTTTAGCTAAAATTGCTAAATATTAAGTAATAAACTACCAGTAAAGCCTCTTTTTATACGGTTTTAGCCCCCCCCCCACTTTTTAGACCCACCTCACTTTTCTCAACGCTCCGTGGTGCCTGTTATCATTTCACCATGTTGGATGTTTGGCGAAATTGCAGGTTGTAGAGGTTTGGAGGGGTTTTGGGGAAGGTGTGACACGCACCACCTAAGCAAAGCAATTTGCCAGTCTTTGAGAAAAATTTAGTTCTCTAAATGTAAGATTTCTAACAGCCAGTCTCGTGAACTGTTCCCCAAATGGTCAGAGGTGTGGTACTTAGATAAGTACAACAGGGGCTGTCAAGCAAAATGTCACATAAAATAGTAGTAAAAGTAAAAGTTTGCTACATTTTGAACCAACAAGGGGGCCTGAGACTCCTAGCACTAAACCACTGCCAGTGATCTGTGCACTACACACTTGCCCGGGTGCAGATGTGTAAAATTTTCCAGGGTTTGTCTCTTGAACCTTTAGTGATAACATCTTTAATTCGCTGCTTTTGTTCATTTTGTTTTGTTCCCGCTGTGTTTTTCATGCTACGCTTCGCTGCTTGTCTATACCGGTGTGTTTATTTAGAAATAGTGAGTTGGTTTGAAATAAGATAACAACACGACGTACGTCTCTTACTATCGACTTCGCTCTTCAATAATTCGTCCTTCGAGACTGTTCCTACCATGTTTTGCCTTTGTATTCCAAGTATATTTTCTTGGCTGCCTTGGGCCTGATTGACACGAGACAAATTTTTCGCGCGAAGCGAATTTTTCGCCACGAATTTTTTAGCTGCGAATTTTTCTCTCGAATTCGAAGTTCAATTTACACTGGCTAAATTTTCTGCGAATTCGCTGCGAATATTACAAAAGTATATAGCGAAATTTATCAAAAAAGCGAGCAAAACAGCAAAAAGCGATACTGGATGAGAAAAATTTATTCAGGACATCTTCAGAAGGGGGAATTCCATCTTTCGGTAAGAGAGGTTTACGTTTACATTTATAAGACCAGTATAACTTCTTCAAATACTTTCAAAGGTCGCTATCGAAGCTTGCACAAGCATGCAAGGTCCTGTTAGTGAATCTGCTTAAAACTGTTGCTGTTAAGCAGGCCAATAAGCAGTCAACAATTCAGCAATTTGAAAAACTTCTTGCCTATTTTTTATTTCTGACATATTGGTAGAACGATGAAACTTTCAAGCCAATTTTCGTTAATTTGAAATTCAAATGTTTGAATGAATCCACTTCTGATATGAAGCCACTTACATGGATTGTGTACAAGAAACAGGAATTGAATGATTACCAACCTATTTTATTGACGTTTTAAAGGCAGAAGTATTTTAAATAAGAATGCGGAAAGACATAGGCCGTCTGAAACCAAAAAAGAAGTCACGTGTCTTCCAATGCTGTTCTGATTGGCTTATTTTACAAGGCGAAAAATTAGGAATGATTTTTACATTTTCGCAGCGAATTTTTCGCTGCGAATTTTCTGATCTCTATTTCTGCGCCTATTTTTCGCGCTTTTGCGGCAAAAAATGCGCTTCGCACGAAAAAATTCGTCTCCTGTAAATCAGGCTTAAACTCCAGTAGTGCTTTTCCTCTAGTGCTTGGTAAGGCAATTATGTTTTCTGGTTGTTTCGTCGTTAATAATTTGATGGGAAGTTAGAAAAATTTGCTACATTTTGATTACGTCTACCTTTTTAAAAAGTAATATTTGCCCATGATATTTCTTCTGAATGCAGGGACCTAAGGACTCATATTTTACAATTATGTTTTTGGCAACATCCGACGCACAACGGTTTTCAATATGATATCAATAAGGATGACAAAAATAAAAATTGGGAATAAGAATTTATTCCAGATTGACACTATTTCACAGGTCTTAGTAGTTGCCATTTATCATCTTTATTCTAAATCTAAATATTAACATATACTTAAGTATCCCGATCCTTAACATTACGTGCTAGTAATGATTTTATTGTTAAGTTCATTGGACATTAAAAAGTCCCTAGTGGTGATCCTTTCCATGTCTTCTTCAGGTATTGAATCATCAACATAGTTTTCTGAAATATTTAACTCGAGCAAAGAAATAAAGGAATCTCGGTGTTTTTAAAGCTATCCAACAAATGCCTCTATATTTGGGTACATAGATCAATACTATTTAACATATACTTTTGAACGAATTATGCCTGATTTTTTATGATAAATAACAGGTTGAACATACCTGCAAACGGAGGACCAGCAAGGATAGCGATGCAGTTGCAGATAAGATATGCACTGTATTCTCTATTAAATTACTCTTTTGTTATCAAATCTCTAACGATGAGCATGGTAGATGCGGCGATACTGCCATCAGCAATACCAAAAAGAAAGGAATAAGCAGTAAGGCCAATAAAGGAGGTTAATGTTGGAACAAATGTTGTCACTATGCCTATAACGATGGTGGCCCATTTGCAGAGAGAGAGCTTGTTGTATTTCGGGAGAGATGCAAGCTTGCCGAAGCCTACATTACCAACTGCTTGAGCAATAGAGGTAATGCCTGGTAGAAATACCGCCATTGAGTATGATATGCCTGTGTTTATCGCTAGGCGTACCTAAGATTAAATAATCCTTGTTCAAAAGAAACATCATTGAAATTAAAAAAGCAAAAAAGGCTTAGCATTGATAAATGGAAATTGAGATAGCGATGGGATGGCACATATAATAACAAAAGGTTGTAAAAAAATTGAGAAATACACAAGAAATTGCATCACATTATCTATTCCGATACTGTAAAACTTCTCATTGCGCGTGACGAACCAGCAGATAAATACTCTTTGCTACAACAAATTCATAGTTAGCCTCTCGTGCATGCACCACGGCACCTATTGTGCCACAACGGTTAAATCGCGTCATATCATAACACACACAGCTATTGCTGCGTGTTAGTGAGCCATTGTTAACTGTTAAGGCCGATTTCCATTTGACATTTTTTCTGCGCGCGGGCGTAGCGACCAA
The DNA here is from genome assembly GCF_013076305.1 of Rhopilema esculentum. The sequence continues at coordinate 960,952 of NW_027019301.1, forward strand.
ATCTGAGCATGCGTAGCTAAGTGCTGCTGTCAAGTGGCCGACCGCATAAAAAAGTTGAGACCCTATCAACTTTTCGGCGCTCACAGCGGACGCAAAATCGAGACCACTTGATCTTAACTACGCATGCTCAGATTTGGGGGCAACGTTCGCGCGCACAAAAAATGTCAAATGGAAATCGGCCTTTAGTAACTTCAGTAGCGCTTGCTTGTAGCTGCAACAATTCTTGAAAATTAATTTAACATAAATTTCCGTCTGAATTCTTTTCTTTAAAACTAATGTTTTATCAAAAGAAAATGACTCCAATATCCTGAGCAAGGAAGGAGACGTAATTATTTGGTGCATTTTTTTAGCAATCATGGACTTGTTTTCAATTGCATTACCTTAGAAGTCCTCCAAAATCCTCTCGTACGCAAGTCTTGGCTTGTTCACGAGACAGTTGTTTATGCTTTAACTATTCCTAGGAAAAAGCTGGAATATCCCGCCAGAAGCCTCAGCTTTCAATCAGCTTCATTTTTCATTTTATAATATTTATACAGGTTAAAGGTTCATACATATGTTTTTCAACCTGACCTGTTTAAAAGATTAAAATAAGAGCTAATAACTATGTTAGAATACTAGTAACAAAAGAAATTTACCAATCAAACCTAATTTACAATATTTAATAATACTAAGGCTATAAAAAGTGAGCGTAAAGATGAAATAAAAATTGTCCCCGACTATAGTTGTTCTTTGAAGGTTTTCAGGGAGTGAGCCAATTTGGTAGCCCTTTCTAGATTATTCCACAGTTTTGGACCGCGATAAGAAAAAGCCTTTTGGCCATTTATTGTTTTTAGCAGCGGTATCTTAAGATCAGTTTCTGATGAACGCAGAAACCGTTCTCTATCATCCGAACATTTTTCGAATAATTTTCTCAAATAGTCTGGTGCAAGCATATTTAGAGATTTGTAAGTTAGCGTGGCTGTCTCCTTTCTTACAAGATTTCTGATGGTTAACCAGCCAAGATTCTGAATTATCGGAGCAGCAGACGCATCGTATGGGCTGCTAGTTACAATTCTGGCAGATCTTTTTTGGATTTTTTGCAACACGTCAAGCTTTGATTCATTACAGCAGCCCCAAACGGAACAACAGTAGCTCAAATGGGGCTCAACAATTCTTCTATACATTTTGTTGAGGATGTCAGATGGAAGATATTTCTTAGAATACTTAATAAGTCCAAGGGCTCGATTAGCCTTGGTCTTGATAGTATCGATATGCTTGTCCCAGTTGAGCTTACTGTCTATCTGAACACCTAAGTATCTTGTGTTGGTGATCATTTCAATGTTCTGATCACCTATTGAAAAATATAAAGATGGTGGAGCATCAGGCTAGCTTTCGATCTTACGGATGTTTGGACCAGAGCCTATAACAAGTGACTGCGTTTTCACTACGTTCAAGGAAAGTTTATTTGCATGCAGCCAATCCTGTAGTTTCAAAAGATCTAAGTTTAGGTCATTTTGAAGGTCACCAATACTTTTGAAGAAAGGGAAATGGCCGTGTCATCAGCATACATGCTGACATGAGATTTTTGCAAGGAAAAAGGCCAATCATTGATGTAAATCAGGAACAAGAGTGGACCAAGACAAGAGCCTTGAGGAACTCCACAATTTATTCTCCTCACATCAGAGGAGGTGCCATCCATCCTGCAGAATTGTTTACGATTTTCCAAATATGATGTGAACCAGTCATGTTCCAGGCCTATATTCATTTTTTCCAGTAGGATTTTATGATCGACCGTGTCGAAAGCCTTCTTCAAGTCAATAAAGACTAGACCGGTGTATTTTCCTTCATCTATATTCAGGTACCAATCATTGGTGCTAGCCAGAAGGGCTGTGGCTACCGAGTGTAAGAGTCGAAAACCCGACTGATGCTCAGCTGCAGCAGAAAGTTAGGCCGTAGCTTGATCTTATTCAAATACGCCCTCAATATTCCTTGCGCTGAGTGAGATGCCCGTTAAAACCTGCCCGCGTCTTTAATTGAACATGGATTTCAGATAAAAATTTATTCCACTCTTCTTCATATAAGAACCTGGAATTTCCAAAACATGATCAATGGATTATTATTAATTTGCAATTAAACTCCTAGGGTTTGTTTGAAATTCTAGACAGGAAAACTAGAATTTTACTGAAGAAAAACACTGTGTGTGTATAATGCAAATATAGGTTGTTTGATAAAATTAGCAAAAAATGAACTCCATCGTTAAAGATTTTGTCTTGATCAATATAAACGAAAGCGTAATCAGCTTTTCTTAAATTCACCAAATGCACAAAGGGTATGAAAACTCCAAAAGTGACCAACATCATTGCAAAAACATACAGGATGTAAGCATAAATTCCTAGTAAAGGTATTTCCTCTCTTCCAGTCTTGCTCGTTATTTCTCTCTTTCTCTCCTTCCTGCACTTCAAAGGATTAGGCCCAAAACTCTCCTCAGGCCGCTTGAATAAAACAGATACCGCTATTACAAGCATTGCGATCACGCTAGACAGCCGCATTTCACTGCTGAATCCATACTTTTGCAAGATGAAACCGAGACCTGGAGCCTGAGCGAGGCCTCCGAGGCTACTCCCGCACATCACTATTCCGTGGGCCAGTGATAAGTTCTTTTTGAAATAGAGGGGCAAAATCAGCAATGGAGAAAAATAACACAAACTTTGTCCTATCGCAAACACGAGTCCAAGTGTGAAATAAGTTACAAATATACTGGATGCGAATGATGTCGCCACGAGTGAAAGGCCAATTAATGTTCCTCCAAGAAGCAGTGAGAGTCTATAGCCAACCAGGTCGAAGACTCTCAAGGTAATTCCGATTTCTAGTACGCTTTGAAGATTATTTTAGTTGGCTAGCCCCCCTCAGTCCACTGCGTCCGCATAAATTAATGCGACACCATTTTGTAAATCTTTCTTTTTGGATATGAATTTTTGAGAGTTTTAAGTCTTAATGCAGATTATGAACGCGGTTATGAATATGGGCAAAGGTTACCCAATGGTTTCCGTGAAATTCATTTCAGCCAGATTTATATCCTATCCATAATGGATAAGCACATTAAATTTTCAAAAGGAGTGTTACCCTTCAAATTTTTGAGTGTTCTCACCTTTTTCTGAACTGAAACTAGTCATTGCTGCAATAAACATCTAAGCGAATGAACTATCGTTTCGAAAAAGAGTTATCACATATTATCAGGCCTGTAGAAAGCCAGATCTGGCTCAAAGTTCTTGCCCTGGGGCCACCCCAGCTACCCCATCCTTATCAACGGGTCTCAACATTATTACTGTAGAAGGCAACAGTTATATAAAACAATGTATCGTGTTATAAAACATTGAAATTAAACATAAGTTATTTCAAAAACTTTGCTGGTTACCTATGCTGTTGATCTCCAGCAACAAATTCATGCAAAGTTCTTACGAAACCGGAAGTGACGTGCATTATATTTTGAAAGTTGCTTATGTCAGTTTAGTTCTGTAAAGACAGTAAACGCTCAATAACTCGAACCCCCGATAGCTCGAACATTCCCTAACTCCATTTGATATTGCTTCCCCCTTGAACCTAGCGTAATACTTTCATATACAAATGCCATCGATAATTCGAACCATCAATAACTGGAACATCCCCTTACTCCAACTGATATTGCTTCCCCCTAGAACCTAGCATAGTGCTTTCACATATAAATGCCATCGATAACTCGAACCCCCGATTTCTCGAACCTCTGATATCTTGAATCATTTTTCAATTCTTGTATTGGCGCTTTTTCTCGATCATTCGAACTGGTTTTGGTGAACAGGCCAAAATATTAATAATGTATGAATCGCACCAGTGTTTTTTCATTCATGCAACCAAAATGCTGTTTTGAAACAGAAACAAATTTGTTTAGTCTCGTAATTTGCAAAATGCAAGAAAAAATCACTCCATCACCATCACCAAGATAATGTTTTCACTAGGATCAGAATTTTATTGAAGCAATCAAGTTGAACCCGAAAGACCAATTCATTCAACAATAGAATTCTGATATGGAAAAATCACAGAGGGGAAAAAATGTATAAGCGTGTAAAATCATGTAGATCAAAAATAAGCAACACAGAGAGTATCTTGCAGATCCTTATATAAAAGACGCAATAGACAATTATCACGCACCTATTGCTTTGTAACTACGTTGAAGACAACGATATGTCGAAAGTGTATACTGCTGGATAAAGTTTAGCAAAAAATGCGTGAAAAGATTTGGCTTTCCTTTTGAAATTCTTGGTTGCGTTTTCATCGCCAAGATACTTCCTGTTACTCTTTATAACCCTAAAAATTTTCGGAGCCGCACATTATGGTTGCGTTTACACAATAGTGAATCCGATCCGGATCGGCGTTGCATTTACACGAGAACTGACAGTTCCGTATACTTTTTGCCCCGCTGTCTGAAGACCTTAGGTATCGCCTCTGGAGATGATCCCGTATGGATCCGATCTGGACAAGATCACGTGTAGACGGTTGGATATGGTTTAGATAGGATCCATTTACGTTCTGATTTGTGAGTGAGATAGAATAAATGTAAACTCGAGGTGTTTTTATTTCGTGGTTTTTGCGTCAAAAAACAAAACACTAAGTTGACTTACTACTGTTGAAAAATTACTTCGAAAAGATGGATCAAGGAATCTAAGAGACGTGTATAAAGAAGCTTCTTTACTTTTAAATTCGTTTTTTCTTAACAGCTCTTTCAGGTTAAATTGTGAGTGACTTTACCTCGCCATGTTCAGTTTGGATTGTTTGTTTTCATCTAAATTGTTTTAAAAACCTCTGATGCACAACAATTTTTTAAACGCGCACGTGCGTAAGCTGAAGATCTCATCTTGATCCGACCCCATGTAAACGACTGGGATCGGATCTACAAGTATCCGGATACATGTGGATCCTGATCTGTTCCAGGTCTCGTGTAAACAGGGTCTATGTCGATGGACATTCAAATAGACGATACCTTACAAAAAGCAAGAAGCCTACTAATTTTTAACAAAATTCAACTCCATCAGTTAAAGTCAAAACGAAATATCTTCTCTTTGCCATTTGTTAAAAGCAATGTCATGTAAAAATGCTTAAAATAAATATCAAATCAAATCACAAGTCTCTGTCTCTCATTGCATCAAGAATTGATGGCATATGTTAAGCCTTTAAAAGCAGCACCATTCAATCCAAGTAAATTATATAGTATTGACAGATTCTTCTTCGATTGCTATCACTTCAAGCTTCAACTGTTTGAGGAGAAGTTCATTTTTCTCTTCATTTTGAGAATGAAAATATCGCACTAAGAACATCAAAAGCATTCCCATAACAGCACATCCTCCAGCAATGAGAAAAGCAAGAATATAGTTGCCAGTGACAGTATACAAGTAGCCTACAGGAGAAATAAGACAAGATAATAAAAGGAAGGAAGCGATTTTAAGTAGGCCTCATTTTTCTGTGTCTTCAACAATAGGGAAACTTTACTGAACTTTTCAGAAACAGTAAGAAAATTTTTAAAAGATATAAAACCTATTCATTAGGTATAAGTTATTCAACTTTGGATGTTGAAAATTCAGGAAGCCTTGCTTGATAAAATCAGGTAAATTTCACCCTGCGATTGTAACGTGTTGCTAAATCATAATACACATCATTCCATCGTTACACTCTGCATGATTTTGTCTAACATTGAATAGCAAACTGAATTAAGAGATATTTTATCAGATGTCTTAATGTATAAACAAAAAAATTCGATATGATTTGACATTAATGATTGCTATGTTTAAATGAATGATGCTTTTGATAAACACGACATAATTCTTTTATCCCAGTTCAAACCACAATTATTTTACTAACCTGCAAGTGGGGGGCTGCAAATGATAGCAGCCCCCGTAACGAATTGATTGACATTGTATCCTCTTTTAAATTGCTGCGTTCCTACAATTTCCCTGACAATAATTAAATTAGAGGCACTATACATTCCTTGGGCAAAGCCAAAAACAAACGAGATTATGGCTAGGCCAGCAAACCCTTTTAGAAATGGCAAAAACATTAATACTCCCATAAAAGCGGTCGAAATCTGACACAAAGCCAAATTGCTAGCCGCCTTCATGGATGACAGCTTGCCAAAAGCTATTTTGCCAATGAACTGTGCGATCGAAGTTAGGCCTGGTAAGAATGTAGCTTCAGTGTAAGGCACTGCTTTGTCAAGAGCCAAACGTACCTGAAAAGTAATAGTTTGCATACAGACACATGTAGAAACATCAAAACCAATTGGTCATGTTGAATTTTAAGCATTGTATGATTTCAAGATATCTTTACCAGTGTAAACTCAATACTCAAATTGCTTATAAGCAAATTGCTTTGTTTTTTGCTTTTCTTGTCATTTCCAATAATATATTTGAAAGTCAGAAAGAAGGAGAATGTCGCGATTGATTGGTTCCTGGTTTTTGATCCGTCGGTAGCCGCTAACCACTCACCTAATTGAAGAGTCCAAGAGAGAAAATGAACACGTTCTATCTTCAAAGGTTGGAATCAATTGCTTTCCTCTAGACTGATTCGAAGAAAACCTTTGTCAAAAGGCGACTTTGCTTGCTCAATAATGTTGACATTTTCGCCATAAAACGTTTTCAGATTTTTGAGTAAATATATTTCATACAAATAAGCTTTGTAGCTGGCGAGAACATGATTTAATGTCCTGTCGATTAGTCGATGACACGAGCACCCAGCATACAGAACTTTGGAAGAAGTGGCTTCTGTTCTTATCATGGAAATATCAATGTGCTCAAAGAGGAAAGAAAAGCATATCGATTGAAAAATCAAATAATTTTTCATGCTTTGTGCAAAGAAGGAAAAAAACAAACTTAATTATCAAAGCTTGAAATGTTCAGAAATTGTCTCGATTTATCTTTTTTATACAAAAAGTTCAGAAATAGAGCTTAAGTAATTTCCTTTCATTTTTTAGGTATAAGGGCCTGTCTACACGATGAAACATACTAATACAAAACTCCATGGAACATGTGTTGGATAATGGTCACAGAACACATACAGTCATGTTAGCCTGATGTATTCAACATATACGATAATATCCGCTGTTATGAACATTTGAAAGATAAAAAGGAATCGAATGTGACCATGGGCCAAGAACTGGACAATTCCTGAAGCCTTTCATACAAATTTTTGTGAACTTGAACAAATTGATATGTCGAATCTCGGCATTAAGTGCGGTCCCAACAGCTCGTTCCAGTTCCATCTGCAATTTTGCAGCATGAGTACGTTCGTAATAGACGATTTTGATTGGAAAATTGAACATCGTAAAACATGTTCAAATTTTTTCCGCATGCAGCTAAATTCTCGTACCAGACAAGGCTGTATCATGGACCAAGCCATATGATCAAAAATTTGTTCTTGAATATCATACAACATATGTTTGACGATGTTTCATTATGGTTTGTATCAAGAAGTTGTATCTTGTAGACAGGCCATAAGCAATTTGGGTTTAACTGAAAGTAGCCATGATGTTCTTTGAGGTCCAAATATTGAGATGTCTTATTTACAATCAATTACATCTCTTTTTCATAACTCTTTTATGTTTAATGTGTTTTATGTTTAATAATACTGCATATCAATTTTCGATACTTTTTTGTCACCAGATTTGTCGCATTTCCTACATTTTCTAACTCTATGAAAAAAAATTATTTGGCTTCTCTCATCCCCAAGATGAACTTCTATTGAGCTCCTTAGATTCTGATTTTTTGCTTGAAATTATTTGAGAAGAAGTTCGAGAAGAGATAGGTTACCCTTTAGCATGCACATATTATCAACAAAAAAGTTTCGCTTTCAAACGTTAAGGTGAAACTTGGAAAATATGAAACAAACCATAATGTCTATGAATATTTCAATAACTTAGTTATGGAAATGGAGTTATGGAAAACGGCATTAAACTGTAAATTAAACAACGTCCACAAGTTGTCAAAATAAACTTCATTTGTGAAGATGTGGTTCTTTAAGGCTGCGCTCACATTGAAGCAAAAAAGAGAAGCCAAGCGAACAGGGGCAAACAAAAGCAAACGGAACAACATGCTGTGAGCGAAAAATCGCGAATCAACCGGTTTCGCAGGATGAAATTTGATGGCGCAGTGGCTGATTTAAAACAAAAATAATGATTTTATCTGAAAGTTGATTTCTTAAATATTCTCTATTTTCAAAAGAAAGACGATTTTTAGTTCACGAAATAAAAAGAGGCACGACCTGATTTTCATGAATATTTGCTTTTATCTGGTGAATATCATCATTTGATGCCGCAGTTGAGGAATGACGAGGCTATTTCAGATTCAGAACATAGACATCTACGTTTTATAGTCGGAAATAAATTTATATTGGATTGGGGATGGCCATTGTTTTTCTTCCCATTTAAAGTACAGTTAGCAATTATTTGGGCCAGCTTCTTTCCCAAAAAAGGCTATGTACTTTCATACTGGTTTGGTTGAAGACCAGCATTGCCAGACTATCCCCAATTACTAATCGGTTGTATGGCAACGGTATGTATGGCTAACGTCCATTGCTGTTATTCTTTGCCGTTCGCAGCGAGCAAATACATGAGAAGTAATCTTCTCGCTACGTGTCGCTATCGCTCTGTCTTGATATAAACAGGCGCTTTGTTTTCAGTACAAACTTTCTGAGTGCGAATTTGCTCATTCGCTTCGCTACGCTATTTCGCTCAATGTGTACGCAGCCTAAATCAAAATAAAGATGTTGGTCTATATTTCAATACTTACTATATGCACATAGTCTATGTTAATTCCAAACTGCCAAAACATCGTCGAAAGAATGAAAATCATATATGCTTTGTTCTTATGCAGAGGTAGGTACTTGGATCCAATGGCAGTGTCGTTCCGTTTTGCATTCTCTACACAACTCCATCTGTTGAACCCGAAGCTCTCCCCAGGCCTCTTAAAAATAACTGACATTGGAATAATGAACAAGGCAATGACGCTGCACAGCCGTATTCCTTCACTGAAGCCATTATGTTTTAAGATGTAGCCAACGATGGGCGACTGAGCTAGGCCACCAAGATTGCTCCCCGATAAGACTATACCATGGGCGAATGACAAATTCTTCTCAAAGTACAATGATAAAATTAACAAAGACCCGTGATAACACAAGCTCTGACCAAAAGCGTATAAAACTCCAAGCGTCAGGTAGATGATGATGATGTTTGAAGTGAACGATGACATCAATAGGGCGACGCCTATCGACATGCCTCCAAGAAATATTGAAAGGCGAAAGCCTATCCGATCAGAAATAATGACTGCGACTGTTGCGAACATGAATAGCAATGATGACGGAATTGAACTCGCCAATGCTTGAATAGAGAAGAAGAGGTTGAACTGTCTCTTTTGAAAATATGATTTTAAATAACATTATAATCATAAGATAAACAAATCATAACTATACTGAAAACGTTTAACGATGCTTTATGAATATAATTTCAAAATAAATGAAAATATATGCGTATTTTAAATGGACATTAAATGCATTTAAGGTTTATTACTGTTAAATGGAAGGGGCCAAAGCATCGAGCCTGGAGCGGGTCCGACGTCGCACTCGTCTTCCCTTGGTGAATAATTCACTATTTGAATACGTATAACAGTTGATAAATATACTTAATTAATAGAATAACTGGTATTTTAAATAATCAGACGATGGCTTAAGTTCAAATCTTGCTCCTATAGCTTTGGCGAAACTGGGCAACATTGTTGCGCGACAATGTTGCTCGGAATTTTGTTGATTTTGTTGTCGTCGAAAAATGTTGGCCAAACTGGACAACATTGTCGTGCAGCATCTTTTGCTGATGTTGTCAAAACTCTCAGAAATGAACACCTTTAATGATACGTTTGAACCCCGAGCTGCCCCCGCGGCCTCCATCGCTCTGGCGCCCTTGCTGCGAGTTGCATTATCCTAGCTGTAAAAGTGGTCTTTGTTTTTTGCATCACCATCCTTATCCAAAGAAATAGGATAAGACTGAAAAAAGAGCCTTTATTATTCGTTTCCTTTCATAAAACATACAAAAATGTGAAAGCTTTGTACGATGAGCACGGATACAATAATCTGTTAAATTCCCTATTGGTTTTCAGCCAAACAGCTTTTGCTCAACTGGCGTGTTGCCACGCAGGATGTCCCGTGTGACACACTCTTTTAATAGCCGCAACTACTCAGATAAATAGAGACCATGATCAAACTCTATAAAATAATTTACTTAATAAAATCTGCTATTTCTCAACCTACTTCAAGCAACTTTTTTTGAGCATCTACATCGACAATTTCTTTAATAAAACGAAGATATTCATCCTTGTTCTTAAGGGTCAAAAGATTTTGTCGTACAATTCTTTCTATTGCCCAACCTCCCCAAGTGCCCAGATTTAAGTTTGATGAAAGAATGTTATCACTCACCTATCGAAGCATTGCTTGCATCAAATTCCTCCTGCATTGATACATAAATGGACCCAAATGTACGGCTGAAGCCATATCCTGTAAATTGAATCAAAAATGCAAATCCACAAACAAGATAATGGAATTTACTACTTGAACTTTCTTCTTTTTCTTGAACTCTGTTCATCTCTATTTGTTAAAACTATTCCGATAAAGCAGGTAAAACGAAACTTCGTAGTGCCTTCGATTTGTAACCTCGATGGAAAATGAGATGTCACCTCAAAGACGGTGTGTCACGCTGTTCATTGGCTGGCAGAAAACCTTCTACTACGCAGTATTTTCCCACTTTTGTCCTTAATCTTTATTGTTAAAGGCCATATGTCTCACTTGCAATGAATTTTCATTTCTGTCTCATTTAAACTACCGTCAAAATTCATCCTCGATCCCGTGCTTTGTACAAAACAAAAGCGATAATTTGCAATCAAATCAGATAATTAGATAACTTTTTGCGGGCGATCACTAAAAAGTTCAACCAAATGGCTACCTTTAAAACACGGAATCCGGAATACGAAATACGGAATCCGGAATACGGAATCCGGAATATGGAATCCGGAATACGGAATCCGGAATATCGAATGGTATTGAATATGGAATGGTATATCATTTATCGATGTTGATAGACAGGATATGCAGATAAAGTGGCATCCAGGATATGAAATACAATGTCATATAACGTGATTTAAAGTTCAGCACTAAGTATGAATAAAAACAAGGAACGAACATGAATCCCACTCGCAATGTTAGAAAAGAAAAGTCAGAACGTTTTATCATTCGTCGTTACTTTCATATTTCAAAGATGCTTAGGTAGAGATAACATTGAGGGGGCACAAGGGGCTCAACTTTTATTTTAACAATAATCTTGGAGGCCCTCCTTGACAGTAAAATGTCCCTCGGGATACATGTCGTGGATATATACTTAAGGAATTTCGCTTTTATCGTTCTGAATTTTGCAAGGTGCCGTGATGCGAGTTGATGAAGATACAAAACGATCCACAAAGTAATACCTTAATGGGTTATTCTTGGTTACCTGTTATTTACCAACCCATTGCCCAAAATGATATAATAACACAGGGAAACAATGCGGAGTGACATTGTGATCATGGGAAGGCTTCCAAAGCATTGACATTTTGGGTTAGTTTTTGTATAATGCTGCTTTGTGCTTTGCCTCGCAACACACGTCATGCTTCGCAGCAACCGCACCGCCGCGCCTCACTTGTGTTCTATGCTTGTGTTGCTCGGCAATTTAGTTTAATGGTTGCTACAAATAAGGTTATACAGGAAATATATTTTGAAGCTCATTTTGCTTGTTTTTCGACGTTCACACTTTTTTAATCAACTCAGAAACACATTTGCATTTTCTCAGCATAATATCTTTTAATCCTATTAACCTCGCAGATTTTGAATAGACCTTCGCTTATCATTTATTTGTCCCTTGAGCCATACCATTATGTTGCACAATTATGTATTTAGATACTAAGACAAATATGTTCAGTTTGTTTTATGAGAACGCTTGTTTATTTCGTGGATATATATCTTGCTGTTCTGAGAAGTTTTTCGTTTTTTCCTTTTGATTCTGGGAATGAGTGCTTAGACCGCTGAATTTATTACATTGACGAGACTTTTTCTGTAGTCTGGGTCGAGCGAATATAAAAATAAGAAGACATACGGAAATTTGTTCCTTGCTTAAAGTGCCTGTGACATAATTTTTTTTATTCGCTTGATTGAAACGTTGCACTGCTCTTATAGTAGATCTGAACTTTTTTGGAATAAAAGCGTTTTGATATTGAAATTAAGCAAAATAGTGCGGCCTAGCCAAGTCGCTTTATCATCATTCGGCATTCTCTTGTGACGTCATGGGAGGAACTCGTTATTGTAGCAATGTAAGCGCTACCTTCAAAAATCTCATCCTCGCTGCCACTACTTTCTCCGGAAATATCGCTCATCTTGGACCTGTTAGATTTCCCTCATTGACTACGATACAAAAACTCGAAGGAGAAGGCGATCGGGTCCCACCCGTGACGTCACTGTCTACTCATTCTGAAAACCAAGATGGCGAATTTTGGCGTAGAAGATCGCCAATAACTCCTTCATTTATCACAAAACGTAGAAACTAATCTCAGAAAGGAAAATAACAGGCCTTTTTACATAAGAATATATATACAAACCCGAAAGTATGAAAATCATGTCACAGGCACTTTAATAAAGGATCACAGGACAGTAAGGAAGTAAATAGTGGAAGCTTTCTCTAGAAATTCCAAAATATTCTTTTTTGGTAACGAGAACTATCAATGGGTAGCTGGACTTTAGTGAAGAATCTTCACTTCCAACTATACCAGCAAAGATTACTAGTTCTATTAGACATAACGACAACTCTGACATAATTAATCAAGTTTCAAATTAAAATAAGGGTAGCTGCAATACAGTTAATTCAAAATTTTAATTTCTATAAGCTTTCAAATCGCTGAAGTTGATAAGCTGATTGGCCTTCGGAATTTTCGAATAATGACATTAGGGTTGAGCCCCCGGAGCCCCCACCCTGAATGCTGCCTCTACCTTTGTAGATTTTGAAATTAACGGTGATAGCTGCTAAAAAGTTTCCATTCTTTATCTTAAAATTGTGAGTTGGGGTCTATGTAATCTAACATTCTAAATATCGTTTATGATTTGTTAGTTATATTAAAAACTGGATTCACGTTCCGTTTTGTTACACAACATATATAAAGATTTTGAACACCATAAATTTTGTGATTATTTCTGCTTTACTTGTCTATAGATATGCAATGCATCTCAAGTGCACCAACGGTTTCAAGTGGTTTATAATCAGGGCCACCGAGGGCCACATCGGGCCCAGAGGCAGGCCCAGTCCTAAGAACAATTTCAACCAAAGCAGTAAATTTAAAATGCATTTAATAAGGATTTATGTATCTATTGTTTTCTTTATTTGCTTGTTACTAATGTTTATAAAGTATTGTTAAACTGGACGTTGATAAGGTTCTAGAGCTTTACCTTTTTATTTTGATATGAAAATTGAGCCCCCTGTGCCCCCTCAATGTTGTCTCTGACTAAGCATCTTTGAAATATGAAAGTAACGATGAATGGTAAAACGTTCTGATTTTTTCTTTTCTAGCATTGCGAGTGGGATTCATGTATTCACACAACTGTACCTCGTTCCTTTTTTTTTTATTCATACTTGGTGCTGAAATTTAAATCACGTTGTATGACATAATATTTCATATCCTGAATGCCACTTTATCTGCATATCCTGTCTACCAACATCGATAAATGATATACTATTCCATATTCAATACCATTCGATATTCCGTATTCCGTATTCCGTATTCCGTATTCCGTATTCCGTATTCCGTATTCCGTATTCCGTATTCCGTATTCCGGATTCCGTATTCCGGATTCCGTATTCCGTGTTTTAAAGGTAGCCTCAACCAAATTGTACTACTGAGCGAAACGCAGCGGGCAGCGCGTGAAGGTAAAATAGTCTTGGGCGCAGGCTCTCTGTTGGCTTGTCGCTGGCTTTCATCGAGTTTTGCTTCATTCAATAGAGATTAGGCTTTATTGGGGCCGACGAATTCCTGTTAGGTGCCTTTTGTTATTGTATTTTCATCTCACGATATCACGCAATTTCTTCAAAATTATTTCAACATATTCATCAACCTTCAGTAATCACATCTGTCTGCCAACATTAACCCGTTGACCAAGTTTGTTTGTTTGTCGTGATATTTTGCATTTATATCGATTCTGTATTATTCCATCGTGTTTCTAGCTTTCACTTTTGTTGGATTTATAATATTAGATGAATGGCATTACAAGAAATAATTTTACAAACTAGTTAGCATTTCAATATCTAGACCATATCCAACCGTCTACACGCGATCTTGTCCAGATCGGATCCATACGGGATCATCTCTAGAGGCGATACCTAAGGTCTTCAGACAGCGGGTCAAAAAGTATACGGAACTGTCAGTTCTCGTGTAAATGCAACGCCGATCCGGATCGGATTCACTATTGTGTAAACACAGCCATAATGTTCTGCTCCGAAAATTTTTAGGGTTATAAAGAGTAACAGGAAGTATCTTGGCGATGAAAACGCAACCAAGAATTTCAAAAGGAAAGCCAAATCTTTTCACGCCTTTTTTGCTAAACTTTAGCCAGCTATAGACACTTTCGACATGTCGTTGCCTTCAACGTTGTTACATGGCAGTAGATGCATGAAAATTTTCTATTGCGTCTTTTATTTGAATAAGGATCTGATATTCTCTTTATTGCTTTTATTTGATCTACATTCATTTCTTCTTTCGAATGAAATTATATATAAAAGGGATCAAGATTCCGAGTTGGGACATTTTGGAAAATTGGTTCTTGTCACGTGACAGTGACGTAATTGTCGGAGCGACAAGTCATGGTCAGAAAAAAGTAAACTTTTCAAATTTTAAATCTAAATACATTTTTAGATTGCTCTTTCAAAGTTATTCCGACTATACAAAAGAACCATAGCCCTCTAACGTACGGTTTCAAAGTTATAGGCGTTTAAAATTGCACTTAATCAGGGGGTAACGTCGTATAATACTTATGGTATGTTTGTCTGTCTCAGATGAGTTGACAAAAGTGAGCCAAAAATGAATAACAAGCGTGATTTCTGCTTCTATTACAGTTATCTTAAAGAACATTTTTCTACAAATCGTTTCCTTTAGATGAATTATTGAGCTTCTTTCTTTTGATGTTGCCCCCTGATTTTTTTGAATTACAAACTTCCTTGTTGGTTTAATGTTATTTAATTTGAAGATTATACAGAAAATGTACGATCTTCATTCTTTAGTGGTTTTGGCTATTCACTGAGTTGCAAAAATCACATGGACCCACCTACATGTAGCACTACGATACGTTATAGAAACAAACTATGTAATAGAAACAAACTATGTAAAAACATACCTGACCAACAAAAATGGTCTAAGGTAGCCACTCATCACAAGAGTCCTCGCTAGACATAAAGTCAAATACTTCCCAGCCCGGTGGCAGAAACAGCGATTATCAACAGCGGAGAGGAAGGGGATAAAGAATCTGATACGAATGACTGTGTGGCAAGAGACAATTCAAGTGACGAAAGTGAATGGGAAGTTCCACGTCTCACGTTTCATGTCTCACGTACAGCTGCCACAAGAGACAACATCAGGGGCGCAGTGGCTGGGGGGGCAGGGGGGGCATCCGCCCCCCCTGGCAAAGATTTTGTCGGATTGTCGGAAAATCCAACGTTTGTCAGAAAATTTGAAATATTAGACAAAATGTAAGGTTTTCATCGATCCTGTCCGAAAGGTGGCATATTTTTTTAAACCTGTCGTAAAATAGGGCATGTTCAACCCTTCTTACTTATTTTCATTAGTGTATTTATCGGAATCATCGCATTGCTGAAATTTGTAAAGGAAATTAACTCTCTGGTCTCAGTTTTTTTATAAACTCCCATTTCCGACAGTTAAAATTCAACTCAGTTCATTTCGAAATGAATTCACTGGTGTTGTAGAAGACGCAAAAAGTTATTGTTTACGCCTTGACTTAGAAGAGCAAAATTTTGTCGAGCGAAGAATACGCAGAAAAAAAGATGCCAGGGGAAAATTGCATGGATGAATTAGAAGGAAATAGGGAATCCGTATATCATCGTAATAGTAGATCAGCTCAATGAATACAAGATTCACGTCTCATAAGGGAATTTTGACAAATTTTGCTTTGCTCAACCCTGAATGTTTTCAAAAAACAATTGAAAGGCAGTTGTGTGCAGTGTAATTCAAAAAGGTTGCGAAGAATTACGGCCTGGATGACGAAAAATTAAGAGATGAGTACAGCTCTTTCGTCAATAATTACCGTAAATTTTGGAAAGTTGCAACCCTCTCCCGGCTGCAGGAGAAAGAGAAAACTTTTCAGTTCCATTCAGTTCTTCAGTTGATGATAAGTATAACCTGCAAAGTGCCTTTCCACAGCTGGTCCTTTTTTACAAGGTTCTCGTCACTTTGCCAATAGGTTCAACAAAGTATGAAAGAGCTTTTTCAAAGCTGAGGATTGTAAAAAAGTCGGCTACGGTCAAAGATGGGACAAGACCGCCTTTCCTCTCTGATAACAATCAACGTCGAAAGTGATATTTTACAGTCGATAGACCATGGTGACATCATCGATTTGTATGCTGCCACACCTCTTTTGAGAAAGATGCTGCTTGAGTAACAGTTAAAAGGAAACTATTCTTTTGGACGCGTTATATCTATTTAAGGTTTAGCATAAATAAATGCAAAGTAATTATGATGGGATTTAAAATTTGCCAAAAAAACTTTTTGCTATAAACAGCTATAAACACTAACTTGACAGTTTATTGTCTAGTATAGCGAGAAGACTTGTAGGGTGTAAATTTATAACTAGTTGCAGTTTTGTTTATAGCGATTTATATTTGGTAAGTTTTGTTAGAATAAAGACTATTGTTGAACTTGAAGGTGTATAACGAACGATCCATTCGTTAACGATTTCCAGATCCATTCGCGATATTGTAGTATCAAGTGTTGCAGTATATGCAGCAAGGGTAATCTTCAAGGAATATATTGAGAAAAAATTTGTCGGAAAAATCATAGTTTTATCGGAAAATTTTCAGCTTTGCCCCCCCCAAAAAGTTAACTCCCACTGCGCCCCTGGACAACATCAACGAAACATCTCTGAGATAAGTTACAGTAAGTTTTCACTAAATCAGGGGGTAACATTGAACGACGTTCAATAATTCATCTAAAGCCCACGATTTGTAACATAAAATCTGCTTTAAAATAACTGTAATAGAAGCAGAAATCACGCTTGTTATTCATTTTTGGCTCACTTTTGTCAATTCATCTGAGACAGGCAAACATACTATTAGAATTATACGACATTACCCCCTGATTAACTGCAACTTTAAACGCCTATAACTTTGGAACCGTACGTTGGAGGGCTATGGTTTTTTTTATAGTCGGAACAACTTTGAAAGAGCAATCCAAAAATGGATTTAAATTAGAAATTTGAAAAGTTTACTTTTTTCTGACCATGACTTGTCACTCGGTCTAATACGTCACTGTCACGTGACAAGAACAAATTTTCCAAAATGTCCCAACTCGGAATCCTGATTCCTTTATATATACTTTCATTCTGAGCATTAAAATTTTTGGTTACTCAGGTCCTTAGATTGTAATGGAAAATTCCCTGCCTAAAAAGTGCTTATTGATTTAGAAAAGAAGCAAATTTAATTAGGCGTTATACAAAGGAGAGGATGTGCTTGATGGCTAACAATGGTGTAATTGATTGGAATAAAATGAAGTGTAATATGCATAGAGAAAGAGGAATGTAGAATTGCGTAGGTATGTAGATAAAGCAATAATGGATTGTGTAAAATGGCCTAAATTGAATCACTACAAACTTACATAAGCAACTTCAAAATATGATGCATGTCACTTCCGGTTTCGTCAGAACTTCGCATGAAAAAACTTGAATTTGCTTCTGGAGATCAACCAAAAAGAAATATAATCCAAAATGAAAGGCGATATGAGGAAATTGATATTTAAAACTGTTTTAGCAGTATCTTCAATCGTTGCCTTGGTCTAACACAGATCCTTGTGGGTTTCTGTTGGCAAAACTCTGGTAAAACTTCCTTTTTAAGGGCTGGCCTATTTAGGTCAATTTCTTTCAAATATGGATAGTACGGATGTAGGGCCTAAAGGAAGCTTTGCCAGAAAGAAGCTTTTGCAATGCTTGCTATGTGCATCGGCATTTCTTGTCCAATTCACAGCGTTTGGATTTTACCGTGGATTCGGATCCATCTACGTGTCGATGCAGGAAAAGTTTACAGAAAGCAACGCGCTGATAGGTAACCAGCAAAGTTTTTAAAATAACTTATGTTTAGATTCAATGTTTTATAACACATTTTTTTATGTAACTGTTGCCTTCTACAGTGATCATGTTGAGACCCGTTGATAAGGATGGGGTAGTCGGGGTGGCCCAAGGGCCAGAACTTTGAGCCAGAACTGGCTTTCTATAGGCCTGATAATATGTGATAACTCTTTTTCGAAACGACAGTTCATTCGCTTAGATGTTTACTGCAGCAATGACTAGTTTCAGTTCAGAAAAAGGTGAGAACACTCAAAAATCTAAAGGGTAACACTCCTTTTGAAAATTTAATGTGCTTATCCATTATGGATAGAATATAAATCTGGCTAAAATTAATTTCACGAAAATCTTTGGGTAACCTTTGCCCATATTCATAACCGCGTTCATAATCCGCATTAAGAATTAAAAACCCAAAGATTCATTTTACCAAAAAAGAAAGATTTACAAAATGGTGAAGCATTAATTTATGCGGACGCAGTGGACAGAGGGGGGCTAACCAACTAAAATAATCTCCAAAGCGTACTTGAATAATCTCCAAAGCGGACTTGAAATCGGAATTTTTAACACCTTTTGCGATCCATTTACAGCAAACACGAGGAGTTTACTTACAATGCAGCTCGACAGTGTCAGATTACGCCTGGAAATGAACGCCGTACAAACGATACAAAACGCGGTATCGAGGTCGTTATTTTTGCTATTGATTTTTATTAGAGGACATAAAGTTTTCTGTTTGCGAATGTGGAACAAAGACAATTCGTTTAGGATACGGTAGATAGCAACAAAAGTTTAACCAACACCCAGGGCCACTGAGAGAGGGAAAGGAGGGGGCAAATTGCATCAGAGCTTCAAGGTGTAGGGGGCCTCAGGTGTTAATGAGTTAAATTTTAAAAATTGAATAAATCAAATGAAATAAAAATATGCATGAAAAACAATAAGAGTTTTCAACGGTCTGAAGAATATGATTACACGAAGTATTATGAATGGCATTTTATGCTAATTTACATTTTATGCAAGACAGTAAGCTATTCTCAGGGCGTGGTTGCAAATATTTTCTACCGCTCCGCTCCCAGGCTCTTAACTCCGGATTTTGTCCTTGAATCTCCTAAACCTATCGGTGGCCATGCCAACAAGTTGATTTACTGAAAATATCGATTGGATTGGTTTGTTTTTGCTGGTAGAAGCCTGCCCTTAAAGCGTGAATAATGCTAGAAATTATTTTAGAACAAGCTCGGAGAATAGCTTACTGTCTTGCTTTGCAATTATTGTAAAACAAAAAAAGGCCAAGTAAGGACCTGTTTATGCGGTTCATATACATCTTGCAAACAGGAAACTGTCGACAAGCAACAGACCACAAAAGAACGAAACCGTTGTATAATTGCACTTTTGATTAAAGATATAGAACTTTTGCTCATGATACAATAATATTGTAATATTCTTTGCAGCTTGGACCGGCTCCTTGTCAATAGCTATGACTTTCCTATCGACGCCGATTACATTCAGAGTCTTTGACTTGGTTGGCTATAGACTCTCACTGCTTCTTGGAGGAACATTAATTGGCCTTTCACTCGTGGCGACCTCTTTTGCATCCAGTATTTTCGAAACCTATTTCACACTTGGACTTATGTTTGCGATAGGACAAAGTTTATGTTATTTTGCTCCATTGCTGATTTTGCCCCTCTATTTCAAAAAGAACTTATCACTGGCCCACGGAATAGTGATGTGCGGGAATAGCCTGGGAGGCCTCGCTCAAGCTCCCGGTCTCGGTTTCATCTTGCAAAAGTATGGATTCAGCAGAGGAATGCGGCTGTCTAGCGTGATCGCACTGTTTGTAATAGCAGTATCTGTGTTATTCAAGCGGCCTGAGGAGAGTTTTGGGCCTAATCCTTTGAAGTGCAGGAAGGAGAGAAAGAGAGAAATAACGATTAAAACTGAAATGGATGAAATACCTTTACTAAGAAATTATGCTTACATCATGTATGTTTTTGCAATTATGTTGGTCAGTTTTGGAGTTTTCATACCCTTTGTGCATTTGGTGAGTTTCAGAAGAGCTGATTACGCTATTAGACAGGGAATTTTTGACAACAATTGAGCAAAGTGCCTAACCTTAGTTTTTGCTCTTGATTTGGGTACTATCAGGCTTGCTGCATATTTTAAGCCATGGAAGTATTTTTGAAACACAATATAAATCACTAGATGCATCGTTTCCTTCAAATGACCTCGACAGACATTCTGATAACTGCAACATCGCCTGTAATTGTGATGATTGAGTGCAAGAGGTATCAACTCATGCTTGGCATGTAAGTGCTATTAAATATTGCACTCTCTAGCTACTGTAAAAGATGAATACATTGTCGAGCGACAATGCTAACAAACTGACGGTCTTTCATTGCTGAGAAAAGCTCCTCTTCAATATAGCCTTTTCGAAGACAAATTTGTATTAGAACGTTTTCCTTTAGCTTCCATTTTTGTTCAATACTTACTTTCCCAGACGGGAAAATATATCAGCTCAAATGACATTCTTGAGTTTCTGAATAACACGAAGGTCAAAAAACTTCAACATCGAGGTAAAGCAACCTTAATTACGACCATCAGCCTTCAAATTCCACGTGCTTGAAAACTGGAGAACCGCCATTTTGATGACGTCATGCAAAATTTAAATAGCAATAACTCGTTATCTGCCGGTCTGATAGAGTTTAATCTTTCGAACTTTTTGCTCCTATTAGAATGCCAAACAAGATGGTTGGAGCGATTTTTCGAAAATGAGAATTAAAAATTTGAATGACCAGGGAAATGACGTCATCGATCACGTAATTTTGATCGTCTTACAAAAATATATGCAAGGCTTAAAATATTAAGCAAGGCTGATAGTACCCAAATCAAGAGCAAAAACTAAAGTTAGGCACTTTGCTCGATTGTTGTTAAAATTTCCCTGTCTATAACGTCTATGTTGATCAAGACAAAATCTTTCACGATGGAGTTCATTTTGTGCTGATATTATCAAACAACCTATACTTGCATTATACACACACAGTGTTTTCCTTCAGTAAAATGCTAGATTTCCTGTCTAGATTTTTAAATAAACTCTAGCAGTTCAATTGCAAACTAATGATAATCCAGTGATCATTTTATGGAAAAACTAAAAAGAATCAATCTTAGCTTCAAATTCCAGGTTCTTATATGAAGAAGAGTGGAATAATTTTTTATATAAAATCCATGTTCAATCAAAGGCGCGGACAGGTATCGACGGGCATCTCACTCAGCGCAAGGAATATTTAAGGCGTATTTGAATAAGATCAAGCTACGGCCTAACTTTCTGCTGGAACTGATTGAAAGCTGAGGCTTCTGTCGGGATAATCCAGCTTTTTCCTAGGAATAGTTAAACCATAAACAACTGTCTCGTGAACAAGCCAAGACTTGCGTACGAGAGGATTTTGGAGGACTTCTAAGGAAATGCAATTGAAAACAAGTCCATAATTGCTAAAAAATGCACCATATAATTACGTCTCCTTCCTTGCTCAGTATAATCCATTGGAATCATTTTCTTTTGATAAAACATTAGTTTTATAGAAAAGAATTCAGACGGAAATTTACGTTAGATTAATTTTCAAGAATTGTTGCAGCTACAAGCAAAAAGCTACTGAAGTTAATTAAGGCCGATTTCCATTTGACATTTTTGTGCGCGCGAACGTAGCGCCCAAATCTGAGCATGCGTAGTTAAAATCAAGTGATCTTGATTTTGCGTCCGCTGTGAGTGCCGGAAAATGATAGGGTCCCAACTTTTTTGTGCGCTCGGCCACTTGACAGCAGCACTTAACTATGCATGCTCAGATTTGGGCACTACGCCCGCGCGCAGAAATAATGTCAAATGGAAATCGGCCTTAACAGTTAACAATGGCGAACACTAACACGCAGCAATAGCTGTGTGTGTTACGATATGACGCGATTTAACCGTTGTGGCACAATAGGTGCCGTGGTGCATGAACGAGAGGTTAACTATGAATTTGTTGTAGAAAAGAGTATTTATCTGCTCGTTCGTCACGCGCAATGAGAAGTTTTACAGTATCGGAATAGATAATGTGATGCAATTTCTTGTGTATTTCTCAATTTCTTTACAATCTCTTGTTATTATATGTGCCATCCCATTGCTCTTTCAATTTCCATTTATCTATGCTAAGACGTTTCTTGCTTATTCAATTTCAATGATATTTCTTTTGAACAAGGATTATTTAATCTTAGGTACGCCTAGCGATGGACGCAGGCATATCATACTCAATGGCGGTATTTCTACCAGGCATCACCTCTTTTGCGCAAGCAGTTGGTAAGATAGGCTTCGGCAAGCTTGCATCTCTCCCGAAATACAACAAGCTCTCTCTCTGCAAATGGGCCATCATCGTTATAGGCATAGTGACAACATTTGTTCCAATATTAACCTCCTTTATTGGCCTTGCTGCTTATTCCGTTCTTTTTGGTATTGCTGATGGCAGTATTGCCACATCTACCATGCTCATCATTAGAGATTTGATAACAAAAGAGCAATTCAATAGAGGATATAGTGCATATCTTATCTGCAACTGCATCGCTATCCTTGCTGGTCCGCCGTTTGCAGGTATGTTCAACCTGTTATTTGCCTTAAAGAATCAAGCATAATTCGTTCAAAAGTATATGTTAAATAGTATTGATCTATGTACCCAAATATAGAGGCATTTGTCGGATAGCTTTAAAAACACAGTAGAAATAAGTGAATGATATTTATTGAGTGATAGGACCAAAAAAAATACTTCTTCTAGGAGCAAGCTGTTTCAGAAATTTAGATTTGAATTTGTTTTCAGTCTGCGTAAAACAGAAAATTTAATGTCACAATTCAGATCCTCACTCTTAATGCGACTCTTTCTCTGCATGTCTCCTTGTGTGTAATTATATAAATTCGTTTCTGTATAAATTTATTTCAGGATATTTGTACACGGTTTCAGGAACTTACTCCCTTGCATTCTTTATTTCTGGTGGCTTCGCTGCTGTAGGAGGTTTCTTGATGTTTGCAGTGCAATATTTCTATTCGGAAAACAAAAGGACTTCTTTTTCCAACTTATTGACGAATGGCTGCAATACCCAGAAAAGCAAGAAAATTTTCAGCTTCATGCAAAATTACTCCAAACCCTATGAATTGGCAAATGAAAAGACAACAGAAATAGCCAGTTCAAACCGCCCAACTATTCACAACTCCTTTATTTCTTTGCTTGAGTTAAGCAATGCAGAAAACTATGTTGATGATTCTATACCAGAAGAAGGCATGGAAAGTTACCTGCATTCATAAGAAATATCATGACCATATGTTATTCTTTTGAAAAAGGTAGACGTAATCAAAATGTAGCAAATTTGTTTAATTTGTAATATATGTGCTAGCAAATCATTAACGACGAAACAACCAGAAAACATAATTGCCTTGCGCTACAACACCATGATTTGAAAATGATTAAAACTCTTCCGATAAATTCACTTTGATTAACATGGCTTTGATATGAAGATTCGTAATTTTCTGATCGAAACGTCTGAAGTGTGCAAACTTGATACTACTAAAAACGATTTCATACGAGCAAGGCGGACTTTAGTTTTCGTCTAAATAGATGCTTTGTTTACAATTTTAATTTAGCCAAACAGAGCTTGCCAATCTCGCCTGGTTTGTTTACAACTTTCTCAAAAGCACCCCTAGCTGTGGAAGTAAAGCACTACTGCAGTTTAAGGCGGCCAAAAAATATACTTGAAATATAATCCGCCAAAATTAAAAATTTACAATGTTCATAAAATTTACTAAAAGGTGCCGCTGCTTTTGAGTAAATTCCTCGTTATATTCCAGGGTAAATTGTATCTCACTGAGGATATAGGCCTATTTTTCCAGCCTGGCCAAAAAGCTCTACTTAGGGCTTGTTTACATGAAGGCGAGTTTCCCTGCTAGCCGAGTTTCCCGGTAAGGCAGGTCAACTAACTGCCAGTATTTACATGTAGCCGGGAAACTCGGGCAGGCAGGATATAATTTCTGCAGAAAAATGAAGTAATATGCGTTTGATGCTATTTAAAAAGCAGGATCATTAGAACACTCAAAATACAAAAAACGTGAGATTTTTTAGAAAAAAGTGCTACACATGGTATGACACGTGCGTATGTCAGACAATTTTATCCAGTTTAGGCGGGAAACTCGGCAATTTGCTCTTTTACATGATTTGGCCGGGAAACCCACCTCCGCATCGTATCAGGTAAATGACATCACCGCAGGTACAGTCGAAGTTTCTTTTGATTATGAATGGCTCGTTGGCGCTCTTGAAATGAGAGGACACGTTCCGCAGCGTTTGTTGTTACATTTTTTTTACTTTCGTGGTTGGGTTGCAGGCTTGAATAGTTTTTTTATTTAGCGATTTGAATTTGGCTTTGGTGAGAATCTGTTTAATGTTTGATGGTTGTCGTTTGCTGTTGATCAACTTGATGTTTGTAAAGATTTTCTTTAGTTTTGGACTTGCGTCTAGAAGCTTGATAGTGTCTTTGATGACAAAGAACATATTTGGGTTCCTTGGGTTGTGAGTAGAAACAAACTGCTATTTGTGATATTGGTTTTACGGAATTCCGAAAGTAGTATATTGCTTTAGTATAAGAGTAAAGGCTTTACTTATTCCGTTTTCTGTCAGTTGGCTTGAGTAGCCTTTCCACTTTCAGCTCTTCTTCTACTATAAATATGCATATTCTTCTTGCTAAATTGAATGAGATGTTTCCTTTGGTATGGGATGGTTGGCATGATTTGAAATGAATGAACTGCTGTCGAATTATATACAGAGTTAGATTGACAAAATGTATTGCAGAGGTTTGTTACAGCAGCCAAAGAATTTCAGGCAATAATATTTCAATCAAGTATATTTGTAGCCCACAAACCTCTCCCCCCTTCCTCCCCCCCTTTTTAACGAGGCTTGCTTCGCGACGCTTTAGAGGAGTGTCAGGAAACTAACTGTTAAAGGTTGTTATTTGTTATGTGGCCGGCAGAGCACGGATCGGGCGGGTACACAGACATTTTTCAAAGACAGACTGTGTTTAGGGTGTCTGGGATCACGCCCCCTTCCCCTCCAGAAAATTCCAGAATTGATTTCGAGGAATCCTCCTTGGCTCTGCTTGCCTTCAGGGACCTAAAAACAGACAATTCTTTTTTTAGAAGCTTCATCCTAGATTCTTGAAATTTGGAACGTCTGTTATCACAAGTCACTTACACGAACGTACAGTCTTAGGTGCATCAAAAGCTAAAACAGTGGCGGAAATTCAGGCTTTCATTTGGGGGGGGGGTTAGGCCTACGATTTTCCGAAATTTCACGAGGGGATTTTGAGCTTTAACTAATTCGCTTGAGATTGTTATTATTTCTTATTCGTTATGGCCTCTGATGCCACGCTTCTCCGTGTTTTCTTGTATAAAGGAACGTTTTCTACGACATCGTACTTGATTTCACTACCTGACCGTTCAGCCTTATCTACTCAACAAATGAAACAAATGGTAGATTGGTTATCGTAGAAATATAGTCAAATAATGTATAGGCAGGCATGCACCCATAAAGAGAAGCAGACACTCTCACTGAAGACCCGTTTTCATGTTACCTGTTTTGTCAAAAATCATCGAATTAGTAGTTTTGAAACAAATCCTGAGCTTTACCTATAAAGAACAGCCTCTGTATAAATTTTATCTGCAACCATATGGTCACGTGTTGAACCAATGGTCACGTGACGACGAACCGGTAAGGTTTTCCTTATCGGTTCGTCGTCATGTCATATAACCTATCGTAATGGCGACAAACAGTGAAGTGAGTGAGATCGCAGCGCTTCCCGATGACGAATTTACATTTTCAGATTCGCTTATTTCAACTATTGATTTTGTTTTTGATGCTGACAGTCTTCCTACCACATTCATTTCGGACGACGATGTTATTGAACTGATTGGTGCGCAGGAATTTCCTTCAGGCACCGCGCAGCCATTGGGCTAGCAGGGGCTATAGTCCCTCCACTTTTTTGCAGTAATAGATCAGAAATTTTTTTGGAAAGTTTACTTTAACTATTCTTTGGCGCAGTATTGGATAGTATACTCCTAAGGAGTAGCAGTTTTTCTTGACTGGGAACCCTTCTTATTCATTTTCTAGGTGTTTTTCTTGAAGTTTTATTATCCCCAAGCTAATTTCATCTACTTCTATAGCTATTGATCTATTCTCTGAACCAGAATATTTGTAAAACTTGAGTGTTTTCTAAAAGGGGCGTTTTTAAGCGTTCTAGAAGGCGTGGCCGTTTGAGGCAGGCCTTGTTTGGGTTTACTACTAATTTGCCTGATTTGAAAAAATCACCTGAAATTCTTTAGCTGCTAACTCCATCCTCCACAATTCAGAGTGTTGATTCAAAGAAAAATTAACATTAAAATATCAGACCTTTGAACCCTTTAGTTAGATCTATATATCGGTACAAGCCCAAGATATAACCAGGGGCGGATTCAGATGGTGGCACCGGTGGCACGTGCCACGGTCAGATTTCCAAATTTAAATTTTTGGAAAATGATGGACTGTTCTAAGTATCCCGATATGGTCCTTGCTGTCTAACACTTCCTCTTCGCTCCAGTGTCGATCTACCACGCCCCCTTTCCGCTGTTAATTTAGTAGTACGCCATGTTGGATTTGCTTATTGTTTGCCTTTTGTTAACCACAGAATAATTGGCTCTACCAAATATGGACAGTAACAATCGTGCCACACTAGATAAAAATAGAAGTATGCGCGCACATTTTTAAACAATATGTTTTGAGACCAAATGGCTGTGCTTTTGTTCTTGTGCCACGGTCGAGGCTCTGTATGCTTCTGTTGAGACCCAAGAAATGTGTATTGAAATCAATTGCATCGAGACTCCGTATGTTCTTTCATTAAGTGGCACCGTGGCACAAATATTTAAAAAATGTGTTGTCGAGTATGAACTTGCTTAGGTGATTCCGGTGATTGCTGGGTAAACAAACAAAACGTGTTCGGTCTGCAGGAAACTGACGATTCAGCACGCAAGAATTTTATTGAGTTCGAATTTGAGTTTATTGCAAAGATTGCCTTTGCTTTGGCAATGGATATTCAAAGAATAGTTGAAAAATCTATTAAATCGCGAATCCATGCAGCTTGAAGGAACTTTTCGTGGACGAGCTGTCGAAGCTTCGCAAAAGTATGCCTAGTTTAATTTGTCAATAATTTGATCTGGCTAAAGATAAAGATAATTTTATCTGTCAGTTGTAAGAACTAGCCATTATTTATAAATTTTTAAATGTATATTATTTAAGTGCGTCCAGTGACTGGCTAACATCAGTTTGCATCGTTATTTGTTTGCAAGTTGAAATCATAGAGCCAGTATTGTTTAATGATAAAACGACAGGAGCGGTGACAGCTTTGCGCTAAATGTAACTATGTTTTCGGTATAAAAGCTATACCCGTCTCTGTATGCTCAGACTGGGCGTTTCCGAAAGACCAGTGGGCGTGGTCACCTAACACTATTCTTGTGCCACGGTCATGATTTTTTCTGCGTCCGCCCCTGATAACTATACTGTCTGAAGCGGCACCATGGTTGCCGCCGAGGGAAAAAAAATTTCGAATTTAGATGCTTCCAGTTTGCTGGAAAACGATCTTTTTGGAGCAATTTTTGATAAAGCAAACTTAATAGCCACAGGATGAAAGCTATTTGATGGTTTTAATCGATTTTCTAGTTTCGCTGTTGCATTTTTTTGCTTATGCAACATAATTTTCTTCAGATTGGGACACAATCTTTTCTTCCTAGCATTTCTTATTATTTTAGCAAATCAAAACGCCTTGCACCCTCCCAATAATTTTATGAAATGGAGCCTAATCTGGACATTAACCGCCAAGCCCAACATTATCGGCGGGTTCCTCAAAAACACCTCCTACCTTGGTACGCCCTTGGTATCTACTTATTAAAAATCATTTAGATTTAGCGTGCGACCTTGAGAATTGAGATGGTGTTTGAGGATCGTTGTTCAGAGGTGGTATGTTGCAAGGTGATTCTTGTTCTTTTCGCCTTTAGTAACTATTGTTGGGTTTATTTTATGTAAATCTTCCTCGCTTGCTACAAAGTGAAAATTAACTTTGGCGCCCCTGATATTTGATCGACAGGAGGGCAATTGCACCCCCCCCCCCTCTGCCCCCCTGCCAGCACGCCACTGCTTTTGCAATTAGACATGGCTTTGGTGCAAATGCATGTTTGTCATTTTTAAGGCATCTTTGGCTTGGCAAGATCAGCGTTTCAGATAGTTCATCATAGGCACTAGAACTCTTTGCTTGTATAGATAAACAAAAACGTATAAATTGTGGTTGATATCTTCTCTTGTCATTGGTGTAGCTTGGCATAGCTTTTGTTGCTCTTCCCACAATAACTTCATAAGAGGAGTAATTTCAATGGCTGCTTTTTCAAAAATTGATGACAGGTCTGAATGCAATTCATCACTCACATTACAACCACTTTCATGATCAGTTTCTCTTTGCTGCATGTTGACACAGGTGACACAGGTGTCTTAATATGTGAGCAAAAAGTTATCGAAAAGAAACTCTTTTACATGGTTTGTTCGGATCTCTGTCAAAGTTATTTTTTTTCCTTTCAGCTTTAAAAACTCCCTTAAATCAGCCTTGCTTCCCAGACTTTGGTATTTTTTGGTTTTCTCAAACCATATCTCTGCAGCTTTTCTCGGAACTCGAAACTTGCGAGATCAAGCATATAAATTGCAATATTTATCTATTTGATAAGTTTCCTGGAGCTATGCTGCTTTCCCCACCTGCTTCTGTCTTGTTGTAGGTGGGAATTAAGGATTGCTGCGATGTCCGGGTCAAAAGCTGGGTGAAGCTTTCTTAAGTCTTGTTTACTTATGGAAAGATCTTAACTGCATTCAGCCCAGTGGCCAGAGCTGCAATTTGGCCTTTTTGACAACCCACTGTACTCATTCTTCATAAACAAAAAGGCAGTTTAGATCCATGGTTTGATGGCCAAATTTCTCCATTTTGGCAGTTTCTCAAAACCCCTTGGCCGTCATAAATTGATTTGGCCGAAGAAGCAAAATTTGGTTGAATTCTGGTAGGATGTTGCAAAAAACAACGAAAATACAAAGGAAACAAATATTTTTGCACAGATAATAATCAAAAAATTTTAAAATAATTTCAAAATTGCAAATGATGAATGATGAAACAAAGCAAAAGATAACAGACAGTTTTAGATCAAAGCAAGTGAAAACTTTTGTAACCTACAAAGCAAATTTTGATTACGGTATCACTCCCAATAATTAGCAAAAATTTAACTTTTTGTATAGCGTTTAGCTGGCTGCATTTGGCTGCCAACCACAAAATATGTGGCTGCCAACCATTCAAAACAACTGACAATAACCTGAAGGTAGAAAGTCACAATTTACTCCCAAAATGAAACCACAGATGCTGGTGTAAAGTGTTTACATTTGGTAACGATAGACAATGGATCAATGGAAACAATGTTTTTTTACATAATATCAGAAGTATGCCAGAGTTATGCTAGATTCCAAATTATGCTAGATTTTATGCTAAATGACGATTTTTGGCCAATATCATGTTAATATTGCGCTAGATCAGGTCACACTGGCACCAGCCCACAAGGGAGTGGCTGGAACGGGACTAGCAGGCTTTCCCCTAAATTTTTTACGGCCACGCCCTTTGAATCACCGGAAACCACTCCTGTCAGAATATATTTTCGTCCTTATTCATAAACATAACGATTTCGAGAAGATTTCAATTAACATATAAATACAAAACCAAGTGAGATAAAATACAAATTTATCTTTACCACACAAGATAAAGCACCATCAAAAAAACAAAAATGTGTTCCCAGCAGAACTGCTACTAATGCATTCGTTAGCGTAAACTTTTAAAACATTTTTTAACCCATTGTTGCAAGGACTATAGTCCCTGTTAAGCCTTGGCCAAACTGGGCAACATTGTTGCCCGACAATGTTGCTTGAAATTTTGTTGATTTTTTTGTCGTCGAAACATGGTGGCCAAACTGGGCAACATTGTCGTGCAACAACAGTGCGCCAAATTTGAATTGATAAGTGGTTTCAAAAGTTTGGATACGTATGGCTGAAAGAAAGCAAGCTGCAGCCACTGGAAGCTGATTTTGACACATCACAACACCATCGTGTTGCTTTTAGCACTCTTTGGTTGAGCACTCGTAGAAGCAGTAGCATTTGAAAGATTTGTTGTTTTCAAAAAATTGCACTTAGCTTTGTTTCAGACGAGACCTTTGTATTCTTCCTGAACTATTCTTTCTCTCCATGGTTTCTTCCCATTCTGCAAAATCAACTTCGAAGCTTAAATTTTGACAGGACATTTTAATTGAATCGAGTTGAGGATATTGTTTTGCAATACAACACTGCGCATGTTGATTTTTTCTCAGATGGTAAATTGAGGTGAATTGTTGCCCGACAATGTGGCCAAACTGGAAAACATAGAGCTGAGCAACAAATGTTGCCGAAAAATGTTTGAGCATGTTCAAACATTCCAGCAACAAATTTCTTAATGAATTTGTCGGCCGACACGGTGGCAAAACTGGACAACATTTGAGCAACATTAGGAATTTGTGAATGTTGCCTGACAATGTTGCCCAGTTTGGCCTAGGCTTTATGCAACATGCCTATTTGAATGTTCCTCCAAGCTACCACCAATAGGCTTATCAGCGTTCAGCTGCTGCAGCCTTGAGAGGAGTCCACCCAATGCTTCTCCAATTTAAAACACCTTAGTTGAAATGGTTTGTAACTTTTTTTGAAATCTACTGAAAGATATCACATAAAAACCCCAAAATACATTACGGGCAGGAAATCATAATCTCGGTCTTGGTCTTAAGGCTCAGTGTCTTTTTTAAAGGGCCACTCCAGCCCAAAATTTTTATTTCAGAACACTATGTAATCTGACCTCCTGAAAACGAATCTGTTATTAATTTTTTCATAGCTCTAACCGTTTTGTAGTTATTAGCGTTTGTAAAATGGTCATTGAGTTGAATTGTTTTTCAACCGTGTTATCGGAGATCTTCGGATTGACGTCACAGGCATTTTCGGCCTCGGTGAGTTCGCGGCAAGTATCATCGGCTGTCCAAAGGGTCAACGAGAACCTAGCGAAATGGCAGACAGGGCCTAGCAGCGGCATGTTTGTTAGTAGGCCAGACTTTTATCTGGAATCGATATAAAGAGAGAAGTATCGCTCATCAGTCTTGATATTATGATCGAATATAGAAGTTTTTTATCGCACGAATATTTCTGACAGAGAAGTCAAATTGTCAAAGTAGGCCAGCGAGACAGAGACAGAGGATGTTGACAGACTTTCGTGGAATGTTGCTTTTGAAGCAATTTATATTGGCAGGCCAGTTCCCTGATTTTAAAAAGAAGATTCGTGCTTTTTCATCAGCTCTTCCTTTAGTGCAACAGCTAAAAAACCATCGCGCAATAAATTCGAGAGGAAAGACCAAAACAAAACCAGTATACCGGGAATGAAAGCTGTATGAATTGATACAACATATTCATTAGGATAAAGAGCTTCATATCAACATGACTATGACTTATTAGAAATAAACCAGGACAATCGAGGGCATGGACAAGAAAGTATACAAACTTTCAAGACAAGACTAAAAACCTACCATTAGTCATGAGTCAAACAACTTTTTCAAAAATTATTAATTTGTTTTTATACAAACAAAAAAGGGATTTGAGATTATATTAATAATTCAACTTTTTCAATATACTTGTGTAAATATAATTTTTGTATTTAACCTTTAAGCTATTACAGGGGCCTTGTCAGCTCATTTAAGCTGTCAGAATTTCAACCTGCTATATTTATGAATAATAAATACATGTTTGATGTATTTAAATACTTGGCTACATTGAATTATATATTCAAATATCTATACAATCAGGCCAGTGAACTATCTAGAAATTTGTAATTTCTATTGCACATGAGAAATGTTCTTATAAAAGTATCATGAAACAATAATCTATTGCAAAATTTCTAGAAAATACCTATATGTTGTTACTAGTTAAAAAGCAGTGGATTTGCAAACATTATATAGATATGACCAAATTATATATAAAATTTTGATAATTTTAAAAATAGTCTCCTTTGTAAAAATGTTAATACAAAAACAGAATTATGTGTTGAGGTCTTTGTGGTAACTCTTGCATGGAAGAGAGGGGCAAGTTATCACTCCCACAAAGCCAGTAGCCAGATAACAGAATGCATGTAATCTCCAGCCTTCATCTAGCATTTTTTGCAAGATCCTTTCTGCTGATCCATAAATAAGTTTGTTACCTTTTTTATGCCTAGAATAATAAGGTTGACAGGGATAAATACTAACATACCAGTGAAATTTACTTTTGAGTCATATTAAAACATAAAATGATCAAAGAAACTTGGACACTCAGGGGCATTCAGAGTATAGACATTTAAAAGGATCAAAGAGAAATTTAGGGGTGAAAGGGCAACCACTGTTACTATAGCAAATAGCATCTAAGGATATTAACTTGAAGTAACACAAAGATGAAATTAAATGATATAGGCCATGCTTATATGAATCAATGCTAGAATAGCAAAGGTAATTTTAACAAATATAAACAATTCTGCCTTTAAAACATTAGAATGAGGATATGACACATCTTTTTTCCAAAACCAAGGGTGTAAATTCCATGTTTTTTCTTTGGGATAGTAGATCCTTTGCCCTGGATATTGATCTGGCAAAATTTTGAAATTGTGCATCAATTCTATGATGAAATAGGCAGAACTCCAAAATTGAAGGCAGAACATGGTAGAACATGAAGAAAAAGGGTTCAGGGAAACATCAGACAAACCTGGAAATTCCTGAGATGACACGACGATAAGAAATGCCTTCGGTCAGAAATCCATTCACATCTGAAAATTCGTGAAGCATTCCATATTAAAAAGCTTGCTGCGTTGCCAAGATGAGGGTACGCGTTCAGGTTGAAGCTTCCATCTTTGATTTGTCGAATTACTAGTCCATGTTGGCTGGAAGCCTCCGCTGAACATCAATCGCAATGAAGGAAGATTAATAAAACGACAACCGAGATTCCGACATGAATCGCCTCTTCCGAGCCTCTACCGAGTCGTGCGAATTTCAGTGCGAACGTATAACAATAGCGCCGAATGTTGAAACAATGGTCCCTTCATACGTCACAAAGTACTTTTTCCGAAAAAAATTTTGTCCTATTTTTACGGTGATTCTCAACTTTGAGCGTCTATATCTGGAAAACGAGTTAAGCTTTTCGAAAAAAAATTTCACCATAGCTTCTTTTTCTCGACTAACTACCAATTTATGCAAAAATCTCAGAAAAATTTTTTGGGCTGGAGTGGCCCTTTAAGCAAGTCATAAAAGTAAACTAAATTGAGATGATGTCTTGAAGTTAAAGCTGTATACAGAGTCCGTCTTACTTCAAAATAGCACACAACAATATCATAAAGCGCAATTGATTTTTCTCCGCATGTACTGAAGCTTCGAGCTCTGAATTTTCTTAATTCTTCTTTTTTATCCATTGCTTATTTCTTATCGTAATTTTCTTATAAAAAATGAGTGCAATACATAAGGCTGAGATTGGGCATTCATTGCGAATTGGAAAAATATTCCCATTTCTTTCTTAGACGTTTCGATTGGTATTTTATGCTGCACTTTTAAGAACATGCATTACTTATAAATCCACACTTTCTACAATTACAGGTCCACAATTTTAATTTACAACTCCACAAAGTAAGTTAGATCCACGCTTATTTTAGGCCCTGCTAGGTGCCTTCTTCTTTGCTGGATGAATCTTCTTTTCAGTGACCACATTAGAATTTCGCTTTTCTGCCTCAATCAGTGACTCACAGGAAAAGCACAAAGCACTGCATTTGTTTTGTAAAAGTGTAGTACAGGCTGTGCTCCGCACAAAATTATTGCAGATAAATGGGAGGGCAGTCTCTGCGGTACTACATGACTAAGTGTATTGTTGCCAATAAACCCAGCAGGTAACCCATCACAGACAGGAGCACTTTCTATTGAATTAAAGATGGAAATTTAAAAATCTCAGGCACATTAATGTCAGACAATCTCCATCCATAGTGAAAGCATGCCACAGAAAATTCATCATAAATGCTCACATAAAACCGGGGCACCCAAAATTATTTGTCGACCAAGGTGAAATTCACCTGACGATCTGTAACCTCATATAACCAGGGACGAATTTTCGAGGTTTCAACTCCTTTTATAAATTTCGAAAAAGGTGTGTATTTCCCCTTCAGCGACAGATCCCTGACAAGCGACCGGCGTTCTTCTTTCACCTCGCCATCGTCTAGCGACTTCCCAGGCAAATTTATGCTGGGAACTGATCCTGTGCGAAGTACTTCACGCGTAGGAAATTCGTCAATATCGCTCTGATTAAAATGTGTTTCACACAAAAAAAATTTTGTTCTCTTTGAATTGTCTGTTTAGATCGCTGTCCCTTACACGTGTTCCACAAACAATTCTTGTCCATTCTTTTCTCGCAGCAAACTTTTTCTATTTCGTTTCTTCGTTGTCTCTTTCGTTTAGTGACGGAATTTGGAAAAAGGAAATTATAGAAATCGACGAATCTTTTATTATTCTACTTGAATTGGTAGTTCTCTGTTGGGCGTGGGCTTTCCATTGACTATGGTCTATCCAGGGGCGTCACTTGAGGGTTCAACTCCCAACCCCCCCAAACACGAAAGTAGGACCTTTTCGCAGGGCAAAACTGATTTTTGCAGGGCAAATGTTTTCTACCAACGGATCTGTTTTGTTGTTTTTCTTATGTAACTGTAACAAGAGAGTAGGTTATGCTTGTCATTTGTCTACTCCAAAAGTAAAATGATAAAGACTACCAGTGACACGAAGTAGAAATTGCCAGCGTGACTTTGGGCTGGATGGAATAGATTTCTAAATTGATTCTGATTCCTTTTCACCTTAAGTGTCACACCCATTTCTATGGCTACACCCTTAGTTGATATTTTTATCTAATTTAAAAACCATACTAAAAAGACAAGCACCGCTTGCCAGAAAACTAAGACACTGTAAACGGGGCTTTTGGGGTCAATATTTGATGGGATGGTTTTGCATACTTGGGTCTAAACTTTCTTGATTGTAACCAGAAGCGTGATTTGAGAAGGGAGTCGACTATATACGGTTTTTATTTCTATTTTTTGTGGATGATATAGGGTGTATTGAATAAATTCCTGTAGGCCTTCAAGCTTATGTTTGATAGATGAAGATTATGTCATCGATAAATCTTTTCCAAAATATTCGACTACAACCCATCGGGGCATTGCTCAAGATATGTTGTTCCATTGTTGTCATGAATATGTTGGCATAATTTGGGGCAAAGGTTTTTCCCACTGCTGTACCTTAAAGGAGGTTAATAAAATTTACTATTATAATCTTCTTTAT
This sequence comes from Rhopilema esculentum, assembly GCF_013076305.1. The sequence goes on from NW_027019301.1 coordinate 996,848, forward strand.
AAGAGACAGTAAATTGAAGTTCAGGCTGGTTGTTCAAAATTTTTCGAAAATCTGAGGCTGAATTGTTCTTAATTTGTTCTTTAATTTATAGGTATAAGCAATGCAATTGCTACCTTTTTACTCTAGGGAGGTGTCCAGGAAAACCTTCATTTGCCACCATGTTTGAATTGTTCCCGAAAAAGCATCCCAAGATGGCAAAAAACTCCTCGTTTTGAGATGAAGCATTGCTCAAAGTTACATTTTACGGTAGCTCAGCCTCAGCTTGTTATTAATTTGTTCTCAACTTTTGATCAACTTTGAAGCTCGTGTTTTTATAAAAGTGTTCTTACAAAAAGAGAGTGTAAAGGCAATATAACTATGTTTGAGAATAAAAATCACCATCTGTTGTATTTTATATGCAGCAGGGTAGTTTCCCCATAATGATTTTTGAGGGCATAGAGGGAAGCTTTGATACCCTCACCTTGTGAAATGCTAGTGTGTATATCGAAAGTGTGTTGTAGAAAATGAGCGCATGATCTTTGAATCTAGGATGGGGGGTTGCCTCACTCATTGAAAAACTTTATCTTGCTCGCTTCCCCAAGGTTAAGCAAACACATCGGTGAACTTGTGGACACACTGAGCAAGGATCTAAGCGGGACCAACTTACCTTTAGAAGTAGTTTAATGTTATGGGAACTGAGGGCCAGTTCCTAACATTTCCAATTTTTGCCAGGGCAAGATTTTGTAATGGGGTTATTTGCCAAATGAATGTATCCATCCTATCGTTATCGTCGAGACTAAATGGTCCTTCCATCGATGAGAAATGGAACAAATAGACACAATGATAATGTTGAAACGTCTTTCTTCAGATCAAACGATCTTTCCGCGAAAAAGGTTCTATAAATATAATGTTTCTCTACGGTTGTCCCGTAACATCGATTCGTTCTTTTAATGTCAGGCACAGTCTTTCTCAAGCACTGTCCTCTCAAACATAGCATATAATCCACAATAATCGTCACGCGCAGTGCCACAATTAACAATACCTATCCTATAAATCCATAGTTAATGCCGACAAGATCTTTTACAAGCATCTTGCCACATTTATAAAACGTCGAGAACCTAAATATACAAAATATCAAAACTTAACCTAATCGCTCTTAACCGTAATTCCATCCCCAACTTCAACTCCAACTCCATCTCCAACTCCAACTAACTCAAAATGTAACACGCCCAAAATATAACTAAACAAGAACTAATGGAAAGCTACATAGCTACGTAACTACGCAAATCCAAACTAGCACTATTACAATTTTGTCTGAAGGGCAAATATGCAGCTACTCCCCCCCCCCCTCCCTTCACCAACAAATATGAAGTGAAGCCCCTGGGTGTGTCATTGACAAGATTAAGAGTCATGAGGGCTTTACCAGACTGTCAATCTTGTCAGAAACAAGATATTAATGCTGGTCATGAAGGGCACCATTTTTTGCTGAGCCCCCTCCCTCCCAAGGTGAAAAAGGCCAACCCGCCACTGTACAGTATTTGAAAAGTATTATTCAATATTTCAATTTTTATTATAAAATTTTAGTACATGATCCGTTGGCTTTGTTTTTCAACTTTTTTGCATATTTGTGTAGGGATTGGGGAAAATTCAAAGTTGTAAGGGAATGTAGGGGAAAACAAGGAGACTGCAAATGCAAGGTAAATGCAAAGGAAAACGCATGCGCCGTAGCGAAATATTGCAAGGAGCACTGCTAAAGGGCGTCAAGTACCTGCAGCTAGACCTGTGTACCTGGCTAGACAGAAGAGATCTATGTCATAGACCTCAGGACTTTCTCTGTTTCTAATTAAAATCCCGACCTCCAAATTATCAGCAAAGAAATTTCTGGTAATAAATGGCTGAAAACGACGTAGAACGGACAAAAAGCAGAAAACAAGTTCTCTTTCAGTGCATTCTGTGTGCTTCAGCATTTCTAGTCCAGTTTACAGCGTTTGGATTTTACCGCGGGTTCGGATCCATTTATGTGTCGATGCAGGAAAAGTTTACAGAGAGCAACGCGTTGATAGGTAAACAAATACAATTCGCTGCTTATTTCTAAGATTTTTAACTATTTAACTTGCTAACTGTAAATAAAATCTTGTTTTAAACAATCCCTGTATAGGTAGGCCGCCAATCAACAAAGTCAATAAAGAATTCTGCCTGCATACTGCTAACAGGATAGAAATAGGAAGGCATTCTCTGGCCTTCCTCTGTTATGTTTTTATCTGCGTGAGATATATTGCTCAATTGTTCTTCCATTTTCTCATTTTACTCTCTATTCCTCTTCTAATATGTGCAAAGTTCTAAAATTCTAAAATTAAAATTTTTGGTAGGGCTTCGCCATAAAATTTTCAAATGTCTATACAAACAGGACTATCTATCAAATCGACTGATCAATTGGACTGATAAGTGGGCGTCTCAAATAAAGGGTCGCCACATCCAACTGGTCAGCAATAATAGGCCAGATACCAAGAGGCATTTTGCCGTCGCCTGTGATCTTACACATCCGCTGCATATATCGCGAGCTTAAAAATTTCCTTTTGGAAGGAGCGTGTTTATATCTTATAATCGTTTTTCTGCAAACCGCCCTTGAGATCATGCGAGCTTTGGTATTTTCACGCGGCGGCCATTACTATAATCTCCCTGGTCTGTATGGAACAATCAACCATTGAGCTGGTGAGGCAAAATCCCGGGGGGGCCACTTAGTGTATTTTGCTGACGGGATGTGCACGTCTTTCCGGGTATCATTTTCAGCAATTTATTCTAAGGCCGGGTATCTGTTCAAAGGATATAATCCAAGGCCGGTTGCCTGATTTTCGTTTTTTTCTATTCAAAAATAACAGCAAAGAGGCTGCCCGCCCATTGTTTTTGTGGTGTTCTGGCAATCATGGCAACTGGCACGAGAGCTTTTGTTTTCTTTTGTTCTTTTTCCAGAAATTCTGAAGCCGGGTGTCATTTTTAGAAGTATTTTTAGACGACGAGCGTTGCCATAAAAAATTTGGAGGCAAAAGTGGAAAGAAATGTGCTATATCATTCTCTTAGTAATCTCTTAAAAATTCCCATGGCTTTAGCTTGGTTGCTATGACTTTACCATAGAAGACATATATGAAATTGAATAAATATGGGAATTTAATCAAAGAAGTCGATCATTGTCCAAGTTGTACAACGAGTAACAGCTTGGCTTAGGAAATAGATCGAGAAACCTGACCCAGAATCTCCTGGTGCCAGCACAAATTGACGGAGTTTCGTTTTTTATATGGCCTAAACTAACCAAACAAGGTCCAAATGTAAACGAAGACCTTCTCAGAAACATTACAAAAAGAGAAACTAGCCGTCGAAGGAAAAACAGCTGTAAAGGACATTTTTGAGGATATGAGAAATAAATTATTGGCAGATTTGTTCTTTAAAAGCATCATCAAGAAACACAAAGTTTGATCGTATCGATAATCTATTCCAAATAATAAAAAATAGACGCAATTATAAATTCTATTAAAGCTCGTTTTACCAGCAAAGTTTGAAAGTTTTTCAAGAATGGAACCTTTTTTGTTAAAAGCACTATATTTCTTAAAATGTCAAGGATCAAATGTTACAAAATAATATCCCAACGGTACAAAATTGCTTGATATTTTATTTTTAGTTAATAGTTCTTCTGTTGATATTCCAATGTTAATGTTCATTAATAAACCGTGTTTCATTTATTTTTCTCCCCCATCCATTTTTGGATACTTATAAAATCTAAAAAGGAACTTTCGTTACAAGCTATATTATAAAGGTTATTTTCTAAAACTTCGCAAGACCTTTCCAATTTAAAGTCGACATTACAAGAGATGAGAGTATGGGGCATATTTGATAAAACAAAGCTTAAATATATTGCGTCGGATTTTCCTTCAGTTAAAATCTATTTTGATACAGTTTCTGGCCATCCCTAAGACACCATAACTCTATAATTATTCTTGTCGCCAACCATGGTGACAGCCTTTCCTAAGCCCTTTCAAGTCTTTGATATTTGGCCCCTCCACTTTCAAATACGTTTCGCCAGCCCTGCTGTTGACATTTATGTTGACAAAGACCTTCATAAACAAACCTGTGACAAAAATAAGACCCAGAAAGCCGAAGTTATGCCAACTCATCATTTAATGACAATAAGATTTTTGATGACGTCATGCGAAATTTATGATGACGTCATAATGAAAATACTGATGTCGACAAATCATGCTTAAATAAACATCAATTGAAAGCTTGCAACGAGACGAGTCAAGATATGTAACTTGCGTCAAAAAATGAAACTCCAGTAAAGAGCTACCAATTATTTTGTCTGACTTTTTACCGTTAAATTGCGTCATCAGTCCCGTGACACCCAGGCATTTTCAAAAAAGTCACCTGGCAGATTATGAAAACCTAGACTCCCTACTACAAAAATCCGTCGAGAAAGCAAACATTAGCTTGAATGTCAGATTGTCAGGCTATATGTCCTGTCTAGAAGGAAAAATTGACACAAGACAAACTTTACCCAAGGAGGGCCCGGCTTTTGGCCTCCGATGTAACCAACGGGGCAACTACAATGCCTGCCAAAAGTACTTGGAACACCCACCAATTTACACTGCATTTGATATCTTTCATTCCTTTCATGAAAAAAATTTGCTACTTCCGCCCCCTTCCCCCTCAAACAATGTTGATGATTTAGAGAAATATCATAAAAGAAGCGCAAAAGAAAGTGCTTCCTAAAATTCTAATCCGTTTGATAGTAAACCAACATTGTTCCGTGGGGGAGAGGGGGATGATTGGTTTTGACCTTGGAAATTGATGTCAGTGTTCCAAGACTTTTGGCAGGCATTGTACCTTTGCCTGATTGATCCTTTATTGATTTAAAAAACATGAGGGTGTTTGAATTACCTCAAAAGTTTTTTCAACTAAACGGATTTTAACTGAAATTTTCTGCCAGGATACAATTGGAGGTGTGACACCCCCACACCCCCCCCCCCGGTCGCAACGCCCCTTCAGAAAATGTTTTAAACTAATAGAAATTTTGAAAATAGAAAAAGTCCAAAGTAAACGAAGGTTTCCAAAGTTTTTAGTTCAAGTCTGAAATCGTTGCTTTGCGGTTTTTTCGTATATCTTAAGTTAGGAAAATTTTTTGACAACAATGGCCCTGGGCGCACTGGTTTCTGACATACAACTCATTATACGGTATTTTTAAAAGGGGAAAATCAAGAATACTTTTTCAAGTTTGACAAAGATAATCCACTTGAAAATTCGAGCGCACTGCAGGTCATGTGTGAAATGGTTGTTTGGTTAATGTAAAGTGGGATAAAAAAAGAACGATTTGACTTTGGGTGTTGTGTGGCGCCAGAAAAATGCGTTAATTGCTAACCATTTCCGTTTTCCACGGCTCGTCATGCTCTGGGACAGGAGGGTGGAGCGTTTGAAGTATTAAGTCCTGGGCGCACTGTTATCTTTGACAATGGTAATCCGATTTCCGCTTAAAATTTATTGCGCATGGCATTGTGTTGAAAATGGTTGTTTGCTGTGTGATTAATAAAAGTGGTTGCGGTTTACCTGCCTTGAACACTGACTTTGACTTTAGAAGACAGGTAACATAACATCATGGACGAGGAAGATGTATTCGAATTCGTTTCTGCATGGTCTCTCACAGCCAATGTGCTTTTGAATTCAGTTTCCCAACTGCCATGTTTTCAGATGGCAATCACAGCTCAGCAACAACAACAAAGTAATCTCCAACTTGTTATCCGCAATCGCCAGAGACGAAAATCGAAGCGAAAACAACTGTTTTGGATAGTTCCTCGCCCGCCTAATTCTTGGTTAGAACACACAATTATTGATGAAAGTATACCTGAATACGAATTCAAACGTCGTTTACACGTAACAAAAGCGACATTTTGGGCGTTAGCCAGGGTTTGCAAGAATAATATCACAAGAGAAAACACCAATTTCAGAGCATCTCTTTCCCCAGAAAAAATTTTGGCTATTGCACTTTACAGATTGGCCCATGGTGTTTCGTACCGGGTTTGTGCAGACGTTTTTAATGTTGGAAAAACAACTGCTAGAGAAGCGTTTGAAGATTGTGTGAGTGCATTGGACACTGTTAAAGGTAATTTTATAAAGTTTCCTTCCACATTGCAAGAAAAACAAAATGCTATTGATTCTTTTGCTGAGAGATCAAGTTTACCAAATGTTATCGGTGCAATTGATGGAACCCATATACGCATAAAGGCCCCTAAAGAAAACAGAGAAGATTACCTCAGCCGATACCATCAATATGATGTTGTTTGCCAAGGTGTGGTTGATGGTCACACCCGTTTTCTTGACATTGTAGCAGGCTTCCCTGGCTCAATGCACGACTCCAGAGTTTTAAGAAATACCAAAATATCTCGTTTTCTTGATGAAGGATTTTCTGTTCCTCAAGTAAAAGTTAACGGAAAAATAGTTTCTCCATACCTTGTTGGTAATAGTGCCTACCCTTTGATGACTTCTATTTTAAAGCCATTCTCTGACAGCACTACTGACTCAGCTGAGAAAAAATTTAACATCGAGATTTCTCGGGCTCATGTACCAATTGAATGCGCCTTTGGGGTTTTGAAATCCAGATTTCAGATCTTAATGAAGAAAATAGATGATACTCTAGAGCGATCAAACCAAATAATTGTTGCATGCTGTGTTTTGCACAACATCTGCATTGGAAATGGAGATGAATGGGAAATCCCAGAAGTGGAAAATGATACCAAAGTTGCTATATCTGGGGAAAATGATCGATTTAATGGCAAAGAACTGAGAGAAACAATAAAAGAATATATTTTCAACATAAATTAGCAATATTGATTTTTTAAAGAGCATTCATTAAGAATAACAAAGATATAACATGATCAATGTATTTTGAATTTTTTTCTGTAAATCAGGTTTCAGTGCATTAGTGTTACATTTTGTTTTTATCTGATATTTTATTAAGTCAAGGGGCAAGTCACACCATAAATTCTTAAAAATCCATTCAAATATAAATTAATGTCATTACAGCTCAATAAATCTTTTCAAAGCCCAAGGAAACATTATTTTTACCATTAAGTCAATTCAACAAGCCACACCTATCATCTCAAATTTTCTTTAAAAAAATTACAGTGTTTAGATCTAATAAATTTATGAAAAATTCTAAAATTTCAGCTTAAAATTCCAATTGGTTGCTGAGATATTCAAATTTAAAATTCATCAATTTTTCTACCAAAATTGCCATGGCAGCCATTTTGAATTTCCTGTCTGCCAAACACTTCTTTATGGATTGATTCCTCTATGAATAATTCACTGACTTCTCAATTCAAATACAACTTTGCACATACATTATAGGGTGATTAGTTATCTCAGAAATATCAATGCTATTTTCTAAAATCATTCCCTAATTGGCACCCAGATAAAGTTGTAGGGACCTTAATAACACAGGCAAGCTGGCACAAAGCACTTATCCTCTCATCTAAGCCAATGGAATGATCTTGATCGAAAAGCTGGGTGCATAAACTTTACTTTAATATCACCATTTGTTTCATCAATGTGGCATGCAATACCAAGCCACACATGATCATTTTAGTAACTGACCACTCAATCAACAAATTTTGACATCAAAGGATGCTTTTAATTTGTGTCAGGAGAAAATAACTGGGGTTAAGGTCTTTTTTCTTGAAAAACAGCCAACAGATTTGAATGAGCAGGTAGCTGGAAGTCTTCCTTGAACTTATATTTACCACTAATATGAACCACTGTCAAGGAGTGTTATTGCAGCAAAAGAAGTTCCCAGTGATCAAGGATATGAAATAACGTATGAGTTGATTTTAGGAGCTACACTATCAAGACACAAGGGAAAAGAAAATACTAAAGCTTCTGACCTTCTGATCAGTCACTAAGACGATCATGTGTGGATTGATATAGCACAACACATTGATGAAACACTGATAAAATAAAGTAAAATTTATGCACCCAGCCTTTTGATCAAGGTCATTCCATTGGCTTAGATGAGAGGATAAGTGCTTTGCACCAGTAACACATCTTGCCTGTGTTATTGAGGCCCCTGCAATTTCATCTGGGCACCAATACTAATTTACAGGTAATGAGCATCTTTTGATTCAATCCGAGATAAATAAGTATGAAATATTGAAACATTTATTGTACTGTATTTGTTTAACTAATATCTTGAGGTAAAACTTAGTATATCTGGTTGACAAATAATTTTGAATAATGAATATGCTTTATTAACACATGTACTTTTAGCTCTTTGTTGGCAAATCTTAACAATCTTAATAACTCATTTGTTCCAAGATTGTCAAACAGGTTCACTTGATAAATTGTCTGAACCTATTTTGATGTTAAATTATGATATAAGATATCAAAAGAGGCTTTCAAACATCAAACTTGTTACACAATTTCAAAGTCATTATTGCCTCAACTATCAACATATTTTTTTACAAAAGTTGGTGAAGAATAAATGAAAAATAGAGAAGAGTACCATCCCAGTTTATCAATATGTTGAGATTCAAAAGATGGCAAAATATGCCTCATCTCTTGGGGGGCATTAGGGAATTATTTTAGAAAATAGCATTGATATTTCTGAGATAACCTAATACCCTATAATGTATAAGCAAAGTTGTATTTGGATTGATAAATCAATTAATAGAGGAATTAATCCATAGAGAAGTGTTTGGCAGACATGAAATTAAAAATGGCAATCTTGGCAGAAAAATTGATGAATTTAAATTTGAATATCTCAGCAATCAATTAGAATTTTTAACAGAAATTTTGGATTTTCTCATAAATTTATTAGATCTAAACACTGTAAAAATGTCAAGCAATTCTGAGATAATGGGTGTCAAAGGTCACTTTAGCTTGTAGATTTGGCATGGAATGACTCCATCACTAAATCTGAAAAACCTTTTAATAAGAACATCGTTTTCAAGCGGTTTGGTCATCTCAAGAATCAATCAATTTAATCCAAATTTAAGCAGTTTCTGTTTTGTGTATCTTGTGGCTACTATCTTATAAATACAAATCAATGATGGAAATATTGAGATCATAAGTGTAGTAGTCAAATGGGGGTAATGGGCGTGATTCCCCCAGCATTTTTGTCAACATACAGAAAATGCCCTGATATTGTCAAAGACACCCAATTTTATAGAAAGGATTGCCTTTGAACTTTCCAAGAACTTCTAATGTCTCTAATTGATAAGATCAATACTGTAAATCCTCGAATTAACCCACTGTGTGCTTATTTATTTTTGATATTTTTTTATGGGTGCTTATTTGAGGGGGGGGCTTATAAAATTATTGTAGATATTAAGATGACATTATTAAAAGGCCTCGTTTATTGTAGCAGGAATTTCTTTATGAGAATTTAATCAATTATTATAAAAGTATGAATTTTTTGGTAATTCAATAAAACGTTAAAGGCAACCTCAGATGGCAAAAACCATCAAAATGAGGGGTTTCAATTCGAAAATTTACGTTAGCAGTGGGGGCTTATTCGAGGGGGGTTTATTGACAATTTGTAGTTTTAGGATGGGGGCTTTTTCGAGGGTGGGGGTCGATTCGAGGATTTACGTTATATGTACTTTGGCAATATAACTTGATAACACAACATAAAATAACATTCACTGAGTAGCAAAACATGATTAATATATTTCATTTTCATCAGAGTCGCTTTGCATTTGAAGATTCTCTGGTCTCTTTCTTCTACGGGTACTGAGCCTTGGCATCTTATCTCTTGTGTGACTGGTCATAAATGCACACAGGCCGCGTGACAGTTGTTCCAAAATCTCGGTTTGCCTTCTGGAATTTTGTTCCATTCTTTCCGCTACATTAACCAGTTGTTCACTTTGAGCAGTCATTTTTGCCAATGCTAATTCAAGTTTCTTTTCCCCATCTCCTCCTTTCTCGTCTTCATTAACGCGACCCTTTCTCTTTCGTTTTCTTTCATGTCTGCTATCTATGTGAGGTGACTTTGCAGCCTCCAGATTTTTCTCTGGTCCCCTTGGCTCTACTGTTTCTAATGTGTGTTCAAATAAGGTAAATGGCGCCTCTTCTCTTGGACTTTCTTCTTGAACCAAGTCACTTTCCTTTTTCACGGCAAAGAATGGAGTATCTTTTTCACCTAAAATTAAATATGTTGTTTCTGGATCCGGCACATCTTGAGACTGATCATCGGAGTTTTCATTCTCGACACCAGCACCAACAACATAAGGAAAATTAACTACCTCTCCGGTACCCAAGACACCATCAATCACTTCGAAAAAATCGCAATCTTTGTTTTGACCTCCAGATTGGCTTTTGTTCCACTCACACACCGTCTTATACTTTTCAATGTGATACTTAACCTGAATGAAACAAAGAACAAAATTAGTTTATATCATACAGTTCTTCTTTATACTCTTGAAACCAGAGCACCCAAATCATTAACTAAAAACTTTGTAAAGAAACTTTAAGTACCGTAGACCCTTTATTAAGCCCCCTTTCTGTATTTATCCCTTCCTTATCAAGCAAAACCTTAAATTAAGCCCCCACTCTCTATTAAGCGTCCCCACTTTAGCCTTTGTTGTCAAACAAGGAAAACATGCGCATTTAGTGGGTCTCTCAACGGGTGTGATGATAATAAGATCGTGTGCATTTCAGTCGAATTTGTTTAGAAATGGACAATATTCTTCATTTTGTAACCCAAAGTCTCAGAATTTGCTCATTTTTGGTATAGAAGTGGATAATCATGAGATAAACACACATACAAAATTTTACTTCACCATCTTTTGTAATTCTAAAAATAGAGCAATTTGATTTTTTTCTGATTCTCAGCATTTTTGCCAATGTCCACTATTTTGAATTTAATCTTAATGCTAAATATACTAGATAAAGGCCTCTATTTACTATCTTAATTTAAAAAATCATGTTATCCAGATCTTCCCGGGAAAGGCGTCCGGTCGCACTCGCACGCGCTGGTACACGCTTCCCCACACCGAGGAGTGTGTTTAATCGCACGCCTGTTTTTGGAATCATTTGTTTGTTTTTTAACCAAAGCGCTGGAAACTATAAGGTGACCAAAAAACAAGACATTGTTTTGCGTTTCTTTTATGCACGGTCTTGTCCACCGTACTGGGTCTTGAAGAGCTGTTGTGACGACACTGGAGTGCAATCAAATACGGATCAAATGACCGTAGCATCAGAGCTAGTAGTAGTTAGGACAGAGCGCATTTTTTATCATAGATCTGTTTTAGCATGCACATGTTTTTGAAATACCATTTTCGAATGGTAAATTAAGTTGAATTTTTAAACAAAAGGCTTCCAGTTTAGACAAGATTTGGGCCGCGTTTCTTCTGATCTGCACTCGTAAATTTGGCGTCTTCAGCCAGAAAAGTAAAGGGAGACCCGCCATAATCCAGAAAAGGAGCTCGCCATATTCCTGAAATAGGGCAATAATGATATTTTTGGTTATACTATTTAAGCCCACGACAATGAGCAATATGTAACAAAGATTTGGTGCAAGTTGTCTGCGAAATATCTGATCATCAGGCATCCATCATTCTAAGGAGCTGCAATTTTTATGTGAAAGCCTTTGCTTTCTTTACGCTATTGGTTTTACACCAGTGATTTCAGTATCCAGTTCCTCACGCCAGCTGGGTTAAAGATAAGCGGAGCACAACGCAACGCAACGCAACGCAACGCAACGCAACGCAACGCAACGCAACGCAACGCTAAACAACTCTCCTCAGAAGGGTTTACGCAATATGGCATATTAATCCGACGAGGATGTCCCGTTCTTCCACATTATTTTTACAAGGTGATTCAGTCAGCTTACAATACATGATTAGCTGCTATCAAGAGAAGAGATGTTTCGATGACAAATTATTTAATGATGTTTTCTTTTCATATGAAAACGGAAAAACTTGGAAAACGGCAGGTTGTGACATGAAATTTTCAATGGTTACACTTGGAAACAGAACGATAGCGGTCTGGATTCAATTCAAAGAGAGGGAAATCTGCAATATAATTGTTCTGTTTCAAGCATTTGCACTGAAACATTTCTTGCCGTTTTCAAATCGTACCAATTTCAAATCGTGCCGTTTTCAAATCGTGTCATTTTCAAAACTATTTTCATGTCCCTTTTGATGAGACACTATTGAAAGTTGGGGCCAAAATATTAACAGTTTAAAGGGTTTCATGAAGACTGACACAATTTTTGTTGGCAAGAGGAATTGCTAGGAACTGCATCTAAAATATTTTTTCGGCAACAAATTTAGTAAAGCTCCCTGCCAGTATTCATAAGCTTTCCTTTATGGTTATGCCACCAGAGATATTTATAGTGAAAGTTGTGTGAAACTGAAGAATGAAGGTTTTTGAGGCTCCATATACTTTGTCATTAAACCTTTGTAGAAATAGGACAAAACACAAAAGCACTCCATCACACTCCAAAAACATCTAGGTGTGCGAAATGCCAAAATTGTGCTAATTTACTCACAAAAAGGCCTCTTTTCGACTAACTTATGTATCAGGAATCCAAAAACAGTTATTGAAAATTTGTCAGACATACCCAGAGCCTTTAATTAATGAGTTGGCGAGGAGCCAGGGCCCACGCCACGAATTTCAAGGTGGAGGGGGGCAAGTTCTTTGAATAGAACTTGAATTAACTGCTACAAAACAGGGCTTCTTTGTAAATATTTTTGCTTACCAAAAAAGTGGGGGGGGGGGGGTAATGACCCCTCCGGCCCCCTGGTGGCGTATGCCCTGGGAGCGGTTGCTGTCAAAGCAACAAGATGTCAGATTGAGCTTTAGCCATAAGGAAATGTTTTGCTAAAAAAGCAGGATTACATTTGTCTTTATGAAAATAAAGCCTTTTCAGTTCTAGGCACATCAAGCACCATTTTCTTCCTTACTTATTTAGAGTATACTCATAATCAAGCTTTTTAGATTTAAAAAGGAGCCAAAATTAAATGGAGGAGAAAATAAATGAATCAAGCTTTAACAAAACCATTAACATTGAAATATCAAAAGAATCACTGTCAACTCAAAATAAAAGATTATGCAATAAAAATTCTTCATTTTGCATATTCTTAAAATTTTTCTTTCCAGCAGTTTCTTTTCCTTCAACAGTTTTTGAGAAACTTCCTGCCAACAAACAGGCATTGGGAGCGAAGTTTAGGTTATAGAAAAAACAAGACTCCATCATTTGGTGCAGGCAACAAAGTCTTTCTGAATCAGTTTTCTCGATTTATTCCCATAGCTAAGCTGTACTTGTTGTACCACTTGGACAATGACCAACTTTCTTGACCGAATTCCCATTTTCAATTTTTTTTTGTCTTCTTTGGTAAATACATAGTTACAGAGCTTAATCTGAGGTCATTTTTAAAATATTACTATGTACACTTACAGAATGGTAGACTAGAATTCTTTCCACTTTGCCTAAGAAAATTATTTTGCTCTGCAGAAAAATGGAGGGGCCATGGCTACCCTGCCACCCCACCACTCCCCCCCCCTGTTTTGCCAGCCCTGCTAAAAAACAGAGAACGGCATTGAGGGATCAAGTATGTTACTTGCCTGTGTTACAATGACTGTTGAGCTGCTTTGATTCTTGATATTAATGAAGATGAAGGGACTTTCAAATAAACATCATGCACCCACCAGGACCCAATCCGAGCATTACATATGCTGGGTTTCATATTTACACATGTTTTGCACGATTGATTCATCCAAAAAAACCACAGGTCAAACTTACAGCATCAACTACAATGACTATGAAGTGGCATGTCGACTTTTCCACGGCTAAGGATCATTTGTAACTATTCTTTGCTATCATTGACAATAAAATAATGATTGATTCATTGTTTTTCGCAGCTCAATGTATTTCATGGGGGGTATTTCCTTAAACAAAAATATGTTTTTGCTAACAATTCTTGTGATATTATACCCAGTTTTTAAGGTGCAAATAACTGAGATACTCCCATTTTTAACAGTCTCCTATTTTCCAAAGAATACACTTTCAGAATATTACAAGCTCCCTTTATGCTATGATTCAAGCTATCAGACTTTTTTAATATTTATATTCACATCAGTTAGGAATAAATTCAAACAAGTCTTGGTTATCTTGAACCCCAAATTACACATGATTATCTGCTTTATTAAAGGAAGTTGACAAATTCTGGTTAAGTATTTGAAATACGAGCAAATATGGACAAATATAGAAAAGTTTTAGCTTTTGATAAAAAGCCCCACCCATCGATTGGTAAACTGGGTGCAGCATATTTGGCTAAAATGGGTCACTTTTGAAACAGCTACAAAAAGGATTTCATAAAAAAAATTTCATGTAGTGTTTTCTCCAAAGTTGCTCTTTGTGGCAAAAAATCAGGAAATTCTAAGACCATGGGTTAGAAATCTTGAAAGTATCTGATAATTTGATATGGAATGACTCTTTGCTTTACTCTCAACAATTGCATAAAACGAAAGTCTTTACTTTAATAAAAACAAATATAACTCTACTAAGTTTTTGTGAAAAATTTGTTTTAGCTAAAGCTCAATGCACAGAAAATTTGAAATTGATAACAGGTGTGCAACATGACAAAAATTTGCATAACAAATTTTTGCTATGACAACAACCACCAGCCACAACACTAAAATTGATTAATCTAAGGCTGTTGGTGTGTCTGACAGCTTTTCTATAGCTAATTTTGATTTCATGATACATAAATTGTTCAAACTACCTGCTTTTCAAAATTAAGATGATAAATAAAGGCCTTTATTTAGTAACTTTAACATCAGGCTTAAATTAAAATGGCAGACATTGGAAAAATATTTATCTTATGATTATCCACTTCTCCAATAAAAATGAGCAAATTCTGAGACTTTGGGTTACATGTCTTTCATATGGAATGACCTGGTTGTCAATTGATCCTGGTTATTCTGATAAAAATAAGGAACTTACAGTTTATCAATTAGACTTTCAAAGCTACTAAGGGAGCTTCTAGAAACATTTGTATGACACTTCATACCAAAAAATAGACAAAGGCATTTTTATTTCATAAGCCGCCTCTCTAGGAATGAAAAAGAAATGATAACCCCTACCCCCGGGGGGAGGGACTTCAGTTTCCGAGTTATCTAATGTTCTATCAAAACAAAAGTCATCAATGCTCGTTCCGGCAGCTTGATTTGAATTTGTATAAAAGATGGTAAACATCAATTGGAATTACCTTGCGCTTGATTTGATCGAATGTTCTTTCAGTGTCAAACGTTTTGTTGAAATTCTGAACTATCTTTTTCCAAGCTTTTCGAGAATGAGCACTGTTTAAATAATTGTAGTTATCCGCCCATAACTGTAATAAGTATTTCGTGGACTCCTCGGACCATTCCGTTCTTTTCTTTTTCAATTTTCCCAAGTCCTGCTCATTTTCGCTGGCAGCACCGTTAGAGCTCGCTGTTGTTTGTGCATTTTCTTGAAATCGTGGGTCTTGAAAGGCCATTAAACAATTGTGTTCCATCGGGTTCCCAAAATAAATCACAGGGTGAAACGGTTGTCCATTATACGGCATTCGAGAGTTATTTTGTCGATTCCGTGTCAGGAATGACTGGCTTTGTGATAGATTTGGATTTCGCCTGTTTCTCCGATCCATATCTGAAATTATAACGCACTTCAACCTTTGAATCTGGTGAGAACGGCCGAAGGTTTTTGCTTAAAACCGAAACATGTACTCTGTGTGGGCTGTGTTGCGAAAAAATTCGTCAATTGCTAATGATTACTGTTTTCCAGAGATCGTCTTTCTCTTCGGCAGCATGGCGGAGATTAGTGAATTTCGTTCAATAGCAATTTTGGTGGGCGCACTAGAAAATCAGCGTTTGTTTACTGACGAGCTTAATCCCTTATGTCTACGAACAAAGGGATTAAGTTCGTCGGAAGTATTTGCGAAAATCTTGTTCAGTGCCTCAAACGTTCCGTCGTCCACCCCAGAGCAAGAAGACTCTGGAAAACGGAAATGGTTAGCAATTAACACATTTTTCTGGCGCCACACAACACCCAAAATCAAATCGTTCTTTGTTTTATCCCACTTTACATTAACCAGACAACCATTTCACACACGAACTGCAGTGTGCTCGAATTTTCAAGCGGAAATCGAATTATCTTTGTCAAACCTGAAAAGTATTCTCGATTTTCCACTTTGACAAAGATAACGAGTTTAGCATACTGGGAAAGCCAGACCCTATGACCCTAGGACTAATAATAACTACGAAGAACCAAAAACGACACTTTTTAATGCTTTCATGTTGACAGCTTCGGAAGCATTCCGACTTTGGCTCAAACGCATTTAACAATCGTGTCTCCTGTCCTTTTATGATTTCCACCAGTCGAATTTCGCACCGAAATCGCTACGAATTTTGTTCAAAAGCGTTTGAGACTTTTGATTTCCATGAGACTGCGAATCGCTGGCATGTTTATAGAATGTTCTCTCAATTTAATGACATATAAAAAGTATTTCTGACAAATATCAAGCAAATTTGCCATATTTTGAGTGGTTATCAATAGGCTGTTATAAGCTGAAAATATTGCTATAAGATCTCAAAAGATTCTTGTACATTTTTGCAGATTAACCTCAACTTGGTTTTTGGCAAAAAGATGCTCATGGATTCACCCAAAAACGTTAAATCCAGAAATATTATTTTCCGAAAACTTAATTTCCTTATACTTTCATGCCATCATTTGCTCTTACTTTGTTATGATTAAATGTGTATATGATAATCTATTTCATTGTTAATAAATTTTTTATGGAGAAATCAGCAGTTGCCCCTCCCTCTACGAGTTGAAGCAAGTCTGGCACCCCTTTTTGGAAATTGTGCACCCCTTTTGAAGAATGAGAATCAGATGAAAAAGGTTCTTGGACTGATAGGTTAATTCGCTTCAAGGATTACCTCAAAGTTATGTTGTTAATTCTGAAAAGGTATCTTAAATTGTTGTATACAGCGTACGCTGGTAACCAATTTTTGAAAATTTTTCACCGCCCCCATTACCAGCTGCCCCTCCTTCAAATTTGCTCTGGATCCGCCCCTGATGCCCTTTCATGCTTCCTGTGGTAAAGTTTTTTATATTGTGTTCATTGTCAATTGTTATGAGCATAAAAAACGTTTCGTCCCAGGGCCACGGTTTTTCCCGAATGCCTCCAGCCTTGAGATAAACGGCCTCGGCCTACAGTGCTTTTTGGAATACACACCGGTATTAATTTCAAAATCAAATTATTTTTCCGGCGTATTATTCTTCATTACAAGGACCTAGGTTCCAGAACGAATCTAGCTCGACTGCATCGGTAGCCAATATATTTGTTTAACTTTATCATCAATTTTCAGATAACAATGTTATTGTTTGTTATGATTCCTTCGGCTTTGCCCGGCGTTTATTCGATACCGGCGTTTATTCGATACCGGCGTTTATTCGAGGTCCGGTGTTAATTCACATTACTACGGTAACCGAAATGAGAATGGAGTTTTTAAGATTGACGTTGTAAAGAAATATTATAATTTATTGCCTCGTTTAAGCTTAAGGTAGTGTCTCGAATAAGCGCCTTGGCATAATCATTTCGTAATCATTTAGTTGTTCGTCCTGGGAAAATATTGTATGTTTTCCTATTCCTATCATCATGCATAATCAAAGACCATATTTTCGTGGACATTACTCCCAGGAGATCAAAAATGTTATACGAGGTCCTCTGCGTTAAACATTTTATACGAATCGGACACGGTCGAGCTTTCTAAACTGTGTGAGAATAAGACTTGAAAAGAGAGAGCACTGATTTGCAAAACATGAGGGGCAATTCACTCTTGCAAATACCGTACGAGATTTTCCCAAAAACAAAAGGATTTCTGTGGATTTTCAGCTAAAACAATAGGATTTTCACAAAAATTGTACAAGATTTTTGTAGAGTGATCAGCATTTTTACCAGAAATGAAAAGGAATGAAGGCGTTTCAGCAAGCGGAGCGTCGTAGTGTAACTGCTATCCCCAATATCACTCTGGAGTAAAAGTTACTTAGGCCTAAGGAACACCCGCATTAATTGCGAGGAGACTGGTAGTCTTCAGCTGTAAGATTATTTTGATATGATTATTGAACTTTTTTGCAGCTTGGACTGGCTCCATGTCATTATCAATGTTGTTCCTATTGACGCCGATTACCTTCAGAGTCTTCGACCTGGTTGGCTATAGACTCTCACTACTACTTGGAGGAACATTAATTGGCCTTTCACTCGTGGCGACATCATTTGCATCCAGTATTTTCGAAACCTATTTCACACTTGGACTTGTGTTTGCGATAGGACAAAGTTTGTGTTATTTTGCTCCGTTGCTGATTTTGCCCCTCTATTTCAAAAAGAACTTATCACTGGCCCACGGAATAGTGATGTGCGGGAATAGCCTTGGAGGCCTCGCTCAGGCTCCTGGTCTCGGTTTCATCTTGCAAAAGTATGGATTCAGCAGTGGAATGCGGCTGTCTAGCGTGACTGCACTGGTTATAATAGCGGTATCTGTCTTATTTAAGCGACCTGGGGAGAGTTTTGGGTCTAATCCATTGAAGTGCAGGAAGGAGAGAAGGAAAGAAATAACGACCAAGAGTAGAAATGAAGAGATACCTTTACTAAGAAACTATGCTTACATCATGTATACTATTGCTTCCATGTTGTCATGTTTTGGGATCTTCATACCCTTTGTGCATTTGGTGAGTGGAAATTATTTGCCTCATTTTCCTTACCTTATTCTGTCACTCAACATCCTTGAGCTATTCGAATTTATAAACAAAGCTGCATCATCTGACACACTGACACAAACAATATCGGTAATCTATCCTTGACTTCTTTTTCTTTCTTGTTCTTGATTATTCCTTTGTTAAGAACAGTGAATTTAGAAACCGAAAAATGATTGTTGTTTACTTTAGGTGCGGTTAGCGATGGATGCAGGCATTCCATATCATATGGCCGTCTTTCTACCAGGTATCATTTCATTTGCGCAAGCTGTTGGTAAAGTTACCTTTGGTAAGCTTGCATCGCTTCCAAAAGGCAACAAACTCTCTCTAAGCAAATGGGCTGCAATCATCACAGCTGTTTTAACGACCTTTGTCCCAATACTGACCTCTTTCATTTGGCTCACTGCGTATTCATTACTGTATGGTTTTGTTGATGGCGGTATGGCAGCGTGTACTATGCTTATCGTCAGAGATCTGTTAACCAAGGAGCAATTTAATAGAGGATACAGTATATATCTTATCTGCAACTGCTTTGCCCTCCTTGCTGGACCACCGTTTGCAGGTATGTTCAACCTGTTATTTGCCATAAAGAAACAGGTATAATTCGTTCAAAAGTATATGTTAAATAGTATTGATCTATGTACCCGAATATAGAGGCATTTGTTGGATAGCTTTAAAAACACAGTAGAAGTAAGTTAAATGATATTTATTGAGTGATAGGACCAAAGAAGGATACTGCTTCTAGGAGCAAGCTGTTTCAGAAATTAAGATTTGAATTCGTTTTCAGGCTGCGTAAAACAGAAAATTTAATGTCACAGTTCAGATCCTCACTCTTAATGCGACTCTTTCTCTGCATGTCTCTTTATGTGTAATTATATAAATTCGTTTTTATATAAATTCATTTCAGGATATTTGTACACGGTTTCAGGAAATTATTCCCTGGCTTTCTTTATTTCTGGTGGCTTTGCTGCTTTGGCAGGCTTTTCGATGTTTGCTGTGCAGTATTTCCATTCGAAAAATAAAAGGACTTCTTTTTCCAACTTATTGACAAATGGCTGCAATACCCAGAAAGGCAAGAAGATTGTCAGCTTCATGCAGAATTACTTCAAACCATATCAATTGCCAAATGAACAGACAACGGGAATGGCCAGTTCAAAACCTCCCACTATTCACAATTCCTTTATTTCTCTGCTTGAGTTAGACAATTCAGAAAACTATGTTGATGATTCTATTCCAGAAGAAAGCATGGAAGGGACCACCACTAGAGACATTGAAGCAAATTCCTCAGCATTTGCTCATAAATAGGATGATATGGACATTTTACAACGCACTAGTTTTTAGAATGGGCATAGAGATAAAATATATAAAACCGGTTTTCGTAGATTTAAAGTTGGAATGATTATTTGAGTTTCACTTTGGAATAATTTTCTAGAAGTAGGTATGTAAATTAGCTTCTGATATTCATTCATTATTGGGAATCATTTTCCAATCATTTTCCAAGTTTTTACTGCTTTGCTAAAAAAGTTATGGAGTCATTTTGGAATGTTGATATAATGTCGATCTAATATCATCTGTTATAAAACTTTTCAATCTACTAATAATTAGAAAAAGATTTACATAGGATGCTACTAAGATCATAGTGTAAAAATATTTGCTCTCAATTCCCAGCAACCATGAGAGATTTCATTGCCATGTAGCCAGACACAATATATTATATACACAGGAAATTTGTTGTTTTCTTACAAAAATGCGGTAAAGTTTGATTCATTTGAAATATGTGTGTTACCAAATTATTCATAACAAAACACCAGGTCAGATAATTGTTTTGGGCCTAATTTAATGTACCGCTACAAAGCAACGATTCCTTGAAGATAAGTTGTTTGAAACTCTTCTGATAAGCACATATTTGTTTCATGGCTTGTGTTGGCAGATTCGTCATTTTCTGATTTAATTATCTTTTTTGCTAGAGTGTGCAAGCTTGCCACTGCTATAAACGATTTCATAAAATTTAAGCCGTTTTCTTGTTTAGCTATTTATAATTAGAAAGATTAAAAAACACCTAACATGCATAGACAATTATTTCATTCCTGATATTTGATAATGGTGCGTTTTTCTTAGCTCAGCTTTAGAAATATAGCGTTTAGATTAAACAGTGGATCTAATAATAATTTAATAATGTAGTAGGCTTTGCTTGAGACCCCGCATGCACGGAAAAGGTACCAATTCTGTACCAGCTCTGGGCCCATTTGGAGTCATGTATCAAATGGTTGAATGGAAGAAACTAGGAACCTAACCAATTTGGCTGGTGCTTACACGAGTCTGGGATCAGGAGAACCTGCACTTTAAAGCAGATTTTAATGATTTAGAAAGATTTGTTTCCTTTGATATAATTAGATACTTATTTTTGCTGATAATTTTTTTAAATTTTTAATACAGTTAATCTTGTTCGTCATCACCTCTTAAAGGGGAACTGAAGTGAAAAATGAAAATCAATTATTTAGTAGTTTTCATCGTGCTGATTTAGAATATCGACACGAAATTAGTGTTTTTCTTTTCGTTTTCCTGCATTCACCACGCGAAGTGTGAAATTTCTCCATTTCGGTGGCGGAGAGGTCTGGAGACAAGTTTCAGGCGCTGACGTAAAGTCGTGGACACGTGCCCCGATCGCAACGAAAACAACATTGTAGTAGGTAGTAGAGTGAATCGGAGGGAGGGACTTCGTTTAGTGGTTAGAATTTCAGTTCGCAATTTTCACGACAGCTCTTCAGGAATGACAACAGACTTAAGATCGAGCGACGATGAATTTGGAGCATGTGGTGGTGAAGTACTTGCCTACCAAGGGCGAACGGGAACTGCGAAAGTGGCGATGAAGATTAGCCTAGGCCCGATGAGATCCCAGAGGCTGAGGATGAATTATCTCCCGCGACGTGCTCGTTTTGTCGGTAGAAATGAGGAAGTAAATCAATGGTACGTCGATCTTTGTTTCTTTTCTGACAATGAAGGCAAGAACAACTCAAACCCAATTTCCTTATTTCCTTATAAAAAGTAAGATACAACTGAGAATGTAGGCTACATTTTATAATCTTTCCATTTCTAAAATCTGAAATAATAAGGATTATTACATGTTACAATTTAATAAATATTTCCTTTGATATAAAACGTTTATACATAGTTTGATGTGTAGCACGGAACAGGTCGACCTAATCCACTTTGGTTTTAAAACTGGCTTGTTTTTTGTACATTGACAAGTATTATTAAATCTTACTGCAATTAAGATTTTTGGACTGATAATTCGAAAATGTCAAATATTTAATAGAATTGCATAAATATGCCTAAAATAGATTAATACCTAAAATTATATCCATTTTGCTAGGTATCTACAAACAGTGGCCGATCAATGGATGGTTTGCTGGTTTTTGGGTATTTGTGCTGGAAAAACTGGACAACTTTAAGTATGAATTTATCACAAAATGTAAAGAAAAGAATTTTAGTCAAAGAAGACAAGGGTTTCAAAATTCTGCAGAGAGACAATGAAAATGCAAAACTCAGCTACCTACTACATATACAATGGAGTACAGGGTTATATACAGGGGTTATTCAAAGGGACCAGACTTTCAGTTCATAATAGCAAGAAGAGAAATTTAGAACTAGTGGAGTCATGTTATAAGTTAGAAATTTGTTAAAACTAGTGGGGCAATGGCCAAATCTTGTCAGCCCTAGGCCAAATCACTAGATTAGTCACATCAAGGGGGGGAGGGGTTGGGGATTGAGCAAGGCTTGATATTTTCAAGATTCCTAAGGTATATTTTTCAAGATATTTTACTCACATCAAAATGTGTAGAATAGTTTGGATTTGATAAAGTTTTTCTCTTACAATAATGGTCCTGTACCACCTGCTTGGTAACATTTTTTATACATAATCAGAAGAAAATGTTTTACCTTCACAGTACAATGTTCTTTTAATGTATTCTGTCACTGCCTGTTGTTTAGATACACTGTTTTCAAATTTTGAGAATGAAGTTTTTTGGTGCCCAATGGTTATATTTTTCTGAAATTTGCTTCAACTCAACATTTTTCATAGAACAGTTATGAGATAGAAACCCTGACTTATCTTTTGTTAAGATAAGGTCTTTTAATAAACTTGGAAACATATACATCATTTAATGGTTGTGCTTTTAATCCTTTTCCTTTATGTACATCCTGGTATGAATTGTTTTTTGTGCCTGGAGTTATACCAGAAAATGCTTTGATATCATGTTCTATAGACAAAGCATGATAAATCATGTTTAAAGGGGTATTTCTGAGGTGGGGGACTACTTTTGTCTTTTTCAGCAAACCGAATTGTGTAGGTTTGGCAAGTTTCATGGCTCTACAGCTAACAGAAATGGATTAACCATAGTTATGTCCTCTGAGTGCTGGGCACAGGACCCCCATTCTAAAACTAGCGAAAGAGGTATTTCTGAAGTGGTGGGGACCACTCAATCATTTTCTGCAAGTAAATTATGTGGGTTTGCCAAGTTTCATGGCTGTATAGTTAACAGAAATAGATTTACCATACTAATGTATTCTGAGTACTGGGCACAAGTACCCCAGTCTAAAAATAGCACAAGGGGTATTTCTGAGGATGGGGACCATTCTTATCATTTTCAGCAAGTCAAATTATGTCGGTTTGCCAAGTTTCATGGTTGTATAGTTAACAGAAATAGATTGACCATACTAACGTATTTTGAGTACTTGGCACAAGTACCCCAGTCTAAAAATAGCACAAGGGGTATTTCTGAGGATGAGGACCATTCTTATAATTTTCAGCAAGTCAAATTTTGTCGGTTTGCCAAGTTTCATGGTTGTATAGTTAACAGAAATAGATTTACCATACTAACGTATTCTGAGTACTGGGCACAAGTACCCCAGGCTAAAAATAGCACAAGGGTTTTTTTCCCAAAATTATTCTATATTCTATCTTGTTACGCATACCGAATTCTATATTTTCACCAAGTTTCATGCTTTTATCACAATTTTCACGATTGTTATCTGTCATGAACCTTATCAAACTCACTACTACATTACATCAAAACATCTCTTCGTGTCCACCACTTTACGTCACAAGGTCACGTGACACAGTGGTCCGACCGCGTTTTCGCTCCGCCATCGATGAGGGCAAATTTCGACTTTAAAAACTTAATAACTTAAAAACTACATAACGTATTAAAAAAATTCAAACGGTTTTGGAATCAGCACGTG
Organism: Rhopilema esculentum; assembly: GCF_013076305.1. The sequence continues at coordinate 1,020,846 of NW_027019301.1, forward strand.
AACCTTTATCAGTGGTAAAAAAATCGTTTTTCACTTCAGTTCCCCTTTAAGAAAGGCAAGGAATTACAACAAAAACGTGGGAAATCAACTCAGCCATGATATGAAGGATAAATGTAGTTGTTAGTCTATGGCAACGAAAGTTATCATGCATTCACTTTGGAACTCCTCCTTGTAAATCTTTTGTTGCTCTTCGGGATGTTTTATTATGTTAAATGTACTTTGCTTCTGAATATATTGGTACTGGTATATTGCGAGAATTCGCTAAAGCTGTAAAATGAAATAAAGCGCAATAAAAGTAGAAACTTTGTCCCTTTCTAGTACCGTTAAAAGTAGCTATCGGACCTTGCGTCTTCCCTTCTGTCTTCAATTTCTCTCCCTTGGCAAGGTAGAGGCTTGATTTTGCATAGTCCTTTGTTATAACATCAGCATGTAGCTCTGGCCACTTCTCGAGGAATTTGTTCAAATGATGATTTAACAGCTAAGACTTCCTTAATAATTTTTTTAGTATCCTATTTATGCTCCTTTTTTCAGGGCCGTCACTATGGTGGGACGTTGGAAGGGTGCATGTGACATCCCCTTGAGAAGACTTATTGCTAGAAGGAAGAGTTTTTGTCATGTATGGAAATTTTTTTCATTGGGAAATTTTCAGAATTTTTGGATGGCTAATCATTTTTGTCTGGAAATTGGATCTGAGGTAACCACTCTTCCTTCCACTGAGCACACCAGCTTTAATGAATAAGGAGCGTTCTCTATTATTGATCAATAAACTTTTCCTTTAATTTTAAATTATTTAAGAATTATTTTGAATCATGGTGGTCCAAAAAGCAATTCTGGTTTACAAAGGATCATAAATCTAAAATATTAGAAAAACTAACAAAAAAATGAAATAAAATAACAAAATGTCTAAAAATGATAAAATACGCTACACAACAACTTATCTCTTTTCTTTAGCATACCTGCGCAATTTTTGGTACGCT
>NW_027019301.1:1021922-1078054 GCF_013076305.1 Rhopilema esculentum
TTAACAATGTTTCAATACTATTTCCCTTATTAAGCTTTATGCTTATGCTTTGCTTATATCAAATGCTGATGATTTACACGATGGCAGCTTTTTAGGGAGAAAGCTTTGATAGTATTGTGTCACAAGCGTGCTGGAGCTCGATCAACCATCAAAAACGTCCAGATGTATATCTGTTCTATCTTCGTTAGCTACATAGATGCTGGAAAGCTTGCTAGGATCTGAATATACCGTAAATCCTCAAAAAAAGCCCCCACCCTCGAATAAGCCTCCTTTGGCTGAGGTATTGCCCTGACAGCGACAGCTTTATCTCAATATACCTGCAATTTTAAGCATAAGGACCAGCCCCAAAAAGAGGAGGAACATTTGCCCTGGTAATACTTTTGGCTACTGCTAACAAGCCTCTACCCTGGGTACCAGACTCACTCTTTATAAACAAGAGAAAGTTTGGTTCAGTGCGCCCCTCTTCACGTTCTGGTGTGCCGATATTAACCAATCAGGAGCAAGTGTACAGATTTCTGAACGTTCAATAGTCTAGGCGAAAAAATAAACGTAGCTCTGTTGTAAAACGCTGAACAGATCACAACATATGTTAATGCTGGCGACCGTATCGATTGAATTTGAAGACGCTTTTAAAATTGTAGTCAGTGAATATTTTCCGCACTTAACACAGAACAGCTTTGAAAGCATGTTCACCGATGCGAGGTCCGGGTGCACTTACCCTGGGTACCAGACTTACTATATAGAATAATGGTATCAGACTCTCTATCTTATTTTATATATAGTGAGTCTGATACCCAGGGTAGGGCGCACTGAACCAGACTATCTTATTCTATATAAAATGAGTCTGGTACCCAGGGTAATAAGTGCCCCCGGGGGAGCTTATTTGAGAACTAAAGACATTTTAGAGCTAAAATGATAAGAAGGGGTCAAAGCATTAGGCATGCCCCTGGACATTGACTGTGAAACAACCTGAAAGCAAAGGGGCTAAGTTGGGGGCTTTTCCTTTAGAACGCCGGAAATTGCTCCCTTTCTATCACCTTGCTTCCCTAAATTCTTATCTATGAATAGTTCGGTTCACAGAAGCTTACAATCCGTCAAATTTGAGCGACTGACCTGTTGTCGTAGTACCTTCGTGAGTACCTAATTGTAAACCACCTCCCTAGAGCACAATTCCCAGTGATTGTACTTGTCTCACCCCAATAATTTAAGAACCAATTAAGAACAATTCAGCCCAAAATTTTAAAAAAATAAACAGCCAGCCTGAACTTCAATTTACAGGTTCTTCTAAAAAAGAGTGTATGCCTGTTTGGGATACGAGCCAACATACATTTTCGAATCATGTACACAAACATCACAAATATAACAAGACAAATCAGAAATTTATCACTTGAATAAATAGTCTAACCTGCTATTGTTAAATTTGAGGGGTTTAGCCCCTGTTAGCCCGGTGCTGCCCCTGGCCCAGGCTCGTCTCTCGGTGGCCCTGCCTCGTAGTGACGTAACTAGGCTGGTTGTATAAAGGGAGGCAGTGACCTGCAAATGACATTGTCTAATACAAATGCCTTTCTTTTCTTTACAATGCTCAGCTCTCCATACCTGCCGAGTCATGTGCGTGACTATCACTGACAAAATAGTTGCATGTCATAGACCTCATGGCTGTTTGTAAATAAGATCAGTCTTTTTCAAAGTTATCGGCATCCAGAGACTTTTCCTTCAAGAAAATGGTTGGCAACGACGCAGAACGAACGCAAAGCAGAAGAAAAGTACTTTTTCAGTGCATTCTGTGTGCCTCGGCATTTCTGGTCCAGTTTACAGCGTTTGGATTTTACCGTGTTTTCGCATCTATTTATGTGTCGATGCAAGAAAAGTTTACAGAAAGCAACGCGCTGATAGGTACGAGAAAATGTTTTCAAGATATTTAAATTCAGTACCGTGTCAACTAGAATTTAGCTTAAACAATCCCATATCCCCCATTAATTTTCAAACAACCCGCCACCCCCCAAATAATTTCCCTTAACTGGGCGAAGGTAAACAATCAGGTTCCGGATTCTTCATGATTTGAGTAGTTTCATTATTTCCAACATACTCTCTAGATGACAACACAATGATGTCACAATAATACTTTTTAAGGATTTTTTATTTGTATCACATAAAAATTCCTTTTAAAAACGATTTTTTGCAATATAGGGGTGCTTTGTCGGGAATTCATCAAATGTGGCCTGAACACTACACTCCCCTTGCGTAGATGGCTAGCAATTGCACTGTTTGCAACTCACTTACTTGTTAAGAACAAATAAAAAGCAATCCAGCCTGGGAAAGTCAAGAATTAAGAACAGCCAGCCTGAATTTCAATTTACTAGTTCTTTTAAAAAGAGGGTGGCATGTGGGATCCCAAGGGGCAATTCACTCGACTAAAACGAGACGGTTAAGAAAAAATTTATGCTCGCGTAGAGTCGGGGGGAGTGGGTGCAATTCACTCTTTCAAATAGCGTACTGGATTTAGACAGAAACAAAAGGATTGATAGGGATTTACTATAGGATTTCTAGCAAATATGTGTGTGATTTTCATGGAATGATTTGCCCCCTGCATCAGTGCCATGGATGACCGTTCAGCACTACCCCCAGCATGAAGTGTTTGTGTGACGCTGATGGCTTAACCTATTTGCTGTCAACAAGTTTGTTATCTTTTGTTAAATGAAAAGGAACGCTTTATTTATCATCTTCTTTGTTTCCTTCATTAGATAAGAATAAATTTTGAAATTAAAGTAAAATAGATGCTCCATTGTTATTCGGCTTTTAGCACAAAAGAAATGACATAGGGCCGTAACCTGGATTGGGAAAGTGCTCATGATTGGTAAACGCATTGAAACGCATCATTTATTCCTTGTTTGTCAAAAATGTTCTCATTACCAGAGGGCAAGGGTAGTTAATTTTTACAGTGGCAAAAAGTTCTGAGAGATATACTCTTACCGTATATTATTCCCGGATTGTATGGGTTGTGATTACCCTCACCCTATTTATTAAATCATGGTCCACAGAATTCTTCTAATAGTTATTAAAACGCATGACGTAGGTTAGGTCGAATTCAGTTTCCTCGTGAAAATACACATGGTATATAGCTCTGAAATGGGGCATAAGGGCATGATCTCGTTGGTCATGCCCAGTACTCACCTATTCTGCTGGTGTCAGGGGCGTAACTGGGCCAATAGGTTTGGGGGGGGGGGTTGAAAAGGGTTTCTGCCCTGCGAAAATGAGTGGTGCCCTGCAGACCTCATAGCAAAGGTTTATCTATAGGTTACTAGTGAAAGCTTTACCAGTGTAAATTTGTCTTTGCCAAGAACAAACTTCTAAGCAATAAAAACAAACTTGAAACTTCATTGCCTATGAAATATCTATTTTTTACGTGAGCGTAAATTAAATGTCAAATTTGATTTTCCTTTGTAATAACGCTTGTATTCCATGGCATATCAAGTTAAGTGGGGTAGGAGGACCCACCATGGTTGGGTCCGACGTGAAGAACATTTTTTAAATTAAAAGGGCTAAAAAGCATCTCCCAGACTATAATTTAGCAAAATACTATACTGTTAAAAAACTGATTATTGTGACTGATGAAACTGATTAAAAAACTGAAATAGGGAGGGGGGATGGTATGCTAAAACTCTAGTGATTGACGTTGTGAAAGGAAAAACAGGCTAACCTTTCGTTTCAGCTTGCACATAGTTGTGAATGACAGAGCAATGTTGTTTTGATTGGGAGAATTTTATTTTCTGAACAGAAATGTGCATTTTCTTATCTCGAGAAGGCCATGTTTACACTTCTAAAATGAAAATATTGCAATGATACAGAAAATGATTTACTGAATTAATGCAAATAAATTAAAAATAATAAAAAATATACGTGAATAAGTTAGCAATTAGATCAAGCAAAATCGGCATCTTAAACGTTTATTCTCTTTTTATTTCATACACTGTTAAGAAGTTTTAGAAAAATGATAAAAAATTCTTATCTTGACCAAAGTGGGGGCCTTCAGCCCTCTACTCCCCCCAGTGGCGTGAAAGTACCTGTCATGAAAATAATTTACAACTTAAATTAATTTGCGTTGACTCAACTTTGCCGTCATAAACTTATGCATCAATCATTGCATCCATTGGCTATGACTTTCGGTAAGGAATGCTTTTGCTTTGCTAATAACGGAGCCAGTGGCGGCTTGTGACTTTCACAGTTGGGAGGGCAGACCATAAATATTGCTACAGCGTTTGCAAATTTTTCACTGTATTCATGGTTCGATGTTGATCGTCATGGAGCGCAGAAGAAAACGCATATATACTGTAGATGTGGTTGTTGTTTAGCGATGATGTCATTTTATGGGCAAAATTTTTCTTGCCCCGAATTCCTCCAAATAAGCCAATCGCAGGCCGCGTTTCGCAATGCTCGAGGTCAAAAATTAGCTTGTGCGCATGTCGGCTAGGGGCAAAAAAATTTTGCCCGTAAAATGACATCATCGCTCAAGGCACTAGCAGGCCAGAAGCGAGGCTAAGGACGAGACTGGATAGCAAGGAGCTTTTTCTAGAAGAGATACAAACTTATATAATTAACCACAGTAAGACTATCTTCAAAATTAAATATGAATATCATAGATTTCCTTTGAATCTTTTTGAGGGGGCATTGCCCCAGATGCCCATTAGCAAGGGCCGCCACTGAACGGAGCTCTTCCTGACATACCTGTTCCATTCTCTAAAATGCAATGTCAGGAAGGGAGGTTTATATCAAATATAATATTTCCATTTCAAAATTCGTGAACGGCCCTTTACGAACTTCAGAGGTGGCGTTTCTGCGTGGCAATAAAGCTCTTCTTGGCGCCATGCAAAATCTTTGATTGCCCTGCGAAATCTTCGATTGCCCTGCGAAATCGGCTATTTTTACGATTGGGGGGTGTCATACCAACCCCCCCCCACCCTCCGGTATTTTCGCCTCTAGCTGGTGTGGCCACAAATTCCAAACCAGATATTTGATTTTGACCAGTTATGCCCCTTCTTCATTCTTTGACTTCCTGAGGCTCTGGCACCCAGGGTAAGCAGTTGACTGCGGCACTGGAATACATGAAAATGGCTTACAGTCACTTGACTTCGTTGACTCAACGAAATAGATCTAGTTGAAGTTGCGAGCATGATTCAATGGGCGTTTAAAGGCCTATTATTATTTAGATTAGTTATTATTGTTACACTGTTCATTATCTATTATACTATGCACATCTTCTGAAGTTGCAGTATTTGTCCAATGCCTCGTCTCACAACTGTTTATGCATTTAAGTGTGATCAAGAGCAACGCCCTTGGCTACAAAGCTTCCTATTTTAGCACTCCTTCAAATAGTTTCAAGATTCGCCCCTTAGTCAATATAAATTGATTATTGTACTTTTTTGTAGCTTGGACTGGCTCGATGTCATTATCAATGATGTTCTCATTGACGCCGATTACATTCAAAGTATTTAACCTCGTTGGTTATAGAATCTCATTGCTTCTTGGAGGAACATTAATTGGCCTTTCTCTTATATTGACTTCTTTCGCATCCAGTATTTACGTAATTTACTTGACACTTGGACTTATGTTTGCGATAGGACAAAGTTTGTGTTATTTTGCTCCATTGCTTATTTTGCCCCTCTATTTCAAAAAGAACTTATCACTGGCCCACGGAATAGTGCTGTGCGGAAGCAGCCTCGGAGGCCTCGCTCAGGCTCCAAGTCTCGGTTTCATCTTGCAAAAGTATGGATTCAGCAAAGGAATGCTCTTTTCTAGCGTGATCTCATTGGTTGCTATATCAGTATCCGTGTTATTTAAGAGGCCTGAGGAGAGTTTTAGGCCTAATCCTTTGAAGTGCAGGAAGGAGAGAAGGAAAGAAATAACGATCAAGACTGAAAGAGAGGGAATACCTCTCCTAAGAAACTATGCTTACATCATGTATACTATTGCTTCTATGCTGATCAATTTTGGGGTTTTTATTCCCTTTGTGCACTTGGTGAGTACGTCGCTAACTTACGTCATATCGCATACCCCATTGTGTCACTCAATATTTTTGTTTTCTATCTGTGGCATTTCTGAAAGGGAAGCAAGGAGGCAAATGTCCCTATCTGGAGCCTGGATGTCATCTATAAAGCCTGCAAGTTTTGATCTTGGTGTTTCAGATTGATCATATAACTCTTGATGACAAATCTGCGCAAAATAACTATAAATACAAGCGTGCCTGGTTAGAAGATACAGGCAAGTGCACCAGGAAAAGTTGTTAAAAAAGTTCCAAAAGGTCACAAAATCATAGCCAAAAATTGATAAGGAAGCTGTGAGACCGGACAGCCAGAAGATCCATTCATGAAACAACTTTCAGTAAAACTATGGAATGAAACATTATATTCTTAAGTTATAGCTTTTACAATATTATTGAAACGTTTGAATGGAAAAAGAAAGTGAAGCAAAACTGCCTATCCCCATGAATTTAGTAAAGTTGACGTTTTCTACAACGATTTTTTCGTTTTTTTGTTATTTTGTAAAAATCGACATAGAAGAGAGATTCCAATATTTCTAGGGTTGCCCATTTTACTTTTCAATATATGTTAAAAAATTGATCGCAGAATTTCAATCTTCATGTTGAAATATTTTGTGCCAAAGTTTTATTTTGTTTAGACAGTCAGGCCTATAATTACGCCGTTTTCAAAGTATAGTTTTTCCTATACATTTCATAGAAGATTGTTGTTCCTGTAAATCTTTACAAATATCTTGATGTTCAAAACATAGTTACTCGTGACAAAAAATTGCTAATTTCTAATTTATTGTTTCAAGATAAATGCAAGCAATTTGGCTCAATTCCCAGCAAGGCTCTCAGGAAGCGTCACTAAAATGTAAAAAGGTTTCACAGAGAGAGAAGCACTAGCCTTTATGCAGAAATTTCTACAATAAGCCCCCGGGGTTCAAGTATTGGTTTGTGGTTTGTGGTTTAAACTAGTAATGGACAGAAAGCGTTCGCATTTCGTGGAGCAAAAATCTGGAATGATCTCAGCCGCAAGGCCAAGCAAGCTCCCTCTTTATCTTCTTTTAAGAACAGGATAAAGGGTTTTTTGTAAATTTAATGTAAATAGTTGTAAATAAATTATTTATGATTGTTATTAGTTTCCTTTTTTTGTTATTAATTTTAGTAGATTTTTTAATTTGTAAAGTTTTTGGCACGGCCCCCTGAAAATCAGTCACGACTGACGGGGCTACCGTGCATAAATAATTTTAAAATGAAAAAAAATGAAATGAAATGAAAAATGAAAAGTGGTACTCGGAAAAATCAGTAGTACCTTTACAACTTTGAAAAACGAGAACTGGACATGCTGGCGTAAAGAAATGTCTGTGGTTTGGCCTTTCTTTTTCCAAAAAGCCATTTCTTGATCATTAGCCTTGATTTCTTGTAAAGAGCATCAAATTTAGAAACAAAATTAGTTTCATTTCGATCATAGGTGCGTCTAGCGATGGATGCAAGGATTTCGTACTCAATTGCGGTATTTCTACCAGGAATAATCTCGTTTGGGGAAGCTTTTGGTAAGGTAGGCTTCGGCAAGCTTGCATCTCTTCCAAAAGGCAACAAACTCTCTCTGTGCAAATATGCTGCAATCAGCATTGGGGTACTTACGACGCTGGTACCAATACTAACCTCCTTTATTGGCCTTGCTGCGTATTCCTTTCTGTATGGTGTTGCTGATGGTGGTTTTTTGGCATCTACTATGCTTGTCGTCAGAGATTTGATATCAGAGAAGCAATTCCATAGAGGATACAGTGCATACCTTATATGCAATTGCTTGGCACTCCTTGCTGGTCCACCGTTTGTAGGTATGCCAATCATATTAAATTTTGCAATTACAAGCATTTCTGTCTTCAGGTTTTGCGCTGTTTTAATTAATTATCCTCAATGCTTTTCTTTAAAGCAGTTTATTCTGATAGCAGTCTGTTATGGTATCATCTGTTTGTGTATGAATGCATCTTATACCTTGAAAAACAACGTTACTACTCTGAGCTTTTAAAAAGATGGTAAGGAAATAGTTTAAAATGCAGAAAATTACTTGATACTTGTCGAACTTTGTCCTAAAAAGGCATAACAACAATCCCGTGACAAGGAACACTCTCAACAGCCTTATATTTGGTTCCGTTTAATTCTGTTTTTATAACCAATTACTCACCAACAGACTTTCCCTTCTCTCCCTATTTAGATACATTACTTGTTGTTATTTGCCATAAAATGTCAGGCAGAATTCTTTCAAAAACATATGCCAGATAGTACCCATTTTAATAGCCAAGAATAGAATCTTTTAATGGAATTTTCAATCAGTAAGGCCTATCCTGAAGACACTATAGTGGGTATATTTTGGTCTCAGACAGACAACCCCATATTTCAAGACAGTACCATAAAAGTCTTTGAACCAGTGCCCTATAGACTTGGTCAAGGCTAGACTAGGGTCAAATACTTTTTAGTTTATGCATCAAAGAAAACCAAACTCTTATCGTAACTTGCATAGTATTTTACTGTTCGTCTTAGGTGAGGTTCTCGTCGACCGTTATCCACGGGTACTTAACTTTATTTACCCAGTTTATTGGCTCCCCTTCAACTTGTAACTGCACTGGCTCACTAAAGGACCTAAGTTGTCTTTTGTGACGAATAAGCAGGATAATTATTTTGTTATCATTAACTTTCGGTTCAAAAATCTTTACAGAATGAGTCTAAATCTTCATTACAAGATTTTCTTCTAGTGTCGTCTGTGAACATGTTTTGGGAAAACCTTTCGAGACTATCGACAAAAAAAATTACGTAGGGGTGAATAACGCCCTGAGGCAGTATAACGCACCGAACAGTTTTGCTATGCAATTTTTGATCATCGATTTGGCAATATAAGTCTCTCCTCGTTCCATAAAAAAATGGAAACAACTGATAAAGACCCCCAACAATGCCATGAAGATGGTCCCAACAATGGTCCGCCGTATCGAAGACAATTTTAAGTTCTGAAACAAGCTCCTATTTATCTTTCTTTTATCGATATTTGAAAACAATGGCTCCGTAACATTGAATGGTGACGTGCCTTTGCTATTAAATTGCCTAAAGCCGTGTTGGCAGTTAGGAAAAAGTCTATCCTCTTTCATGAACGTCGAAATATGATCATGAACAATTTTCTCAAATAGTTTTCACAACACTGAAAGTACTGAAACACTTCTGTAGTTACATATTTCAGGTTTTTGCCTGACGTGAATATTGATTTACTGTAATTAGCATCCATGTGTCTGGAAAAATTCCCTCCTTCAAAGGACTTTCTTAATCAATTCAAATGGAATATTTTCGCGCCCGAGATATTTGCAAAATAAAAGTCCTTGAATCTGGATGCATGTATAGAATATCTTAGATGCAGTTTCCTGCTGTCCCTTGAATACTATGCTTCCAAAATTTATCTTTTGTTCAAGAGATGAATCGTGCTCGTCTTTCAGACATGCACTAGCCCCCGTTTCAGGGTCATTGCACATGCGCATTACGACTTAATGCCCTGGCGGGAAGTTCTGGAGTTGTGTGGTCCCAGACAGAACAGCTGTGCGAATACTGTTATCAATGCGCATGTGCTACGACCCTGCAACACTGTTCAGAAACAATACCGGTTTAAGACGGTACTGTTTCTGAACAAAATACTAACGGTTTCCTCTCCCAAACAACTTGCCGCAAACCATGGTTGGCTCTGACGTTTTGCCTGCCCTGGCAACGGTGTACCAAGGGCGTAGTTTTCTAGGGAATGCCGAGACGATTGATGCCCTCCTAGCCAATATGGAGTCACAGGGCCACTTCGCAAGACTGATTGCAATTCATAGCCTTGACTCTTACTGTAAATTTCTCTTTCTCTGTCTCCAATTAAATATGTATTTATGATTGTTTTTTCAGGATATTTGCAGACAGTTACAGGAACCTATTCCCTCGCATTTTTCTTTACTGGTGGCATTGCTGCTTTGGGAGGTTTCTCCATGTTTTCTGTGCAATATTTTCATTCGAAAAACAAAATGGCTGTTTATCTAAACTCTTTGCGAAAAGGCTGTGGCACCCAGCAAAGCAAGAAGATTTTCAGTTTCATGGAGAATCATTCCAAACCAGATCATTCAAAGAAAGAGAAGAAGTTTTCAGTGGTTTCAATAGGTTGTAATTCTTATATTTCATTGGTGAAGTTAAGTGATACAGCAAGCTATGTTGATGATTCTGTTACGCTGGAAAGATGTGAAAGAATTTTGACTCAGTCCTCAGTGTCTTCAGATGAGTCAAATAATGAGCTAACTGGAGCAAATGATTTGAAACATATCCATGTTGAAAATAGTCAGATTATTGAAAGGCATGAACACACATTTAGCTAAATCTGTAGCACTGGGATAGTAACCGACTCGAGAATTCTATAACAGACAGATGTATTCATCGTTAGCTCATTTTGAAGTTAAATTTTATTAAAGGTTATGGAGCCATAGTTCGGGCATTTCTTTTGCGAACGTCAGAGAGGCAAAATAATGCTACCTTTTTAAAATATTTTATTGACAAATGTATACTGATAGAAATGTATGTATGAAACAAAAAGAGAGTGTATGTATGAAACAAAGATAGAGAGAGAGAGAGAGAGGGAGAGAGAGAAAGAGAGAGAGAAAGAGAGAGAGAGGGGGGGAGAGATCAGCAAACGAAGACACAGTTTACCTTTCAATTCGCAACACCCGAACACACTTCTCACATCAATTCAATTCAACTATGACATTTATCGAGGAGTCACACCTTATTGTTTTTACGGTGGTAATGTATGGGGCCCACAGAACAGCTACAATACAAAATTAATTTGAAGTGTTGGGATGGGAGGCAAAGAACCTTGGTTATCTAGTTGTCTCTCACACTGCAACCCTAAATTACACTGACAGTTACATCCAACAAAAAATAATACATTACGCATAAAATAAATGATTACTGGATATTAAAAATGTGTTCAGGGCAATTAATGGTGATATCTTTATCTAAACCGATTTATATTTTCATATACCTGACAGTGAATTCCAAAATCATTTTGTTGGCTATTGAGTTGTACGTCTACTACCACAAAGTATTCGCATAGATGATCATCAGATGATTTAGTTATATCATTGCTTACAATTTTCTAGAGTTCTTCAAGTAGGTTCTTCAAAGAAAAGTTCTTCTAAGAAAAGTTCTTCTAAGAAAAGTTCTTCTAAGAAAAGTTCTTTTAAGAAAAGTTCTTCTAAGATGCAAATGTGACCGGCAACGCAGAAGGAAATGAGTGATTGATTCGACTTCCATCTTTGCATCTGCATATTGCGCTATGGCCAGTGGCGTGGCGTGACTATTTTATCTGGGTATTCTTTAATAAACAAAAGGGTGGGGCAGGGTGTGGCTCGGTGGGGCTTGGTGAAACAAGAGGATAATAGGAAGATTAAAAGGACTAGTTCTTGACATTTTGTGTAATTTTCTTTTTGGTTCGGTTGGCAAATACTGCACTGTCAGGGCATTACTATGATGAAAATGATACTGTTTGCTAAAGAACCCAACACAAATACACTCTTCGAACTTATTCATTGCATCAAGTTATCACTGAAAAGAAGTGGTTGATTCGACTTCCACGTTGCATCTGCACATTGGGTTATGGCAGGCAAAGCTCTTTACAGATCTATGCTCGTTGAAATCACTAAACCTAATGCGAAGCCAAGTTATCAGTGCGGATTGAATTGTCAATTCGCTTTTCAAGAAGTAAGCCTAGTTTTAGAAAAGCTGATTAGAGAGCAAAAATGCTTTTAAATGCATTAGTTGACCACACCAGTGAAAAGTTCTGATAAGTTGGTAAAATATATTTTCGCATTCAACTTCCTCCTTCATCCCATACCTTATCCTATGAATGGTAGATTATATCTTACAACTATCTCTATTTCAATTTTACAGGTGAAACTTCCCTTGTTTCTTATATTTATTCCTGTAACAATCGTCATGAGTGAATTAGCAGCAAAGTTAGTTTCAAAGTTTGTTGTGGCCCAATTTTAACTATTTTTCAAGCAGTTAGCTGCAGGAACAACCTTTAAACACTCCAATTAGTTTTTACACACCAAAAGAACCTTCATAAGTGTATCTAACTGCTTGTTCAGAAGCCTAATCCCAACCTTAAAGAATTGAAAGTTGTCATGTCTATTTTGTCGTTCTATTCCTAACCTCGATGCCTTTTTATGCTATAAAGATAGCCAAAAACTACACTGATTTCTTCTTAAAAACAAGATAATTTAGTTTAACTATGAAATATATTGTCATATTTTCACCGTCTGCTTGACACAAAGCATTGGAACTTTAACATGTTGATAGCGTGTTTTGTTTACGATAAACATTTAGATTGAAATACCTTGAAATATTGAATAGTGTTTTGTTTACGATAAACATTTAGATTGAAATACCTTGAAATATTGAATAGTTTTTAATTGTCTTACATTTACAATTCGTTTAAAATATATGCAAGAGAAAAGTTGCAACCTTTTCCATTCAAAATCTATTATCTACCAATCAATACAGTTGTGAATAGATTTTTTATTTTAAGACAAACATTTGGGCGATAGATATAAAATTTATTATCAAGAATTCTGCAGTACCATAAATCCTCGATTAGCCCACTGAGTACGTTTATTTAATTTTGATATTTTTGAATTCGGGCTTATTCTAAGGGGGGGGCTTATACAAGGAAGGTCTTATAAAATTATGGTAAAAATTAAAGAGACATTATTATAAAAGACCTCCTTTGATTTTGTAGGAATTTCTTTATAAGCATTAAATTAATTATAACCAAAAGTATAAATTCTCGTGGTAATTCAATAAAACGCCAAAGGCAACATCAGATGACAATAATCATCAAATTGAGGGGTGTAATTCGAGAAATTATGGTAACAATTGGGGCTTATTCGAGAAGGGGGGCTTATTGACAATTTTAGTTTTATGGTGGGGCTTTTTTCGAGCGTGGGGGCAATTGAAGAATTTACGGTATCATTAAAGATAGTGTATTTTCTCCTAATTAAATATTGACGGTAACTTTTCACAAAAAATTTACAAGCTCAAAAGCAGCCAAAAAATTGCGCCATATATTTCTGACAAAACCCTTTGCTATATAAATGTGATCGTTCAGTTTTAGATACTAACATAAGATTTCCCTGAATATGTATATGAATTTGTTACTGGCTTTCTAGACTGACAAACTCTAATGTTATATCAACCTGAATTGATACTTCAAGTGTCAGCAATAGGACGATTGGTATCTGTAACCAGCAAGCTAAAGGTGAATAACGATCGCCTCAGATATTGAACAAGAAATAACAGCAGATTCTTCAATACATCAATTTCTCATTAGAAACATCACATCTAATTAACAATATAAGTCGTTTATTGATCATAAATACACTCATTCTATATTCATTAATGACAATTTGATATCATAATTTTGTTATCTAAAGTTTTTCAACTGTTTTAAATTGGAAACACTGTATTATTTCTTTTACTATCCCTTAATCCTTTATTGAGTTGTAATTTCATTTTTTTCAACCGTCTTCCTAGCCTTTTCAGACCTTTAAACCTATTTCCCTCAACAGAGTTATTTTTGACTGCATTTGGGTAAACGAAAGCATTTTCTGCCTCACTACTCAGTTTAATCTTCTTCAAAGTCTGGTTATAACAATCGATATTGCCAACATAAGAAGCACTTTTTAGAGAAGTCAAGTCGCTTCTGTTGCCTGGAAAGGAGCTTAGACCGTTTGTAACGTCACCCAGCGGTTCGTTTCGTTTTCTTTTCAATCCCCGACTGAGAGTTACGTCGACTGAAAAACTCTTATCAAAAAGATTTTCTAAACTACTAGAAACTCCATTTAAAATGACTGTGGGGCTCATAGAAAGACAGGCATTATCGAGGTTCAGAAGTGGCCTATCAGCTTCAATTAAAACTTTATTCTCCCCAAAAGAGCTGTCAAGTAACATGTTAGAAGAAAAGTTGCGCTGCAGTGGCTTTTCTGCCGCAGCAGCGTTGGTGCTTTTCAAGGCAGCCTGAAATTTTACACTGTTCACTTGGTCAGATGCATGCGACCCCTTTGGCGCTTCCACCAAATTTTCATCAAGACATTGCTCTTCATTTAATGTGACATCATAAGCCACATAAGAGCTGCGTTTCTTAGGATGATAGTACTTAGGGTCACTTGTTTGTTTAGGGACGTATTCGAAACTATCATCAAGAAGTCCTTCTACAGTCTCTAAATGTTCCCTTTCATTCTCAGGGATGTCATTGAATTCTGTGAATAAGAGTTCTTCGAATTTCAAGTTTTTCAGTTTGAAGCTGTTTCCAGCTAGCTGGGCACCTTTTAAAGAACCATTCATCTGAGGGTCTGAAAGCGCTAATTCCATCTGCTTCTTCTGCTTTTCTATGTTCTTAGCGAGCTCTGTCATATCGAATTTCGCTAGCATGCAGAAAAGCTTGATGCTTTCTGATCGGCAGGCTTTCCCCGGGCTCTATAAAAAAGAAATTTTTTTTCATATTTGATTTAGAAGGATGCACAGATATATATGCAGCAGGGGCATGGAGGCCAATAGGGACTTGGGAAATGTCCCAGTAGGAAGCTTAAAACATTTCATGTTGGCCCCTTGGATTTTACTTCCTTTTAATCTTTTCTCATTTGTAACATCAGATTTAGGAGAAAAACAAGCCAATTGCGGCCCAACGCTGCCTCGCCGAAACCGATTTTTAACATGAAATAAGAAATTACAAAAAGAAAAAATCATCATCAAAATAGTGTGACCCTAAAAACTTTATTTACCAGGCCCCAGATATGCAGTCATATTATCACAAGCACTGTTTATTAGAAAATAATTTCTAATTCAAGATCTGCAATTTCTAGCTAAACATTCACAGAAGATAATGCTTCTGTCATTGAATCAAAAAAATGACACTTCAATCGAATCAAAGCCTTTTTTAAATAATCCTTCAGCTAACCTTGTCAATAACAGCAATGCTGAAAAAGAATGTGTCCCAGGATGTGACGATGTTTCGAATTAACTTGGCAAATTTCTTCATCAATTGGCAGTTAATTCTCTCTATAGCCTGAAATGAAAAGAAATTAATAAAGATATATATTATAATCATGATGACAGCAAATTAACATCTTTTGTTTTCCCATCACTGACTTTTATTACAAATTGCATTACAAGTCAGGGTTTATTTCAAAGATTTTTCGTCATTGCACATATTCAAAATTTTTAAAAGATTTGGGTGTTGCCCTTGAAAAATTTTCATGACCACACCTATCAAACTAATTGCATGTAATGAAATTTTCGAATTATGCCAGCTCTTATCAAAGCCTTACAAGAGATTTCGACAAGGAGAAGCATTGTTTAAACATGATTTCGAGAATAAGGATCTAATAGGAGAAGATAATGAACAAAATAAACTAGGGACTGATTTCGATAACATTTTAGAGGGATTTCGCTCATTTTTATTATTTGTGTGCACTTTTTTAAACTCTGTGTTTCTATTAGTAATAGTTGATGCTGCAAATTTACTTTTTCAATACCAAATCTGTTCAATTTTGTTTTATCACTGCACAATTACGATTATCACGGCACAGATTGGCTATCACTAAACCTGCATAAAGTAAACCCTGCTTTTCATTTGACAATGAATTTAAAAAAGAACCTAAAATTTTAGAGTTATTTCGTAAATTATGATCATTGTTACTGTTATGTTCTCATTCTTTTTATTTGTGTGCTCTTTTTTAAACTTTGTGTATCGATTGGTAATAGTAGTTGTTCCACCTTACTTTTTCAATACCAAATCTCTTCAATTTAGTGCACAAAATTTGAGCTTATCACTGCACAATTACGACTATCAACGCATGAATTGGTTATCACTACACCTGCATAAAATAAAACTTGGTTTACATTCTCAATCAACTTGAAAAAGAACCTAAACTCACCATCAAATGAAGATCTTCAAGGACACTGAGACAGGCCTTTGCTTGAGTTTTTATCTACAAATTGATATGCAAGAAATTAAAGCCAAAAGAAGAAATACGAAGTGGTGTGAAATTTCGAGAAAACCCACCTCCTTACGTAATCATTGATTTGATAAACGCTTTTTATGTTTCTGTTACTTGTTTTTAAAAATCTTTGTGTAGAAAAGTAACGATTTACTTTTAAAAAATATTCCATTTTACTCATTTTCTTCTTGTTTGGTATTTGCTACAAAGGATGTGGAAAAATAAATAATCTTTTGTTATGTCAAAGCGAATATTCGTTCTTGAAAGAATGAGAAAGTTGGTTTTACCTGCGTGAAGGAAAATACTCGGTACTCAGCATCAAGAAGCTTTTCCAGAATTCTTTTTCTTGAAGATTCGATGTCCGTCATGTGCTTGATGATCGAGAACAGGGCATCTGCAAAACGCATTAAAAAAGTTTAAGTCGCATTTTAAGCAGACAAGCCATTAGCAAAAGGGTGTCAACTTTATTAGCACATGTGAGTTTATCGATGTTTGGGATGGAGAACATTGCACATGTAGAAATGTAAATAATGTACTTTCTTGTGAGACTCATTTACTTTTTTTTCATCAAATCAGAATCTAATCGGCATAACAAAGTAGTGAAACATCAATGAAAGACATATTAGTGTAAAAGTGTAATAGTGTAATAATATTAAGTTTCAATAGAGAGATGTTCTATTAACTAGCAGGCATTGCAGACATTTCAATGAAAATATAAATCACATTGCTCACTGATATTCTTCAGCAAAAATTCGTATTTTGTAACGAGATGGTTTGAAATTTCATCATGGAACAGATACGACGGAGCGTCCTGCAAAGAAGACAGCAACATGTGAAAAGGTTATCAAATTTTATTCTGAATACTGTTATCAAACTTTGTTTTACGCAAACGATACTTTGTATGGTTTAAGACATAGGTTTTTAGTTAGTGGGCTCACAACTCGACCAATGATTTACGTGAAGGCTGCCAAGCAAATTTTAAAACCGACATATTGCTAAAGAATAAAAACATTTCTGCAGGCTAACCGAGGCACAGCCTCTATCTCAAGTTCGTCATGGAAACTGCTCCTTAGCAACAATGGTATTTTCGAGCAGCATTACTATTAGAATTTAGGCCCAATTAGTTATAACCTACGCTTTGAAATACAAACAAATCAAATATAATGATATATATCGGCCTTTAGACAAGTTTTTTGAGAAAAAGCCTAATCTTAATTACTTGAAAGCGTCTTATGATTATCTGCTTGCGAAAGTTTTCATTCAGTAAATGATGGCAAAATGGCTACCATTTATATCAAGTTGTTTTGATGAAAACCTCTTCAAAAAATGGTGCGATCATCAAAATGTTCTAGAAAAGTTTTAATTTAAAGCACTGACAGTTACAATAAGATAAAAAAGTGCTTTTCAACAACTTTTTAGGAATATTCGAGGACTAGCTTCGACAAATTGACTTACCATTGTTCTTGTCTGTGATTTCAGCGTAACGGCGTAGTTTCGACTGAATTCGAATGATGGATGTGGCCGTTGATCTTTGAATCGAAAAAATTTTAGCGACTATCAAATATCGCAATGTTTTGAATTGTTAGAGTTGTACAAATACCAGTGATGCAAAGTTGCGTCGTGTCTTCAAGTTGAAAGGTTCTCAACAGAAATTGTAACGGTTTTTTCGCTTTTTTATACCCTTGATTAATTTGACGTAAAATCTGGCGTGATTGTTTGCATGTTGCTATGATACTTCAGCATATTAGTAGTTACTGGCAACGGATTGTTTTCAAAATGGCAGTAAACCGTAAATACCTTTCAAAATTTTCAAAATTTTTATCGATACTCTTTCGATGCCATTATGATACTTGGCTGTCACTGTTTTTCGAAACACTTTTGGTTTTTACGCACTTTTTATGCACATTTATTTCCTATTAAACAGCATCTAACCTTATTTGAACTGATAAAAAAGACATGAAGAGCTGGGACAAATTTCATCGATAAATCCTATCTCAGCCTTGAAGACTACCAAACGAAACGTTGTGCCTGTTCGCTATCAACAGTGATGAAAATAAGCAGACATTCTAAAACACTAGGGTATCAAAAGTATTGTACCACCTTGTTCATAATGGCGGCACTTTTTGTAGACTTTTTGGCAGTAAAAAACATTTGAATGCAAGAACTGGGTGAAGTAGGATTTTGTAGCAATTTTCGGCGGGAAAAAGTTGCAAATTTTGCTGACGCCATAAAAAAACTTAATTAGAAGTGTTTAAATTACGCAAAGCCATTTTGGTTTGTAAAAATGTAGACCATGCCTTAGAAAGTAAAACTGTTAAATTAGAGGCGAGTCGCTACAAAATATTTACGGGGAAATGGTCTTCAATTTTTAAAAAAATGTTGACGAAGATAGATGCAGCCACACAACAGCGGCGGGAAATTAAAAAAGGTTTCTCGAGAGTTTTACAGTAGTAAAGAAACCAAGAAATGGGCGACCAAAAAAAATTGAGGCAGTAAAGGAAATGAAACTCGCTTCTGGGCAAGCTTTTGCAGCTCAAAATTCGTCCACAGAAAATATTATGAGTGTTTTGAACAAATACAAAAGAAAAACTTCTGAGAAAAGAGAAACTATTTTTACAAAGAATTATTTCCAAACAAAAGAAATTAATGCTTTGACACAGTCTGAGTAAAGTCCAATTTTTAACATCGCTTAAAAAGTTTGAATTCACATGAAAAAGATTACAAACCAGGGCCTATTTTAGTGTGGTTTTTCCTACATTATGTGGTCTTGGAATCCAAAATTGTGGAATGGGTTTTATCATTATAGCCATATTTTTGTTATAAATATGTTTCTCTGTTGATAGAGTTTTGAAACTTTATAACATAACAGAACAGTACAAAACATCCATGAATCGTAGCGCAAGTTCCTTGGTCCAGATTAATCTGGTCCAACACGAGCGAAAAATGTTAAAGCCAATCAGCTTTTTGCTCTCAATTGGTGAAAAAGTCAATCAGAGCTTGTAAAAGACCCATGAATCTAGTGACAATAACAACAATGGCGGCCAAACAGCCACCAAGCTGCATGAAAGTGTACTACAAACTTTGAACTGCTGCAAGCGAAAGAGTCTCAAGGCAAAAAAAGTCTATGATTTTCTCAATATTCTAGATTTTTCTAGAAGGGCCGTTCTAGATTTTTATCGTGCGCATTTTAGAATTACGCTCCTAAACTGAAGATATGACTGCATAAAGGTAGCCTAAATTCGCCAAACTTTCACTTTATTCAATAATTGCACAGGGGTTATTGTCATTAATTTTTTATATCGATTCTCTATATCATCCTCTCACGCTAACGCTGATGTCGATTTCTTAAACCTGAAATGATTGAAACTGATCTGCTTACTCTAAGGCCCCCAATAAATGGACTCCCCCCATTATTAAGTTTTCGAAAATCCTAAAGCCCCCTGCTCTTTTTAGCACCCCCTCCCCCCGCTTTTTGAATTTTTTTGCACGGCGTGTCCTTCAATATTGAAATAAGTATAGAGCTTCTAGCAATGTTAACCTTTAACTACTGTTACTGTTGGAGTTCATTAAGAATAGGCTATAATTTAAACATATTTGTAATCGTGTTATGTAGTTGATAAGGAGCTAAGTAAATATCTAGAGGATAAGGAGCTAGTAGTTGTGATAAAATTTCGTGTAACTGGTCGAGAGAGAGAGAGAGATAGAGAGAGAGAGAGATCAGCAAAGAAGACACAGTTTACCTTTCCTTTCGCAACACCCGAACACACTTCTCACATCAATTCAATTCAACTATGACATTTATCGAGGAGTCACAACTTATTGTTTTCACGGTGGTAATGTACGGGGCCCACAGAACAGCTACAATACAAAATTAATTTGAAGTGTTGGGATGGGAGGCAAATAACCTTGGTTATCTAGTTGTCTCTCACACTGCAACCCTAAATTACACTGACACTTACACCCAACTAAAAATAATACATTACGAACAAATTAAATGATTTCTGGGTATTAGAAATGTCTTAAGGGCAATTAATGCTGACATCTAAACCGATTTATATTTTCATATACCTGACAGTGAATTCCAAAATCATTTTGTTGGCTATTGAGTTGTACGTCTACTACCACAATGTATTCGCATAGATGATTTAGTTATATCATTAGTTGTAAAGTTCTTCAAGTAGGTTCTTCTTAGGAAAGTTTTTGTAAGGTGCAAATATGACCGACAATGCAGAAAGAAATGAGTGATTGATTTGACTTGCATCTGCACATTAGGCTATGGCAGGCAAAGGTGTTTACAGATACTACAAATCGGGATCAAGGCACAAGAGTTAAGCAAAAGCGTAAACTATGCTCGTTAAAATCATTAATGCGAAGCCTAGTTATGAGTGCGGATTGAATTTTCAATTCGCTTTTCAAAAAGTAGGCCTAGTTTCAAAAACGCTGATTAGAAAGCCAAAATGCTTTAAATGCATTAGTTGACAACACAAGTGAAAGGTTCTGATAAGTTGGTAAAATATATGTTCGCATTCAATTCCCTTCTTCATCTCATACCTTATCCTATGAATTGTAGATTATTTCTTACAATTTTCTCGATCTCTATATTTTTGTGCAGACCACCATTTATCTTGTATAGAACGGCTTCAGTATTCAGGTGCAACTTTCCTTGTTCCTTGTATTTGTTCCTGTAACAATCGTCATGAGTAAATTAGCAGCAAAGTTAGTTTCAAAGTTAGCTGTAGCCCGTTTTAACTCTTTGTAAGCAGCAAGTTGCAGGAACGACCTTTAAACATTCCATTTAATTTTGACACACCAAAGAATCTTCATAAGTGTATCTAACTAACTGTTCAGAAGCCTAATTCCAACCTTAAAGAATTAAAAGTTGTCATGCCTATTTTGTCGTTCTCTTCCTAACCTTGATGCCTTTTTTATGCTATAAAGAAAGCCAAAAACTACACTTTTCTCTTCTTGAAAATAAGATAATTCAAATTCACTATGAAATATTTTGTCATATTTTCACCATCTGTTTGACACATAGCATCTGTTGTTTTCACAAGAACTTTCACATGTTTCTAGCGTGTTTGTTTACCATAAACTTTTAGATTGAAATAACTTGAAATATTGAACAGTTTTTGTTGTCTTTTTTTGACATTTACAATTCGTTTAAAATACATACAAGTGAAAAGTTGCAACCTTTGCCATTTAAAGTCTATTATCTACCACTCCATACAGTCGTGAATCAATTCTTTATTTTGAAACAAAGGGCGAAAAATGCTTTAGAATTGGTTAGCAAGATTTCTGCAATGCCGTAAATCCTGGGGGCTCATTTATTTTTTATATTTGTTGGATGGGGGCATATTCGAGGGGAGGGATTTATACGAGAGGGGAATATAAAATTAATGTAGACATTAAGAAGAAATGATTTCAAGACCTCGTTTATTTTTGTAGGAATTTCTTTATGAGCATTAAATAAAAAATGATTACCAAAATTATCAATTTTTGTGGTAATTTAATAAAATGACAGAGGACACCTCAGATGACAAAATTCATCAAACTGAGGGGTTTAAATCAAGAATTTACGGTAGTAGTGAGGGCTTATGGCAAGGGTGGGGCATATTGACAATCTGTAGGAGCTTATCTGAGGGTGGGGCTTATTTGGGGGAGGCAACTCAAGGATATACGGTATCATCAAAGAAGATGTCTTTTCTCTTAATATAATATTGGCGGTAACTTTTCACAGAAGATTTAGAAGCTCAAAAACAGCCAAAAATTATCTTGTCATTAATTCTTTGGTTTTATTCATATAATAGTCAACAACAAAGATTGAGATCTTATTGTTTACAGGCAAACACAGAATTAGCGCCATATATTTGACAAAACCCTATCCTATATAAATGTGCTTGTTGAGTTTTAAATACTGAAAGTTAACATAAGATTTCCCTGAATATGTATATGAATTTGTTACTGGCTTTCGATACTGATAAACTCTAATGTTATATCAACCTGAACTGATACTTCAAGTGTCAGCAATAGGACGATTGGTATCTGTAACCAGCAAGCTAAAGGTGAATAACGATCGCCTCGGATATTGAACAAGAAATAACAGCAGATTTTTCAATACATCAACTTCTCATTAGAAACATCACAACTTTTTAACAATATAAGTCGTTTAATGATCACAAATACACTCATTCTATATTTACTACTAGCAATTTAATATAATAATGTTATTATCTAACGTTTTTCAACTGTTTTTTAATTGGAAACACTGTATTATTTCTTTTACTATCCCTTAATCCTTTATTGAGTTGTAATTTCATTTTTTTCAACCGTCTTCCTAGCCTTTTCAGAGCTTTAAACCTATTTTCCTCAAAAGAGTTATTTTTGACTGCATTTGGGTAAACGACATCATTTTCTGCCTCCCTACTCAGTTTAATCTTCTTCAAAGGCTGGTTACAACAATCGATATTGCCAACATAACCACTTTTTGGAAAATGCAAGTCGCTTCTGTTGCCTGGAAAGGAGCTTAGACCGTTTGTAACGTCACCCAGCGCCTCGTTTCGTTTTCTTTTCAATCCCCGACTAAGAGTTACGTCGACTGAAGAACTCTTATCAAAAGGATTTTCTAAACTACCAGAAGCTCCTTTTAAGATGACCGTGGTGCTCACAGAAAGACAGGCTTTATCGAGGTTAAGAAGTGGCCTATCAGCTTCAATTAAAACTGCTTTCTCCCCAAAAGAGCTGTCAAATATCATGTTAGAAGTACAGATGCGCTGCAGTGGCATTTCTGCCGCAGCAGCGTTGGTGCTTTTCAAGGCAGCCTGAAATTTTACACTGTTCACTTGGTCAGATGCATGCGACCCCTTTGGCGCTTCCACCAAATTTTCATCAACACATTGCTCTTCATTTAATGTGACATCATAAGCCACATAAGAGCTGCGTTTCTTAGAATGATAGTACTTAGGGTCACTTGTTTGTTTAGGGACGTATTCGAAACTATCATCAAGAAGTCCTTCTACAATTTCTGAATATCCCCTTTCATTGCCAGGGATGTCATTAAATTCTGTGAATAAGAGTTCTTCGAATTTCAAGTTTTTCAGTTTGAAGCTGTTTCCAGCTAGCTGGGCACCTTTCAAAGAACCATTCATCTGCGACTTTGAAAGCGCTAACTCCATCTGCTTCTTCTGCTTTTCAATGTTCTTAGCGAGCTCTGCCATATCGAATTTCGCTAGCATGTAAAAAAGCTTGATGCTTTCTGATCGGCAAGCTTTCCCCGGGCTCTATAAAAAAGAAATATTTTTTTTCACATTTGATATAGCAGGATGCACAGATACAAATGCAGCAGGGGCGTGGAGGCCAACAGGGACTTGGGAAATGTCCCAGTAGGTCGTTTAAAATATTTCATATTGACCCTTTGAATTTTACTTCCTTTTAAGCTTTGATCATTTGAAACATCAGATTTGCGAGAAAAACAAGTAAAGTAAGGCCAAACGTTGTCTCACCGCCACCGTTTTATAACATGTAATAAGTAATGAAAACAAGAAACAATCTTCATCAAAATGGTTTGCCCCTAAAAACTTGATTTTCTAGGCCCATAAAAATTCCCACCACGCCCAAGATATGCAGTCATATTTTCACAAGCACTTTTTATTGGAAAATGACTTCTGAATCAAGATCTGACATTTCTAGGTGAACATTTGCATAAACTAATGCTTCTGTCATTGAATCAGAAAAATGACACTTCAATCGAATCAAAGCCTTTTTTAAAGAATCCGTCAGCTAACCTTGTCAATAACAGCAATGCTGAAAAAGAATGTGTCCCAGGATGTGACGATGTTTCGAATTAACTTGGCAAATGTTTTCATGAATTGGCAGTTAATTCTCTCTATAGCTTGAAGTGAAAAGAAATTAATAAAGATATATATTATAATCATGATGACAGCAAATTAACATCTTTTGTTTTCCCATCACTGACTTTTATTACAAATTGCATTACAAGTCAGGGTTTATTTCAAAGATTTTTCGCCATTGCACATATTCAAAATTTTTGAAAGATTTGGGTTTTGCCTTTTAAAAATTTTCATGACCACACCTATCAAAATTATTGCATGTAGTGAAACTTTTGAATTATGCCAACTCACATCAAAGCCTTACGAGTGATTACGACGAGGAGAAGCATGGTTTAAACATGATTTTGAGAATATAGTTCTCAAAAGAGAAGATGATGAAAAAAACAAACTATAGAATGATTTTGATCAAATTTTAGAAAGATTTCTTAAATTATGATCATTGTTGCTCTTATGTTCTCATTTTCATTATTTTCATGCTCTTTTGTTAATTTTGTGAATCTATTGATAATAGTAGTTTCTCCACCTTACTTTTTCAATACCAAATCTTTTTGTTTTAGTTTTATCACTGCACAAAATTTGAGTTTATCACTGAACAATTACGATTAGAACCATACAAGTTGGTTATCACTATACCATGCTTAAAATAAACCCTGCTTTACATTGACATTAAACTTGAAAAAGAACCTAAACTCACCATCAAATGAAGATCCTCAAGGACACTGAGACAGGCCTTTGCTTGGGTTTTTATCTACAAATTGATATGCAAAAAAATTAAAGCCAAAATAAGAAATACGAAGTGGTGTGGAATTTCGAGTAAGCCCACCCCCTTACGTATTCATTATTTTAATAAACGCCTTATGATGAATTTTCTACTTGTTTCTAAAAATCCATGTGTAGAGATGTAACGATTTACTTTACAATAAAGATTCGGTCTTCTCGTTTTCTTCTAGTTTTGTGTTTGCTACTAGGAATGTGGAAAAATAAATAATCGTTTGTTGTGTCAAAGCGAACTTTCGTGCTTGAAAGAATGTGAAAGCAAGTTTTACCTGCGTGAAGGAAAATACTCGGTACTCAGCATCAAGAAGCTTTTCAAGAATTCTTTTTCTTGGAGATTCGATGTCCGTCATGTGCTTGATGATAGAGAACAGGGCATCTGCAAAACGCATTATAAAAGTTTAAGTCGCATTTTAAGCAGACAAGCCATTAGCAAAAGGGTGTCAACTTTATAAGCACATGTGAGCTTATCGATGTTTGGGATGGAGAACATTGCAGATGTAGAAATGTAAAGAATATACTTTCTTGTGAGACTCATTTACTTTGTTATTATCAAATTAGATTCTAATCGGCATAACAATGCTAATATTAGCAGCATGTAGTGAAACATCAATGAAAGATATTGGTTAAAAATAGTGTGATAACAGTTAGTTTCAATAGAGAGATGTTTTATTAACTAGCAAACATTGCAGACATTTCAATGAAAATATAAATCACATTGCTCACTGATATTCTTCAGCAAAAATTCGTATTTTGTAACGAGATGATTTGAAATTTCATCATGGAACAGATACGACGGAGCCTCCTGTAAAGAAGATAGCAACATGTGAAAAGGTTATCGAATTTTATTCTGAAAAGGTTACTTTGTTTAACGAAAATGATACTTTGTATGGCTTGAGACATAGGTTTTCAGTTAGTGAGCTCACAACTGGATCAATGATTTACGTGAAGGCTGCCAAACAAATCCTAAAACCGAAATATTGTTTAAGAATAAAACCATAATTGCAGGATAACCGAGGCACAGCCTCTACTTCAAGTTGGTCATGGAGACTGCTCCTTAGCAACAATGGTATTTTCGAGGAATATTACTGTTAGAATTTAGGCCCAATTAGTTATAAACTACGCTTTGAAATACAAACAAATCGAATATAATGATTTTCATCGGCCTTTAGACAAGTTTTTTGAGAGAAAGCCTATTGTCAATTACTTGAAAGCGTCTTATGATTATCTGCTTGCGAAAGTTTTCATTCAGTAAATGATGACAAAAATGCTACCATTTATATCAAGTTTTTTTGATGAAATTTTCTTCAAAGGTGTTGCAATCATCAAAATGTTCTAGAAAAGTTTTAATTTAAAGCACTGATACTTTCAATTTTATAAAAAAGTGATCTTCAACAACTTTTAAGAAATATTCGAGGGCTAGCTTCGACAAATCGACTTACCATTGTTCTTGTCTGTGATTTCAGCGTAACGGCGTAGTTTCGACTGAATTCGAATGATGGATGTGGCCGTTGATCTTTGAATCGAAAATTTTTAGCAATTATCGAAAATCGCAATGTTTTGAATCGTTAGAGTTGTACAAATACCAGTGATGCAAACTTGCGTCGTGTCTTCAAGTTGAAAGGTTCTCAACAGAAATTGTAACGGTTTTTTCGCTTTTTTATACCCTTGATTAATTTGACGTAAAATCTGGCGTGATTGTTTGCATGTTGCTATGATACTTCAGCATCTTAGTAGCTACTGGCAACGGATTGTTTTCAAAATGGCAGTAAACCGTAAAAATCTTTCAAAATTTTCCAAATTTTTATCGACACTCTTTCGATGCCATTGTGACACTTTTTATGTACATTAATTCCCTAAACAGCATCTAAACGAATCTGATAGAAAAGAGATGAAGAGCTGGGAGAAATTTAGTCGATAAATCCTATCTTATCCGCGAAGACTACCGACCGAAACATTGTGCCTGTTCGCTATCAACAGTTTGCAAACTCCTCCACTTATTTGCAAAATAGAAGACCTTTTTGCAAATCATTTGTTTTGAGTCTTTTAACGGCCATTAATATCCAACCTTTTCCAAAATTACCAACTTGTGTCGTGCGTATTAAGTATTGCAACACCCAAATGAAAATGGCATCCCAAAAATTGAAGTTTTGTAAACTTATATCTTTACGCTGAAAAATTCCCCTTATAAGAGAAAATGATCATGCTAAACCAGTAGTCAATTTCTTTGAAATTTATTGAGGACTTCGAAATTCTTAGAATTACAATAATAATGTAAGAAATTTCACAATTGTAAGAAAAAATATCTGCACTGGTAAAATCAAAATATCGATAGGATAAGGAGGTAGTAGAGTCACGTCGCCCCTTATGGGACGATGCGATTTTTTCATGAATTCTGACTGTGCAATGATAAAATAAATTTGAAGAAGTTTAGGTTTGTTTATCTTCAAAAAACGCACGAAATTTGCTGACGCCATTATTTGAACTCTTTGCTAATTATCATTGTTTAATTTTGTTCTTAAAAGCTAGGAGAATATTTTAAAAGTAAACGGAATGTAAACGAAAAAGTTGTCATTAGACCTTCGACCCTTCTTTTTTTCCTGCACATCAACTTTCTTGGTCATTCCCTCGGTCGGTTTTTTAGCTAAAACAAAACGAACCCCCACAACGTGTTTCTTCATCTCCAAAAAACGAATATTCGTTGAAACCCAAACAATAGCTTGCACAATTTTCATTCACCGGGATTTTTTATCAGGAGCACTTTCATTGGCCTAGTGGCTTCTTCGATGGAACGGCGGGCTTCCTCTTGTGATTCTCAACAATTCATGAGTGGCTGAACGTGTGACACGTAATAAAGTCTCATTCAAGTAAGAGAACCAAACTGGGGGATAACTTTTTTTCTTTACTCTGAATTTGAAAACAAATGGCTCAACGAAAGTCTGATTTGATACTGACAAATGATAAAGGTAGAAGGAAAGAAGGAAGATAATAATTCCCAGTTTTTCAACATTGTGCGCTTTTCTGCATGCCTAAATTTGAGTCGTTCCATAAGGGGCGATGGCCTAAGTTTTTCACGAAGAAAAGTGACCTGTAGTAATGTTGCTCGTGCAGAAAGAGAGAAAAGCCGATAAGACTGTCTTTACACAAGCATGTAGATTATTCAGCAAAGAATGTGCTTGAAGTACTTTTATTTTATTAGGAAGTACCGAAAAGCTGAGGAAACAATTTTTACTGAAATCGTTCCATAAGGGGCGACGTGTCTCTACTTGTGATAAAACTTCGTATTTAACTATTACCAGCATAAAGAAATGACTGTTTAGAAATTTACAGAGGAAATGCACAAACATGTACAAACCAACATAGTCATTAAAGAGAGGGCTAAGAGGCAAGAAAATTTATGCATTCAAATCCAACACAGTCATCAAAAGAAAGGTTCAGAGGCAAGAAAATTTATGCATTCAAATCCAACACAGTCATCAAAAGAAAGGTTAAGAGGCAAGAAACTTTATGCATTCAAATCCAACACAGTCATCAAAAGAAAGGTTAAGAGGCAAGAAAATTTATGCATTCAAATCCAACACAGTCATCAAAAAGAAGGTTAAGAGGCAAGAAAATTTATGCATTCAAATCCAACAAAGTCATCAAAAAGAAGGTTAAGAGGCAAGAAAATTTATGCATTCAAATCCAACACAGTCATCAAAAAGAAGGTTAAGAGGCAAGAAAATTTATGCATTCAAATCCAACACAGTCATCAAAAAGAAGGTTAAGAGGCAAGAAAATTTATGCATTCAAATCCAACACAGTCATCAAAAAGAAGGTTAAGAGGCAAGAAAATTTATGCATTCAAATCCAACACAGTCATCAAAAAGAAGGTTAAGAGGCAAGAAAATTTATACATTCAAATCCAACACAGTCATCAAAAAGAAGGTTAAGAGGCAAGAAAATTGATGCATTCAAATCCAACAAAGTCATCAAAAAGAAGGTTAAGAGGCAAGAAAATCGATGCATTCAAATCCAACAAAGTCATCAAAAAGAAGGTTAAGAGGCAAGAAAATTTATGCATTCAAATCCAACACAGTCATCAAAAGAAAGGTTAAGAGGCAAGAAAATTTATGCATTTCAATCCATATTAAAGGTCATGTGAAGCGAAAAACGTTTTTCACATATTTTGTAGACCTTTTTTCGCTTGTCAAGATGCCTTTTTCCGGTTCTTTCTACAACTTGAACTAATCTAGATATGACGCCTGAAAGCACGAAAAAGGGCCTTTCAAAAGTGATGCCATTTTAACGCGGTCAGATCGACGCTTTGACGTAATAGGTTTGACACGTACCTTCCATAGCCATTGGAACCCTTGTCAATGATGTTAATAGAAAAGTCTTGCAAAACAAGATAAAAGCACGAAACTTTGTCATAGTACAGAGTTTAATACGCTGAAAAGAACAGGATGCAGAACTAATCCGGCAAATGCCCCTTGTGCTATTTTTAGACAGGGGTACTCGATTCCAGGCCTTTGAAGGAGCCTTTATATCAATCAGTTTTAAAATGCAATAAAAGGATGAAACTTTGTGAAACTAAATATGCTGATACGCTGAAAAGATAGGATGCAGCAAAAAAATGAAAAATGCCTCTTGGGCTATTTATATTGAGGGGGACCTGATTCAAGGACTTTGTAAGGGTTTTTCCATAAATCAGTTGCAAAACAAGATATAAACATGAAACTTGGTGAAAGTATATACTGTGATACGCCGAAAAGGATAGGATGCAGACTCCAGCTGGCAAATGCCCCCACGAGCTATATTTAGACTGAGGTACTTTATAAAGGGCTTTGAAAAGGCTTTTCAATAAAGCAGCCGCAATACATGCTAAAAGCATGAAACATGGGAAAAGTACATGGTTTGATACGCTGTAGTCTCAAATAGCTTATAAATTATAGGATGTAGTCCCAAACTCAAAAATTAGGTTTACTTGATTAAAGTTGCAAGTACATGGTTTGATACGGTGAAAAGCATTGGATGCTGCCCTATTTTTAAGTACCCCTTGAGCTATTTTCAGACCGGAGTACTTGATCTCAGGCTTTGGGGAATTTTTTTCCAAAATCAGTTGCAAAACACAACAAAAGCATGAATCCTGCTGCAGTACATAATTTGATCTCTAAAAAAGTTAGAATGCAGTCTCCAACTGACAAATACCCCTTGTGAATTTTTAAGACAGGTGTCTTTGATTCAAGGTTTAAACGGGTTTTCTATAAACCAATTGCAAATGACTTCAGTATAGAGCTCGGGAGAAAAGGCCACGCCAATTGCAAAGCAGGAAAACTAGATTGTTCTAGAAAACTATTTACATTGTGCAAACCCCGGTATCACGTTTAGTCTACAATTCTGAATTTTAAAGTTGAAATTTTGTTGTCTCTCACGTATCTTTCGAAAATTTAACCAGGATTTTCTTAATCACCATCAAATTGTGTAAATTGGCCAATAAAAAATTTTGTTCCATTTGAACCCGTTTATTTTTTATTTCTTTGGTTAGGAAAAGAGTTAGGAAGGGACCCAAACATTGCGCCTGCTCCGCGACCCGGCGTCGCTTTCGGCGGCCCTGTTTGGGGATCAAATAATTACGCAAGCAAGGCCATTTTCTAGAAAATAATAAAATAATCTCTCTCTGACAATTTGGAGCCCCTAACCGCTAAGGGGCCCTAGACAGGGGCGTCACTTCATACTTTTTGTTAAAGGTAGGCTGCATATTTGCCCTGCAGAAAAAATTTCGCTCTGGCCAAAGTTGGAAATGTTGGGAACTGGCCCTCACTCCCCAAAACATTTTAATACTTCTCAAGGTAAGCTGTTCCCGCAAAGGTCCTTGCTCAGTTCACCGATGTGTTTGTCTAAACTTGGGGAAACGAGCAAGATAAAGTTTTTTAATGAGTGAGGCAACCCCCCATCCTGGATTCAAACAGCATAAGCTAATTGTTTACAACACATTTTCGATATACACACTAGCATTTCACAAGATGAGGGTATCAAAGATTGCCTCCATGCCATCAAAAATCATTATGGGGAAACTACCCTGCTGCATATAAAATACAACAGATGGTGATTTTTATTCTTAAACATAATTATATTGCCTTTACACTCTCATTTTGTAAAAGCAATTTTATAAAAACACGAGATAAAAATTGGTCAAAAGCTGAGAACAAATTAAGAACAAGCTGAGGCTGAGCTACTGTAAAATGTAACTTTGAACAATGTTTCATCTCAAAAACGAGGAGCCATCTTGCCATCTTGGGGCGCTTTTTCGGTGAATGTTCAAACATGGCGGCAAATAAAGGTTTTCCCACGTACTTTGTTGGCAAATGAGGCCTGGACACCTCCCTAGAGCGAAAACCTAGCAATCGCGCTGCTCATACCCTATAAATTCAAGAACAAATTAAGAACAATTCAGCCTCAGATTTTCGAAAAATTTAAAAACCACCAGCCTGAATTTCAATTTACTGGCTCTTATAAAGTAGAATGTAATGGTAAAATTTATTAACCCCCCGAATATTAACCGAATATTTTGGAAAAGATTTATCGATGACATAATCTTCATCTGGCAAACACAAACTTGAAAACCTACATGAATATATACAATGCACCCTATATGGATATCATCCACTGAAAATAGATATAAAGACCGTATATAGTCGACTCCCTGCTCAAATCACGTTTCTGGTTACAGTCAAGACAGTTTAGACCTAAAGATGACATCAAATTTTGACCCAAAAATCCCCGTTTACAGTTTCTTAGTTGTCAGTTTTGCCCTGCGAAATGATCCTACTTTCGTGCTTGGGGGCTAAAATACCTCCCCCCCACCCCAATATCCCCTCAAGTGACGGTCCTGGCGCTGGACACAGTTTCAAAGCAATTTTTCATCAATTCAACAATTCAACAATTCAAAAGCAATTCAAAAGAACTGCTTGATCAGAAGCCTAATCCCAACCTTCAAAGAATAATATGTTAACATGCCTATTTTGTCGTTCTATTCCTAACCTTGATGCTTTTTTTATGCTATATAGATAGCGAGAAACTAAACTTATTTCTTCTTGAAAACTAGATAATTCAATTTCACTATGAAATATATTGTCATATTTTCACCATCTGTTTGACACAAAGCATCTGGTTCCATTCGAACTTTAACATGTTGATAGGGTGTTTTATTTACCGTAAACATTTAGATTGCAATACCTTGAAATATTGAAAAGTTTTTTGTTCTCTTACATTTACAATTCGTTTAAAATCCATGCAAGAGAGAATTTGCAACCTTTTCCATTCAAAATCTATTATCTACCAATCCATACAGTTGTGAATCGATTCTTTACTTTGAGACAAACGTTTGGGCGATAGTTTGAAAATTTGTTAGCAAGAATTCTGCAATACCGTAAATCCTCCATTAGCCCTCTGAGGGCGTTTATTTAATTTTTATATTTTTGAATTGTGGCTTATACAAGGGGGGGGGGGGCTTACACGAGGAGGGTCTTATAAATATATTGTAAAAATTAAAAAGATATGATTTAAAGACCTCATTTATTTTTGTAGGAATTACTTTATGAGCATTTAATTAATTATCACCAAAAGTATTAACTTTCGTGGTAATTCGGTAAAACGCCAAAGGCAACCCCAGAATTTAAGATAGCAATGGACGCTTATTCGAGGGGAGGGACTTATTGACAATTTTTAGTTCTATGGTGAGGCCTTGTTCAAGTGGGTGGGGCGATTCAAGGATTTACGGTATTATTAAAGATAGTGTCTTTTCTCCTAATTAATATTGACGGTAATTTTTCATAGAAAATTTAGAAGCTCAAAAACAACCAAAAAATTGAATTGTTATTATCTCTTTTAGTTTTATTCATATAATAGTCTAAAACAAAGATTTAGATCTTATTATTTACAGACAAGCACAGAATTAGCACCATTTGTTTGCCAAAGACCCTATGCTATATAAATGTGATCGTTCAGTTTTAAATATTGAAAGTTAACATAAGTTTTCTTTGAATATGTATATGAATTTGTTACTGGCTTTCGATACTGACAAACTCTAATGTTATATCAACCTGAATTGATACTTCAAGTGTCAGCCCAAGAACGATTGGTATCTGTAACCAGCAAGCTAAAGGTGGATAACGATCGCCTCAGATATTGAACAAGAAATAACAGCAGATTTTTCAATACATCAACTTCTCATTAGAAACATCACATCTATTTAACAATATAAGTCGTTTATTGATCATAAATACACTCATTCTATATTCATTACTGACAATTTAATATAATAATTTTGTTATCTAAAGTTTTTCAACTGTTTTAAATTGGAAACACTGTATTATTTCTTTTACTATCCCTTAATCCTTTAATGAGTTGTAATTTCATTGTTTTCAACCGTCTTCCTAGCCTTTTCAGACCTTTAAACCTTTTTTCCTCAACAGAGTTATTTTTGACTGCATTTGGGTAAACGAAGGCATTTTCTACCTCCCTACTCAGTTTAATCTTCTTCAAAGTCTGGTTATAACAGTCGATATTTCCAACATAAGAAGCACTTTTTAGAGAATTCAAGTCGTTTGTAACGTCACCCAGCGGCTCGTTTCGTTTTCTTTTCAATCCCCGACTGAGAGTTACGTCGACTGAAGAACTCTTATCAAAAGGATTTTCTAAACTACCAGAAGCTCTTTTTAAGATGACCGTGGGGCTCAGAGAAAGACAGGCATTATCGAGGTTAAGAAGTGGCCTATCAGCTTCAATTAAAACTTTATTCTCCCCAAAAGAGCTGTCAAGTAACATGTTAGAAGTAAAGTTGCGCTGCAGTGGCATTTCTGCCGTAGCAGCATTGATGCTATTCAAGGCAGCCTGAAGTTTTACACTGTTCACTTGGTCAGGTGCATGCGACCCCTTTGGCGCTTCCACCAAATTTTCAACAACACATTGCTCTTCATTTAATGTCGCATCATTAGCCACATAAGAGCTGCGTTTCTTAGGATGATAGTACTTAGGGTCACTTGTTTGTTTAGGGACGTATTCGAAACTATCATCAAGAATCCCTTCTACAGTCTCTAAATGTTCCCTTTCATTGCCAGGGATGTCATTAGATTCTGTGAATGAGAGTTCTTCAAATTTCAAGTTTTTCAGTTTGAAGCTGTTTCCAGCTAGCTGGGCACCTTTCCAAGAACCATTCATCTGAGGGTCTGAAAGCGCTAACTCCATCTGCTTCTTCTGCTTTTCTATGTTCTTAGCGAGCTCTGTCATATCGAATTTCGCTAGCATGTAGAAAAGCTTGATGCTTTCTGATCGGCAGGCTTTCCCCGGGCTCTATTAAAAAGAAATGATTTTTTTCACATTTGATATAGAAGGATGCACAGATACAAATGCAGCAGGAGCATGGAGACCAACAGGGACTTGGGAAATGTCCCAGTAGGTCCCTTAAGAAACTTCATGTTGGCCCCTTGGATTTTACTTCCTTTTAAGCTTTGATCATTTGAAACATCAGATTTGCGAGAAAAACAAGTAAAGTAAGGCCAAACGTTGTCTCACCTCCACCGCTTTATAACATGTAATAAGTAATGAAAACAAGAAACAATCATCATCAAAATGGTTTGCCCCTAAAAACTTGATTTTCTAGGACCATAAAAATTCCCACCACGCCCAAGATATGCAGTCATATTTTCACAAGCACTTTTTATTGGAAAATGACTTCTGAATCAAGATCTGACATTTCTAGGTGAACATTTGCATAAACTAATGCTTCTGTCATTGAATCAGAAAACTGACACTTCAATCGAATCAAAGCCTTTTTTAAATAATCCGTCAGCTAACCTTGTCAATAACAGCAATGCTGAAAAAGAATGTGTCCCAGGATGTGACGATGTTTCGAATTAACTTGGCAAATGTCTTCATGAATTGGCAGTTAATTCTCTCTACAGCCTGAAATGAAAAGAAATTAATAAAGTTATATATCATGATGACAGCAAATCAACATCTTTCGTTTTGCCATCATTGACCTACTGGTTTTATTTCAAATTGCATTACAAGTCAGGGTCATTGCAAGTCAAATTGCATTGGAATATTTTTTAACATTGCACATATTCAAAATTTTTGAAAGATTTGGGTTTTGCCTTTTGAAAATTTTCATGACCACACCTATCAAAATTACTGCATATAGTGAAACTTTTGAATTATGCCAACTCACATCAAAGCCTTACGAGTGATTACGACGAGGAGAAGCATGGTTTAAACATGATTTTGAGAATATAGTTCTCAAAAGAGAAGATGATGAAAAAAACAAACTATAGAATGATTTTGATCAAATTTTAGAAAGATTTCTTAAATTATGATCATTGTTGCTCTTATGTTCTCATTTTCATTATTTTCATGCTCTTTTTTTAACTTTGTGAATCTATTGGATATAGTAGTTTCTCCAACTTACTTTTTCAATACCAAATCTCTTTGTTTTAGTTTTATCACTGCACAAAATTCCAGTTTATCACTGAACAATTACGATTAGCACCATACAAGTTGGTTATCACTACACCATGCTTAAAATATACCCTGCTTTTCATTGACATTAAACTTGAAAAAGAACCTAAACTCACCATCAAATGAAGATCCTCAAGGACACTGAGACAGGCCTTTGCTTGGGTTTTTATCTACAAATTGATATGCAAGAAATTAAAGCCAAAATAAGAAATACGAAGTGGTGTGGAAATTTCGAGTAAGCCCACCCCCTTACGTATTCATTATTTTAATAAACGCCTTATGATGAATTTTCTACTTGTTTCTAAAAATCCATGTGTAGAGATGTAACGATTTACTTTACAATGAAGATTGGGTCTTCTCGTTTTCTTCTAGTTTTGTGTTTGCAACTAGGAATGTGGAAAAATAAATAATCGTTTGTTGTGTCAAAGCGAACTTTCGTCCTTGAAAGAATGTGAAAGCAAGTTTTACCTGCGTGAAGGAAAATTGTCGGTACTCAGCGTCAAGAAGCTTTTTAAGAATTCTTTTTCTTGGAGATTCGATGTCCGTCATGTGCTTGATGATCGAGAAGAGGGCATCTGCAAAACGCATTATAAAAGTTTAAGTCGCATTTTAAGCAGACAAGCCATTAGCAAGAGGGTGTCAACTTTATAAGCACATGTGAATTTATCAATGTTTGGGATGGAGAACATTGCAGATGTAGAAATGTAAAGAATGTACTTTAATGTGAGACTCTTTTACTTTGTTATCATCAAATCAGAATCTAATCGGCATAACAATGCTATTGTTAGCAGCATGTAGTGAAACATCAATGAAAGATATATAAAGAGTGTGATAATATAAAGTTTCAATAGAGAGATGTTTAAAAACTAGCAAACATTGCAGACATTTCAATGAAAATATAAATCAAATTGCTCACTGATATTCTTCAGCAAAAATTCGTATTTTGTAACGAGATGTTTTGAAATTTCATCATGGAACAGATGTGACGGAGCCTCCTGTAAAGAAGATAGCAACATGTGAAAAGGTTATCGAATTTTATTCTGAAAAGGTTACTTTGTTTAACGAAAATGATACTTTGTATGGCTTGAGACATAGGTTTTCAGTTAGTGAGCTCACAACTCGACCAATGATTTACGTGAAGGCTGCCAAACAATTTCTAAAACCGACATATCGTTATAGAATAAAATCATTATGGCAGGCTAACCGAGGCACAGCCTCTACTTCACGTTCGTCATGGAAACTGCTTCTTAGCAACAGTGGTATTTCCGAGCAGCATTACTGTTACAACTTAGGCCCAATTAGTTATAACATACGCTTTGAAATACAAAAAGGTCATATATAATGATATTTATTGGCCTTTAGACAAGTTTTTTGAGAGAAAGCCTATTCTCAATTACTTGAAAGCGTCTTATGATTATCTGCTTCCGAAAGTTTCATTCAGTAAATGATGACAAAAATGCTACTATTTATATCAAGTTGTTTTGATGAAAACCTCTTCAAAAGATGTTGCAAGCATCAAAATGTTCTAGAAAAGTTTTAATTCAAAGCACTGACACTTTCAATTTTATAAAAAAGTGCTCTTCAACAACTTTTTAGAAAATATTCGAGGGCTAGCTTCGAAAAATCGACTTACCATTGTTCTTGTCTGTGATTTCATCGTAACGGCGTAGTTTCGACTGATTTCGAATGATGGATGTGGCCGTTGATCTTTGAATCGAAAAAATTTTAGCAATTATCGAAAATCGCAATGTTTTGAATCGTTAGAGTTGTACAAATACCATGGATGCAAACTTGCGTCGTGTCTTCAAGTTGAAAAGTTCTCAACAGAAATTGTAACGGTTTTTTTTGCTTTTTTATACCCTTGATTAATTTGACGTAAAATCTGGCGTGATTGTTTGCATGTTGCTATGATACCTAAGCATTTTAGTAGCTACTGGCAAGGGATTGTTTTCAAAATGGCATTAAACCGTAAATACCTTTCAAAATTTTCCAAATTTTTATCGACACTCTTTCGATGCCATTGTGACACTTGGCTGTCACTGATTTTCGAAACAGTTTTGGCTTTTACATACTTTTTATGCACATTTATTCCCTCAACACCATCTAAACGAATCTGATAGAATAGACATGAAGAGCTGGGACAAATTGAAGTACAGAGTTTTAAAGTTGAAATTTTGGTGTCTCTCACGTATTTTTCGAAAATTTAACCAAGATTTTCTTAATCACCATCAAATTGTGTAAATTGGTCGATAAAAAATTTTGTTTCATTTGAACGCGTTTTTTTCTACACTAGGGTATCAAAAGTATTGCACCACCCTGCTAAAAATGGCGGCACTTTTTGTCGACTTTTTGACCATGCAAAACATTTGAATGCATTAATTGGGTGAAGTAAGCGCATTTTAGAGCAAACTTTGGCGGGAAAAGTTTTCCAATCTTGCTGACGCCATAGAAAACTTAGTTAGAAATGTATAAATTACGCAAAGACATTTTTGTTTGTAAAAATGTAGACCATGCCTAAGGAAGCAAAATTGTCAAATGAGGGGCGAGTCGCTATAAAATATTTACAGGGAAGTGGTCTTCAGTTTTCGAAAAAATGTTGACCAAGATGGATGCCGTCACACAACAGCTGTGGGAAACTAAAAAAGATTTCTCGAGAGTGTTACAGTAGTAAAGAAACAGAGAAGTGGGCGACCAAAAATAAATTGATGTTAGAGGGGAATGAATTTGTCGGTTTTATTTCACTGCGTGTGCACCTAAGGGCAGTAGAAGACATGAAACTCGAAACTGGGCAAGGTTTTGCAGCTTAAAATCCGTCCACAGAAAATATAATGAGTGTTTTGCACAAATACAAAAGAAAAAGTTACCTGAGTAAACGGAAACCATTTTTACAAATATTTATTTCCATACAAAAGAAATTAAAGTTTTGGCATAGCCAGAATCAAGTCCAATCTTTAACATCGCTAAAAAAGTTTGACTTCAAATGAAAAATGTTACAAACTGTCATCCAAATGGTCGTCCAAAAGCCAGATAATCATTAATTGTAAGAATTTTCCAGGCCTATTGCGAAATTCCACAAGAATACGTTGACCAAAAATGTGGATCCATTTCAAGGAGGCTTTTTGCGGTTTCAAAAGTTTGCGGCTACCCATCAAAATATTGAAATTTGAAACTGTTAAAGGACGTTTGCTACTGTTATTTTTCAAATAATTGCTCTAAATAGATTGAAGTTTTGATTGGTGGTTGTTTTGCTTTCGACCAATTGCCATTGGCCCTTTAAAAACGGAATTAATTTGCATAACAATAGCTTTCGATCATTCATGCGCCATTTCTCCTCCTTCGAGGTGGTGCAATACTTTTGATACCCTAGTGTATTTCTTTGGTTTGGAAAAGACTTGACCCAAACAGTTAGAAAATGACCCAAACATTGCGCCTGCCCCGCGATCCAGCGTCGTTTTCGGCGGCCCTGTTTGGAGATCAGATAATTACACAAGTAAGGCCATTTTCTAGAGAATAATAAAATAATCTCTCTCTGACAATTTGGGGCCCCTAACGGCTAAGTGGCCCTAGACAGGGTCGTCACTTCATACTTTTTGTTGGGGGTTGTCTGCATATTATTGTTCAGAAAAAATTTTGCCCTGGCAAAATTTGGAAATGTTGGGAACTGGCCCTCACTTCTCAAAACACTTAAATACTTCATAAGGTAAGTTGTTCCCGCAAAGGTCCTTGCTCAGTGTATCCACAAGCTCACCGATGTGTTTGCCTAACCTTGGGGAAGCGAGCAAGATAAAGTTTTTCAATGAGTGATGCAACCTCCACCCCCACCCCATCCTGGATTCAAAGAGCATGAGCTCATTTTGTACAACACACTTTCGATATACACACTAGCATTTCACAAGATGAGGGTATCAAAGATTCCCTCTGTGCCATCAAAAATCATTATGGGGAAACTACCCTGCTGCATTAAGATACAACAGATGGTGATTTTTATTCTCAAACATATAGTTATATTGCCTTTACACTCTCTTTTTGTAAGAGCAATTTTGTAAGAACACGAGCTTCAAAATTGATCAAAAGTTGAGAACAAATTAAGAGCAAGCTGAGGCTGAGCTACTATAAAAAGTAACTTTGAAAAATGTACTCAAAAACCAGGAGTTTTTTACCATCTTTTGGTGCTTTTTTGGTGAATGTTCAAACATGGCGGCAAATGAAGGTTTTCTCACGCACTATGTTAAAAAATAAGGCCTGGACACCTCCCTAGAGTGAAAAGCTAGTAATCGCGCTGCTCAAACAGATATTTCATATAAATTTAAGAACAAATTAAGAACAATTCGGCCACAGATTTTCAAAAAAATTAAGAACAACTAGCCTGAACATCAATTTACTGGCTCTTATAAAGAAGAGTGTAAACGTAAATTTTATTAACCCCCCTTAAGGCACCGCAAACCTTTGCCCCAAATTATGACAACATATTCATGACAACATATCTTGAGCAATGCCCCGATGGGGCGTAGTCGAATATTTTGGAAAAGATTTATTGATGACATAATCTTCATCTGGCAAACACAAGCTTGAAAACCTACAGGAATATATACAATACACCCTATATGTATATCATCCACAAAAATTAGATATAAAAACCGTATATAGTCGACTCCCTTCTCAATTCACGTTTCTGGTTACAGTCAAGAGAGTTTAGGCCCAAAGATATTCCATCAAATCTATTCCATCAAATTTTGATCCAAAAAGCCCCATTTACAGTTATTTTGTTTTCTAGCAAGCGGTGCTTGTCTTTCTAGTATATGGTTTTTAGTAGTATATGAAAGTTTTATCACAAGACACAAAAATCAACCCAAACACTTGAAAGGAAATCCGAACCAATTTATTCTAATCCATCCAGCCCAAGATCACGCTGACAATATCTACTTCGTGTCACTGGTAGTCTGTATCCATTTTACTTTTGGAGTAGACAAATGACAAGCATAACCTACTTTCTTGTTACAGTTACATAAGAAAAACAAGAAAACAAATCCGTTTGTAGAAAACATTTCCCCTGCACAATGCAGTTTTGCCCTGCGAAAAGATCCTACTTTCCAAACTTATTACACACCTTAGAATGTTGCAAATTTTGAAGAAAAAAAGGGGTGATAGCATTGTTAGCATATTAAATTTGTAAAAATGAAGGCATCGGTACAAGTAGGAAAGATGCACATTCTGAAGAAAGTAAGGTGAAAATGGCAGTTATGTTGTTGTCTACCCTGAAAAAGCTTAGATTGAAATATTGGTTACTTTGCAGATAAAGCCCTGCTCACATTATACCGGATTCATTCCATATCGTGTGAACGGGACTGGGCGCGATAAACCGTTTCAGGAGGTTGAAATGAGGATAACCAGAGGGGATGGCATACCCAAAGCGAAACAGCATGTTAAATAGAAAGGAAAGTAGGAGAGGTTCCTTTAAGATAAAATCATACACTTTGCAAAAAAAAGATGTAAATCGACCTTAGTTTTTTACAAAAATTTGTTTATTTCCTATTTGCGTTATTTTGGGGCTATATCATAGAAAAGCAAATTTGTTTCAGTGTTTGATCTTTGCCTGAAGTGCATTATAGTTTGTTTTTCTCATTTCAGCTTTATTCAACTGAAACTATAAATAGGTTTAATACTAGCTGGGAAACACTAGCTGTCGAAGCAAAGGATGGGCTCAGATATTTTTTATGTTCATCGAGGTCTAGTAAGCCCTTTCGGTGTTGCCCCATTCAAAGGTGGCGCCAGAAATCTTCCGACAGAGGGGTTTGAGCTTCCGACAAGAGGGCTAAAATGACTAAAATATGCATTTTTTGTATGTTGCTTTGTCAAATTTGCTCCGACAATAACCCAAAATTTCCTCCTATAGGAGTGCTAGATGCTTCCGACGGAGGGGCTGTAGCCCCCCGCTAGCCCTCCCCTGGCGCCACCACTGGCCTCATTACAAATTTTAAAGCCAGCGGTTGGATACTCCTGTACATTTACGATAGGGATGTTCAGAAAATGGAATTTTTTGAGTTTGAACTTTTGTAAAAAACAATGTTTTTGGTACTTCACTAAGTCAAATATTCTTTTGGGTTCTTTGAATCGAGCGATACCCTTGTTCATTTAAATTGGGGTGCGCAGGGCATTTTTAATTTTTATAACCTTTGTAAAAATACCACTTTTTTGGTACCGCACTAATTAAAATATTTTTTGTCTCGTGCAGTGTTGGAATTTTTCTCTTTAGTCTTCAATTCTAGAGTACCAAAATAATGGAAGTTTATTAATTAAACAGACAAAAAAAGACAGCAAGAGTTGCCGAATCGGACAGCTTTTTGGGGGAAGAAAGGGTACAGAAAAACGACTATTTATTTTGGACTTATAATATATAAAACACAGATCTAATCACCCCTTCCCTAAATATGAAGAAGTCCCCCCCCCAGTGGCGGATTTCAGGAGGACAGCTAGGGGCAGTTGTCCCTCCCTTGACGAGTTGAAGCAAATCTGGCACCCCTTTTTTGGAAGTTGTGTGCCCCTTTTGAAGAATAAGAGTCTGGTGAAAAAGTTTCTGAGAACAATAAGTTAACTTGCTTCAAGGATTACCTCGTTGTTTTTTCCAAAAATGGATCTCAAATTGTTGTGTACAGCGTACTCTCGTCACCAATTTTTGAAAAATTTTCAGCGCTCCCACTACCAACTGCCCCTCCTTCAAATTTGCTCTGGATCTGCCCCTGCTCACCCTCCAAAGTTTCAGAAACTAGTATCACTTTTAGTCTGGGCTGTTAGAACATGAATCGTGCAAATTGTGATACCAGCATGAAAATGGGTACACTGGGGTAATTTCACACGCTGATGACGATGCCGAACGGACACAAGCCGAAAAATGCCCCAAGTGCTATTTTTAGACTGGGGTACTTGACCCCAGTCGTCGAATTGGGCCAATCTCCATATGTCATTACTGATTTATGAAAAAAGTGGGAAAGAAAAGATTTAGGTGCATTATCATTTATCAAAATATACTAAGAGAAATGGAAACGAAAGATTGCCCCTTTATGCTATTTTTAGAATATGAGTTGGTACCCATGTCTCTATTTAGGCATTCTTCTCTAAATAATTACTCTCTTTTATATGAATATGAAATGTAGCTTTCTCTATTTTTTCAACAAACTGAAAAGTAATGCAAAAAGATGTAATTGACAATCTTACCACTTAATGCTATTTTTAGAATGGGGTACTGGAGCCCAGTTCTCGAATTTGGGTTTTACCTTCATAGTCTAGGCTCTAAGCACAGTATTTGACATGAATTGTGCACGTTGTGGTATCAGCATGAAAATGGGTACACTGGGGCAATTTGATACGTTGATAATGATGCCGATCAGACACAAGCTGGAAAATCCCCCCAAGTGCTATTTTTAGACTGGGGTACTTGACCCCATCCTCCATTTTGGATTTCATCTATACGAAGTTAACTGTAGTTAAAACTGAACATGAAGGTATAGGCTCAAACACAATTCTACACGATAAAAGTATAACACAGAAACAATATTATCCTTTCATTCTATTTTAAGATTAGGGCTGTTGCCTCTAGGCCTCTATGTAATCACTCTTTTACAAGCCATTACTTGCTTTTGACGTAAACATGATAGTATGGCTTTCTACCTTCTTGGTTAACCAAACAGTATTTTTAGAAAAAAGTAGAATATTACCTCTAGATGCTACAAATGATAGACTCACTGATTAGACTTGTTTCTACTGTAAGTTATTAGTCATCACTGCTTTAACATAAAAAGTCTAGCATTCTATACTTTGTGATACACTAAAATATAACGGAGAGATAAAATTACGCCTAGTTTCTCTTTTCTGAATGTGATACTTAGATC
The DNA here is from genome assembly GCF_013076305.1 of Rhopilema esculentum. The sequence continues at coordinate 1,065,007 of NW_027019301.1, forward strand.
CAAGCTCATTCGACTTTTTCATCTATTGTTAAATATCGCTTATTTTGATGTGAATACTAAAGTGTAGCTTCATACAACTTTTCAATCACCGGAAAATATTATGAAAAACGCAGTTAATATATGCATAAAGCGATATGTTTAAATATGTACGCGTTTCCTGCCTCTGAAGGTCAATGCAATTTATCACATGTACAGGAAAATGTGACTTTCACATTTCGCTACTTCTGAAAATCTCATACAATTTGTATAAAATGCTGACTATCCAAAGTAGCTGAAATGTTAAGTATCCTTACTGAACTTTCAAACTCGATCATATTCAGAGGGGCGAAAATCGTTATAATTATAGGCTACTTTCAAATACGATTGATGTTATATTGGCAGCCAGCGTGAGTAGTTTGTATGACAAAAGCTAAACATCCAAGGTGCAATCTAATGAAGGGCACTTAGAAACATGTGGAAATTTATTGACTCTAACAGTAAACCAATAATAGAATTGCACTGATTCTTCTAGCCTCTTGTGTTCTTCAAACTTCAATAGGTAGTGTTTTCCAAACTTCTATGCTTTTCTTGAAGGCCTCTGAGAGGAGTAGTAGCAATCAACAGATTAAATATTCATTTTATTTCGTATTCATACAAAAAATAGTAATGATTTATAAAAGAAAGCTTATAGAGGCCTGGGCTCCAGTGGTCCATTCTAAATATAGCATCAACGGCAATATTTTAATTGTTTCTTTGTTATACTTTTATCGTGTAGAACTGTGTTTAAACCTAAACCTTCATGCTCAATTTAAACTTTAGTTAACTACGTATAGATGAAATCCAAAATGGGGGACTGGGGTCAAGTACCCCAGTCTAAAAATAGCACTTGGGAGCATTTTTCGGTTTGTGTCTGTTCGGCATCGTCATCAGCGTGTGAGATTACCCCCGTGTACCCATTTTCATGCTGGTATCACAATTTCCACAATTCAAGTCAAATACTGTGTTTAGAGCCTAGACTATTTTTAAACGAGCTTTGTTACGTAACTTTTACGTAACTAAATCATGTGATCAGAAAGATGCAACATCTGACAACTGAAGATTAGGGCCTTACCATGCGGTAACGTCGAGAACGGTCAAGAAAGCATGCATGAAATTATTTACATATCATTGAAAACTGTTTCGAGATTAGCTATAAACAAAAAATAGTTGACATAGCAACGTTTGTATTCCTAGGAAAAAATATACACGTATAACCTGTAACTACGTAACAAATTTATTGCAATAATTCGTAAGCTTGGTCAAACAAAACCAGCGTCATTACCGCTGAAAATTGGTTTTCTATTGAAACTGCAAGACTGGTGCAAGAAGAGAGCGATTGGCCCGTAACACCTATTGTCTGAGATAAAAGGTTATTCAATTGTTTGCGAAGCTCACCGTCTGGTACCTGCTATGTCACGTGCATGGTCTATCGCAGACCTTAGGTCTGTGACGGCTTCTCATATCCAGTATCAACAATCTTTTTCTCGTCGAGAAAATGGCTGGCAACGATGAAGAGCGGACAAAAAGCAGAAAGCAAGTTCTCTTTCAGTACATTCTGTGTGCCTCGGCATTTCTAGTCCAGTTTACAGCGTTTGGATTTTACCGCGGGTTCGGATCCATTTACGTGTCGATGCAGGAAAAATTTACAGAAAGCAACGCGTTGATAGGTACGAGAAAATATTTTCAATTCACCTGTAAATTTCAAGGTAATGCTAAATTGATACATCCTTATTCATAACTTAGTTCCAATGTAATTTCATTACCGAAATCTGAAGAGTTTTGTTACATTCATTTACAGTCATTAAAATTTTTCTGCGTGTGCACCAAAAAATATAATTGGCATATCACGAAATGGCGGAAGCAGGTCATATGTAACTGAACCGATTAAAACCCTCAAAAAGCCATTATCCATTCATGTCTTCTGATGAGTAGATGAAAAACTAACCAAAATAGCTATGAAAAGTAAAAAAATTTGACAAAGCCCAGTGTATTTCGGATGTACACATTTGCGGTGTACAGCATGTGCGGTACACCTGCGCGTCCTTTAGGCCCACAATCCCTGCCGAAAGTTTTAGAACACTGACAAGTTTCAGTTTCCAAGGTCAAAATCAATCATCCCCTTCTCCCCCACGGAACAATGTTGGTTTACTACGTAACGGGTTAGGATTTTAGGAAGCACTTTCTTTTGCGCTTCTTTTATGATACTTCTCTAAATTATCAACATTATTGTTCTAGGAGGAAGGGGGCGGAAGTAGTATATCGGTGTCTTTTCGAACATTTTGCCAGAAAGGTCCCCACAGGTAACTTGGGGACGACGTTGCTAAAACGAGGAACAAGCGGAACAACCTAGTAACAAGCGGAACAACCTAGTAACAACCCAGTAACAAGCGGAAATGTGAATTAATTGTTTATAAATAACACGTTGGGGCGTTTATAATCAAACTCTCTGAAGTTCGTGTGGGCTAGCACGTGCACTATCAAGAGGCCGTCAAACACTTTTGTTATGTAATTTTTTGGTAGTTCGCGACCATTTTCCCTCCTTTTCTGGACTTGCTACAAGTCTCTCTTCTATCCATTAGTAATCTGAAATCTCTCCCTCTGAAAAATAAAGAAAGGGAAAAAGGAAAAAATGGGAGGGAACGAGAGAGTCTCTATGATTTTTCAGATTACTAAATGGATAGAGAAAGACTTTTAGCAAATCCACTCACCGTACATTAGCACAAACAATAGCACAACCGTACATTGTTTGATTGATCAGAAAAGCTGTCGTTGTGGTTTTACACTCGAATCAAACACCGTCATAGCCATGCAAGGGCTGGTACACAAAGAGCCCAAATTGAAGAGTCGAAAATTGTGGTGGGGGGGTAATATTTAGAGCAGGCAGGTAAATAATAAGGGGTGGGGGGGGGCTGACGCCCCCCAAAGGTTGGGAAACCCAGTTACAGTTAGAAAACATGAAAGTTCACTGAATTTTTCCTAACTTTAATCACCAAATATGTGAATTTCATAGCTTAGGGATTTTGGGATTTTAAATGTTGAAATCTTAGACCTTATTAAAATTGGAACTCTGGATCAGACACGTCTTCCAGTCGTTTTTTTAATGTGAAGCCCTGGATCTCAAATTGCACCATTACACCGTTTTGTTTTCTTTTTGACAGGGGTGAAGTTAAGTTGAAATATTTTTAACAGGCAAGGTGAATCTCTGGATAAGAAGTTTCATTTTTACCATCAGTAGTGATTGAGCCTGCAATTTTGAAGAAATCATACCCTTTATTGATCAGAACAATTGAAAAAAGGGAATTTTCTCAAGAAACTACGAGTAGCCAATTTTTTTTCATTTCATCTTTTTCATTTTAAAATTATTTATGCACGGTAGCCCCGTCAGTCATGACTGATTTTCAGGGGGCCGTGCCAAAAACTTAACAAATTAAAAAATCTACTAAAATTAATAACAAAAAAAGGAAACTAATTACAATCATAAATAATTTATTTACAACTATTTACAATAAATTTACAAAAAACCCTTTATCCTGTTCTTGGCCTCGCGGCTGAGATCATTCCAGATTTTTGATCCACGAAATGGGAACGCTTTCTGTCCATTACTAGTTTTCATGAATGGCACTAGCAAGTCAGTTTCGGCATTTCTAAGGTTGATACAATTGCGTTCAGAATTTCTAACAAATAAATGCGAGAGATGATCATGCGCGAGACTATTAACAGATTTATATACAGTTGTTGCAGTCTCACTTCTGATCATATCCCTCACAGTTGGCCATTTTAACTCTGTAATCAAAGCTTCAGCAGGAGCATCGTAGCTGCTATTTGTAATAATTCTAGCGGCTCGATTCTGCAATTTTTGAAGCTTAACCAGTCGGAACTCTGCACAGCTCCCCCACACAGTACAGCAGTACCGAAAATGTAGCTCTACAATACCTCTATATAATTTGCAAAGTACATTTTTATTTTTTGGCAAAAATTTCTTTGCATATTTTAAAAAACCTAACGAGCGGGAGACTTTGGCTTGAACAGATTTAATTTGCTCGTCCCACACGAGGTATTGGTCAACTTGGACACCAAGATACTTAATACTGTCGACGAGTTTTACAGGGGAATCATCGATAACAAATGCAGGTGAACCCACAGTGTTTTCACCAATCTTTTTCAGATTTGGTCTAGATCCGATTACCATTGCCTGAGTCTTGGTTACATTCAAAGACAATATATTGTCCTGAAGCCATTCTTTCAAACATTTCAATTCGTTGTTGAGCGTTTCAGTTAGATCCTCAATGCTCTTAAAGGAATAGGATATGCTAGTATCGTCGGCGTACATCGTAACTTTGCAGTTTTTCAAGGCGAATGGCCGATCATTTATATAGATTAGGAAGAGTAGTGGACCTAAACAAGAACCTTGTGGGACACCACAGTTGATGCTTCCGATGTCAGATTGCACTCCATTAACCTTAGTGTATTGCTGCCTACTGCTAAGATATGATTTGAACCATTGAAGCTCAAGACCCTGAATTCCGTACTTAGATAGCTTTTGAATAAGTATGGCATGATCAACAGTATCAAAAGCCTTTTTCAAATCAATGAAAATATTTCCTGTAAATTTTCCACGCTCAATATTAATGTGCCAGTCATTAGTGCCAGAAAGCAAGCAAGTTACAGTGGAATGCAGAGCTCTAAAACCTGATTGGCCAGAATACAGAAGTTTATTTTTGTCTAGATAAAATAAGGATAAAATGGTGCTACAATCAGAGACATGCATAGTTATGCCCAGCCTTCAATTGAAAGAAAGCCTAACCTAATCCTACTGATTGGCCAGTTCCAATTCAATCCAATTCATTTAAAACATTAAAAATCTATCATTGCAAGTTCTCAAAGCTTCTTAACGAGTGTATGCTTAGGGATATAAAAGCTTAGATCATAGCAGGGACGTACCGACCGGAGGATTTGGTAGGATTCAGGGTAGAAATTCATTTTTCGCCAAGAAAGGGTCAAAACAGGAAAATAACAGTAATTGCGCTATCGGGTGTCTTGGGGGGCAGCTGCTCCCCCCAAAAGTTCCCAATGACACCTTGTCGGCAGCCCAAAATAAGAAAAGAAAAAGGACGGTCGGCACTTTGAAACTGTCGAATGAGGAATTTTTTTATAAGAACCTTTAAATTGAAATTCAGGCTATGTTTTTGACTATCAGTAAAACCATTAAAACCTTAAAAACTATGTGGATGGATTGTTCTTAAGTAATCTGGGTGTAAGCAGTGCAATTGTTAAATGTTGTGCAATTGTTAGAGGAGGGTTCAGGCCCATTTGCAAACAAAGTTTGAAAATTCAGCTTCAAAGCACCGCTAGATGGGAAAGATATCTCGTTTGAGAGGAAATTTTGTGGGAGGTTCCACAACTTTGTTCAGAATTACATTTTAAAGTGCTTCAGCCTCATCTTGTTCTTAATTTGTTCGTAACTCTTGACCAATTTGAATCAATTAAAGTTAACCAATTTGGAGGCTCGTATTCTTATAAAATTGTTCTTATGAGAAAAGATTTTATCAAAAACTGTCGCCCAACTGAAATTAGGAATCTGGGAGGCATCAAATAACCAGGACGGAAAGGGGGCAGAGGGGGAAAATTTCCGCAGGGTTTCAAGGTTCCACAGAGCCTTTTAAAGTAATGTATTCAGTTGTTAAGAATATAATTAATCTAACATAACAAAAGCGTGCCCAAGAAAAGCAAGAAATTCTGGAATGTCTTTAAAGGGAATGGTCGCAAAAGATTTCTCTTCTGCGGTTGGAAAGTCTCTTCTGCTGTCTCATTCCAGGGCTTGCAATAACTATCAAATGCGTAGCCATTTTCACTGTGAAAAAGATATCTCCATGATTTTCCATCAAAGCGGGCCAGGATGCTAAACCTTGACTTTGTCCTTGACCTTTTTGAAAAAGATATCCAAAAAGCTTTATCATACTGTCTTAAGCAGAAACCCAGCAACAAATGACCAAAATTTGCTTAGCCATCAAACTGTACAAGGGCCTACTAGCGAGGCACATCAAAAAAATTGCATATCAGATTTGTGTAATTTTTGAAACGTTTCAACGAAATTTTTTCTTTAAAGAAAGTAAACATGATTTGATTGACGGGTTTTTTTCATTCATTTTCAAAAAAAATAAAGATTTGAAGAAAGTGTAAAGGGAAGTTCATGAAATATGTCGGCAACCATTTTATAGTCGTCGGCACCTTAATTTTTTCTAAGATTGTCGGCACATCGTGGTTTGGTTTCTAGCGCCACCCCTGGTAAAGAAAGGGGCAAATGAGCTCATTGAGGCGTTTATCTTGTGGTAGAGCACGGCTGTAAGACATTTTGGTAATTGAAAAGTTGTTTTGCTCATTCATAGATGCAATGAGATTGTATAAAGAAGAAAAAAGAGGGGTCTAGAAGAAGTTAGGCCTGTTAAGTCAAAATCTTGCATCAATCGTGCAAAATATGATACCATCATGAAAACTTTACAACTTATGTAGCTTGAGGTGTCGAATTGGCTGCAAAACAGACCCAAACTGAAAAACTCCTCTAAAAGCTATTATTAGAACATTGAACATGGTCTGTGCCCTTGAAAAGAAGATAGTCACTTGTAAGCGATTGAACTAGGGTTTTTCTGCAAAATTATGACACAAAGCAAACAAAGTCCATAAAATATCCCAGTTTTATTCCCTCACGTCTTTTTTGAAAGTTTCCTATGATATTAACAGTTTGCGGCATTTTAAAAAGTCTCAAAACATACGTACTCTAGTGTCTCTAATAGACGGCCCCCCGTGTATTAATTTCAGAAGAATTTGCCCTCCCCCCGTCGCTTATTAGCACCCCCTTCTCTAAAATTTTACAAATCAAGTCACTTGATTTTCATTATTCGTTGTTTTCCATAGTTTTTTGTAAAATCTCAACCGTACAAAGGAAACCGATGATTTTTGACTTGGAAGTTAAAAGCTGTAAATTTGATTTATCTTTGTATGATTGCAATTTTCTCTAAAACTATGCAAAAATATGAAACCAAATTTTGACAGTATACTCTAAAAGGTACTTTGATTTCAAAGAAGGATTGCCGACATGAACAGCGCCTTCTATTAGCCTATGCTCCAGGACACAGGCCACCTTCTATTAGCACCCCCTTCTATTGAAAACTGGTCGACATGAACACCTCGTTCTATTAGCACCCTCTTTTATTGAAAATTGGCCGGAATGAACACCCCCCCCCCTTCTATTACCTTCCCCCTTCTATTAGAGACACTAGAGTATGTACTCTGAATCAATGTGCAACGTTTTGTTTCTTAATTTATTGCTTTAATCGCACCATCGAATCACGAAGAAGTAGACACGCGCATTTTACTTCCCAAAATGCGACAAAAAATGCGACAGAAAAAATTGACCCAGAAATCAGCATCTGAACCGTACACATGGATGTCGTTGTAATGCCGGTCGGACTGATAAAAAGCGATGGTTTCAAATACACAATGCTGTAAAACTTCAACAAGCGTGAAAGTCTGAGCATTTTTTTCCAGAAACTTAATGATAAAAAAAATTTTATGAGTTTTGAAAAATCAATTGAAAGCTGAAAATTTTTCCTCTTAATCTACCAAAAAAATCAATTAATGAGTCGAACAAATACATTTTTTTCTATGTATAAGAATTTTTTCCTCAATTCTTTATTGGTAATTAGGCGCCCTTAATCATAACAAAATGTATTGGTTTACTTACTTCCTGAGGCGTCACCATCGTTGTCGCAGAAGGGTAAACAGATTTTCGAACATGAGTGACCCTATTTTGCTGAAAAATGCACCCTTTCAAGCAATTTTACCTTGGTACGGTAGCTTTTTTGGGTTTCAGTTTATTGCGCTTCTTGAATGAACATTTTAAAATCTGTTTAAATGTTATCCAATTTTTGCATTAATCTGTTAGCAGATTTAGCTATCTCATTCTCTCTAACTGGTGCAAAGATTATAGATATTTTATTTTTTTTTAATTGAGTGGAGTTGTTTCTGGCATTCTGAAGAGGGACCCCCAATTTCATTTTGATCCTTTATATGTCCTGATGTCAAAGCAAGTGTGAAAACGAAGTACCGGCAGTTTGTCACGGAAACTAAGAAATTTTCTCTTACTATAGGGAAGGCTATAATAAAGTAACAAATTATCGTTTCAATTCTTTTTAGGAAATTGGAAGTTTTGAGCTGTTTGTAAATTCTGTGACTTTCATTTTACAGTAATCACAGTAATCGGTTAGTGCAGATGGTCAATAAAATTCATAAAACCCTGACTGCCGACTCAAACTACCACAGAACAAAACAAACTGAAAATCGTAACGGGTACCCAGCATCGTCGGCAATTTTCAGATATGCCAACAAATAAAAAATGGTTTGGAGCCCTTTTCCTCACCCACCCCCCTCTTCCCTTTTGAGCACACAACAAATAAAAAATTCTTTAAAGCCCTCTTCCTTACCTCTCCCCCCATCTTGAGCACACAACAAATAAAGAATGATTTGGAGCCCTCTTCCTGACCCCCCTCCCCCTCTTGAGCACACAACCAATATGGTTTGAAGCCCTTTTCCTCCCCCCCCCCCCCTCTTTGAGCACACAACAAATAAAGAATGGTTTGGAGCCCTCTTCCTCACCCCTCCCCCCCTCTTGAGCACACCACAAATGAAAAATGGTTTGGAGCCCTCTTCTTCAAAAAAATATAGGCCGAAAAACACTTCAGTATGACGTGTTCTTTTTTTCAAAGAAATTTCTAAAATCTCGTCACACAAATGGCTTACTTACTTCACTTTCTCGTGCCAGATAACGCGTACAGATCTTCTTAATGGTTCTGTAAAGATAGGTTTAAGAAATGTAGCTGTGAATAACAAACGCATTTTTTGCAGAAAATAAAATAAATTTGAAAAATTGCACAATACAATTCCTTCACATTACAAAGCAGTGTGACCATTTGATGTGTCATAAATGAAGAAATAGAGACTCTTGTGCTAAAAAATCTTTGCTATCTGTGCCAAATACATTTTGTTTCGACCACGTGAAAAAGTAAATGACTGAGATGGCAGAATTTTTTCATCGGATTGGTTTTTACGCATTCTTAAAACTATTTTTGCAAAAATCCATGCATGTTCTATGCCACAAACTTTGGTAGTACCAGAGACACATATGCTTAAGAATAGGAACCTTTGGGCTTATCACCCTATTAAAATCATGTACAAATCGATAGTATGGATACAACTTAGACTAAAGGACATATAAAGATTTCACTGTAGCAGTGTTTGGTTGTTGGTATTTAAACTCTTAAGAGTTTCAGACGAAAAGCTTTGGTTTACTCGAATGCTTGCTTTTTTAAAGCCATTTTTAAAGACTCATTGCTAACAATGAGCCATTGCGCTACGCAAGCACCCCATAGTGCATTTTTAGACAGTCTGAAATCAATTTAATGCCATTGAAGACAGTTTACTGCCATTGTTTGGATCGTCGCCACGCTCGCAAAGGCCCATTGTCAGCAATGAGTCTTTAAGTTAGGTACCACTAAAAGATTGTTTGCAATATTTGTTGTAAAATTTTTTCGTTTTTTCAAGTGTTGAAAGGGGGCTACCAAACTCTTTACTGGTCCAAAATGTTTCCTTTCTTACATTTACCCAAGGTTAGCATGTCAGTCACCTGGTTCTTAGATTTCATTTTGGTCACAAAAACTCCTACTCTGAATAATTCAATATTAGCTCCAGATCAACTATAATCCTGCAGTTTTGTGATATGATTATTGAACTTTTTTGCAGCGTGGACCGGCTCCATGTCATTATCAATGGTGTTCCTATTTACGCCGATTACTTTCAGAGTCTTCGACCTGGTTGGCTATAGACTCTCACTACTACTTGGAGGAACATTAATTGGCCTTTCTCTCATGGCGACCTCTTTTGCATCCAGTATATTTGTAACTTATTTCACACTTGGACTTGTGTTTGCGATAGGACAAAGTTTGTGTTATTTTGCTCCGTTGCTGATTTTGCCCCTCTATTTCAAAAAGAACTTATCACTGGCCCATGGAATAGTGATGTGCGGGAGTAGTCTCGGAGGCCTCGCTCAGGCTCCCGGTCTCGGTTTCATGTTGCAAAAGTATGGATTCAGCAGTGGAATGCGGCTATCTAGCGTGATCGCACTGTTTGTAATAGCAGTATCTGTGTTATTCAAGCGGCCTGAGGAGAGTTTTGGGCCAAATCCATTAATGTTCAAGAAGGAGAGAAAGAAAGAAATAACGACCAAGAGTAGAAATGAGGAGATACCTTTACTAAGAAATTATGCTTACATCATGTATGTTATTGCTTCCATGCTGATCAGTTTTGGGGTTTTCACACCCTTTGTCCACTTGGTGAGAACCAAACTAATTTGCCTCATTTTTTATACCATATTAGTATATTTCAACATTTCCTTTTCTATCTTTGATATTTCTGAGCAATATCAGATTGCCCTGGAATTACTCTCACAAACAATATTGGTAGCATGTTGTTCTTTTCTTTCTAAAATACGTTTTCTTGTACATTGCCTTCTTTGTAAAGAGCATCAAATTCAAAACAATGCCTTGTCTATCATAGGTACGCCTAGCGATGGATACAGGGATCTCATACTCAATGGCGATATTTCTACCAGGCATCATCTCTTTGGCGCAAGCTGTTGGTAAGGTAGGCTTCGGCAAGCTTGCATCTCTCCCGAAATACAACAAGCTCTCACTCAGCAAATGGGCCGCCATCGTTATAGGCATAGTGACAACACTTGTTCCAATCCTAACCTCCTTTGTTGGCCTTGCTGCATATTCCTGTCTTTATGGTATTGCTGACGGCAGTATTGCGGTGTCTACTATGCTTGTCATCAGAGACCTGATAACAATTAAACAATTCAATAGAGGATACAGTGCATACATTATCTGCCAATGCTTGGCCCTCCTTGCTGGTCCACCGTTTGCAGGTATGCCAATCATATTACATTTTGCAATTACAAGCATTTCTGTCTTCAGGTTTTGCGCTGTTTTAGTTAATTATCCTCAATGCATTTTTTTAAAGCAGTTTATTCTGATAGCAGTCTGTTATGGTATCATCTGTTTGTATATGAATGCATCTTATACCTTGAAAAACAACGTTACTACTCTGAGCTTTTAAAAAGATGGTAAGGAAATAGTTTCAAATGCAGAAAATTACTTGATACTTGTCGAACTTTGTCCTAAAAAGGCATAACAACAATCCCGTGACAAGGAACACTCTCAACAACCTTAGATTTGGTTCCGTTTAATTCTGTTTTTATAATCAATTACTCACCAACAGACTTTCCCTTCTCTCCCTATTTAGATACATTACTTGTTCTTAAACTGCACTTTGCTTGTTCCTCCATTTTTTGTGCTGCTGTACTTGTTTGGTTACATTTCTTCGGCTGCTTAATATGCCTTATATTTGCCTAATATTTGTTCTTACGTTGTTCTTGAGTTGTTTTTGCTTTGTTCTTGATTTGTTCTTGATTTGTTCTTGATTTGTTCTTGATTTGTTCCTGATTTGTTCTTGATTTGTTCTTGCGTTGTTCTTGATTTGTTCTTGATTTGTTCTTGATTTGTTCTTGCGTTGTTCTTGATTTGTTCTTGCGTTGTTCTTGATTTGTTCTTGATTTGTTCTTGATTTGTTCTTGCATTGTTTTTGATTTGTTCTTGCGTTGTTCTTGGGTTGTTCTTGATTAGTTCTTGATTTGTTCTTGCGTTGGTCTTGATTTGTTCTTGCGTTGTTCTTGATTTTTTCTTGCGTTGTTCTTGATTTGTTCTTGCATTGTTTTTGATTTGTTCTTGGGTTGTTCTTGATTAGTTCTTGATTTGTTCTTGCGTTGTTCTTGATTTGTTCTTGATTTGTTCTTGCGTTGTTCTTGATTTGTTCTTGATTTGTTCTTGCGTTGTTCTTCCATTGTTCTTCCATTGTTCTTTCATTGTTCTTGATTTGTTCTTGCATTGTTCTTGATTTGTTCTTGCATTGTTTTTGATTTGTTCTTGATTTGTTCTTGATTTGTTCTTGATTTGTTCTTGATTTGTTCTTGATTTGTTCTTTATTTGTTCTTTCATTGTTCTTGATTTGTTCTTGATTTGTTCTTGATTTGTTCTTTCATTGTTCTTGATTTGTTCTTGATTTGTTCTTGATTTGTTCTTGGGTTGTTCTTGATTAGTTCTTGATTTGTTCTTGCGTTGTTCTTGATTTGTTCTTGATTTGTTCTTGCGTTGTTCTTGATTTGTTCTTGCGTTGTTCTTGGGTTGTTCTTGATTAGTTCTTGATTTGTTCTTGCGTTGTTCTTGATTTGTTCTTGATTTGTTCTTGATTTGTTCTTGCGTTGTTCTTGATTTGTTCTTGATTTGTTTTTGATTTGTTCTTGCGTTGTTCTTGATTTGTTCTTGCGTTGTTCTTGATTTGTTCTTGCGTTGTTCTTGATTTGTTCTTGATTTGTTCTTGCATTGTTTTTGATTTGTTCTTGCGTTGTTCTTGGGTTGTTCTTGATTAGTTCTTGATTTGTTCTTGCGTTGTTCTTGATTTGTTCTTGCGTTGTTCTTGATTTTTTCTTGCGTTGTTCTTGATTTGTTCTTGCATTGTTTTTGATTTGTTCTTGGGTTGTTCTTGATTAGTTCTTGATTTGTTCTTGCGTTGTTCTTGATTTGTTCTTGATTTGTTCTTGCGTTGTTCTTGATTTGTTCTTGATTTGTTCTTGCGTTGTTCTTCCATTGTTCTTCCATTGTTCTTTCATTGTTCTTGATTTGTTCTTGCATTGTTCTTGATTTGTTCTTGCATTGTTTTTGATTTGTTCTTGATTTGTTCTTGATTTGTTCTTGATTTGTTCTTGATTTGTTCTTTATTTGTTCTTTCATTGTTCTTGATTTGTTCTTGATTTGTTCTTGATTTGTTCTTGATTTGTTCTTTCATTGTTCTTGATTTGTTCTTGATTTGTTCTTGATTTGTTCTTGCTTTGTTCTTGATTTGTTCTTGATTTGTTCTTGCG
>NW_027019301.1:1078154-1098276 GCF_013076305.1 Rhopilema esculentum
TGTTCTTGATTTGTTCTTGATTTGTTCTTGATTTGTTCCTGATTTGTTCTTGATTTGTTCTTGCGTTGTTCTTGATTTGTTCTTGATTTGTTCTTGATTTGTTCTTGCGTTGTTCTTGATTTGTTCTTGCGTTGTTCTTGATTTGTTCTTGATTTGTTCTTGATTTGTTCTTGCATTGTTTTTGATTTGTTCTTGCGTTGTTCTTGGGTTGTTCTTGATTAGTTCTTGATTTGTTCTTGCGTTGGTCTTGATTTGTTCTTGCGTTGTTCTTGATTTTTTCTTGCGTTGTTCTTGATTTGTTCTTGCATTGTTTTTGATTTGTTCTTGGGTTGTTCTTGATTAGTTCTTGATTTGTTCTTGCGTTGTTCTTGATTTGTTCTTGATTTGTTCTTGCGTTGTTCTTGATTTGTTCTTGATTTGTTCTTGCGTTGTTCTTCCATTGTTCTTCCATTGTTCTTTCATTGTTCTTGATTTGTTCTTGCATTGTTCTTGATTTGTTCTTGCATTGTTTTTGATTTGTTCTTGATTTGTTCTTGATTTGTTCTTGATTTGTTCTTGATTTGTTCTTGATTTGTTCTTTATTTGTTCTTTCATTGTTCTTGATTTGTTCTTGATTTGTTCTTGATTTGTTCTTTCATTGTTCTTGATTTGTTCTTGATTTGTTCTTGATTTGTTCTTGGGTTGTTCTTGATTAGTTCTTGATTTGTTCTTGCGTTGTTCTTGATTTGTTCTTGATTTGTTCTTGCGTTGTTCTTGATTTGTTCTTGCGTTGTTCTTGGGTTGTTCTTGATTAGTTCTTGATTTGTTCTTGCGTTGTTCTTGATTTGTTCTTGATTTGTTCTTGATTTGTTCTTGCGTTGTTCTTGATTTGTTCTTGATTTGTTTTTGATTTGTTCTTGCGTTGTTCTTGATTTGTTCTTGCGTTGTTCTTGATTTGTTCTTGCGTTGTTCTTGATTTGTTCTTGATTTGTTCTTGCATTGTTTTTGATTTGTTCTTGCGTTGTTCTTGGGTTGTTCTTGATTAGTTCTTGATTTGTTCTTGCGTTGTTCTTGATTTGTTCTTGCGTTGTTCTTGATTTTTTCTTGCGTTGTTCTTGATTTGTTCTTGCATTGTTTTTGATTTGTTCTTGGGTTGTTCTTGATTAGTTCTTGATTTGTTCTTGCGTTGTTCTTGATTTGTTCTTGATTTGTTCTTGCGTTGTTCTTGATTTGTTCTTGATTTGTTCTTGCGTTGTTCTTCCATTGTTCTTCCATTGTTCTTTCATTGTTCTTGATTTGTTCTTGCATTGTTCTTGATTTGTTCTTGCATTGTTTTTGATTTGTTCTTGATTTGTTCTTGATTTGTTCTTGATTTGTTCTTGATTTGTTCTTTATTTGTTCTTTCATTGTTCTTGATTTGTTCTTGATTTGTTCTTGATTTGTTCTTGATTTGTTCTTTCATTGTTCTTGATTTGTTCTTGATTTGTTCTTGATTTGTTCTTGCTTTGTTCTTGATTTGTTCTTGATTTGTTCTTGCGCATTGTTCTTGCATTGTTCTTGCATTGTTCTTGAGTTGTTCTTGGGTTGTTCATGATTTGTTGTTGCATTGTTCTTGGTTGATTTTTTTATGGTTTTGCGTTTTTCCTGCTTTGTTTTTTAGTTGTTCTTGATTTGTTCTTGAATTTTTCTTGCGTTGCTCTTGATTTGTTCTTGAATTTTTCTTACGTTGTTCTTGGTTGTTCGTTGTCCTTGCGTTGTTGTTTGGTTGTTATTTAGATATTCTTGGTTTTTTAGTTGTTCCTGGGTTGTTCTGTCCTTTAGTAATTATTACAAATCTTCAAGTCGATCTTTTCAAACTACTGAGATGTGGTTTATGTAACAGCTAATGCTGCAACTTGTTCAAAACGCGTTTCAATCTTCTCTTGGATTGAAAAAGCCAACATTTCTACGACAAACAGTCACAATCACATGCCTCGAAGGTCTTGAAGGAGTTTCCATTGAAAAATGACTAATAGCGTGCCACTTTCCACAAAATAAAAAGCCAATAATTATCTTGGCACTCCAAAACCTAAATGTGATCTTATCAGCGGTACAGAACTTGCGTTAGAAAGATTCAGTACTGCGCGATTGTGTTTGAAATTTAACGAAAGCAATTTGTTCTGAAGGGGATTAAAAGTGTTGCCAAAAAGGCTTAGTAAAGTTTCGATGACCGTATTGTTTAAAAAGCTGTCTCTTTTTCTTTTTTGTCTAGTCTGTGTCACGCTCTCGCTTATTATGTCTAGCTCATTCTTAAATTTAGAACTGAAAATGTCGTCTTGAAGCAGAAAGATGATTTCATCGAAAACTTTGGTCATTTTGCAGTGCTTGCTTGCTTATTTTTTGCAAGTTATTCCAATTTAAAATAATTGATGCTTTGTATAACAAGTCCTGAGAGCAGAAACTTTGTTTTCATGAGCACCCTATAAATTCATTTGATGTCTAAGTGCATTAAAATTTTTTGCAGGATATTTGTACACGGTTTCAGGAACATACTCCCTTGCATTCTTCATTGCCGGTGGCTTTGCTGCTTTGGGAGGTTTTTCCATGTTCGCTGTGCAATATTTTCATTCGAAAAACAAAAGAACCTCTTTTTTCAACTTATTGTCCAAAGGATGCAGTTCCCAGCAAAATAAGAAGATTTTCAGTTTTATGCAGAGTTACACAAAACCAGATCATTCGAAAATCGAGAAAAACTGTTCAATAGATCCAGAACTTCCCAATTCGTTTATTTCGTTGCTTCAGCTAAATGACCCAAAAAACTATGTTGACGATTCTATACACGTGGAAAGGACCAAGAGCTTGCTGTCTTCAGATGAGGCTTGTTATGAAGTAGATGAAGCAGGTGGTTTCATGTTACCGCTTGGAGATAATGGTTTGGCTGCCTAAAGGCATAAAAAACATTTAGTTAGAACTTTAGCATTATGAAATTAGTAAATTCAGAAATAGTACCGTTATCAATTCATTTATTTATTTCAAATCCATGTTATAATTGCAATATATATATAATATATAATTATACTTGCAATATATAATTATATTTGCAATAGATATATGGATATCAAATTCCTTTGGAAAGTGTTTAGTTTTTGTAAGTTATTAGGCGAAACACTTCTGCCTTTTATTGGAAAACTCGATTTATTTCCAAACATTATAGGATTAATTGCTTTCAACAGTGTTTGTTTAGAATTGAAACTTGCAGTTAAAGGAAATCAATGTTTGAAGCCAAATAGATGCAATTATTCAGTAGCATTTTGAGAATGGTTTGTTTCTCGATTTTATCATTTGGCAAGAAAAGTTGCTTGATTTGATCAATTTGGTACGTCTTCGACAATATTCAGAAAAAGTATTTTAAAGAAAACGCTCTTAGCGATAGTTTCAACGATTGAATCAGCTATCTTTGGAAATGGCTGCTCTTTTAAACGGGCTTTTGAAGTCCTTTGTAGGGTAACTATCTCTACGAATATGCTCAACCACAAAAGTTCATAAACTACTTTATAAAGTTTTCTGTAAGGTTTTCTGAAACTGTAGCCCTCTCCTTTTGATTTGTGGTACACAGAAATGACCATATTGAAAATAACCCATTTCAACAAAACTTTTTTCTATCTGGTCTTTCTTTTGAAAGCTTTTATCTGCTGAAAGACTTAAGATCAAGTATTGAAGTTTTTATTTTGGCGCGGGTTTATATGTGGTAAAAAATAATAACAAAGCTCTAGTCCGAGTTGATTTTAACAAAATCGGGAGATATTTGCAAAGATAAAACCAGACAAAACGGGAAACAATGAATTTATCTAAATTTAACCCTTAATAAAAATTTGTTAATAATGTATTATTTTATCTAGTGTTAGAATTTTCACCTATTGGTGTTTCTTCTACTAGTAATTACCACCAGACTACTATAAGATTTAAACCTTTTTCATGAAACACCTGTTCAGATATAACGTTTCAACAAGCTCTAGTGCTTATATTAGCAGTTGTTACAAGTTAATTGTTAAAAGACTACAGTCCCTGACAGGTGTTGCTATTTTGGAACCGCTCCCCCAGTTGAATCACTGCTAATTATATGATTATGAATAGACTTTGAATTAGTGGAAGGGGGTAAACGCTATGTTTGCTTGCATGCTATCCAGCAGGTATTTAGCAGTTTGTCTTTGCACCTGTGTCCAAGATTGCTACTGGAAGCAAAACTGGCAAAATCCCTTTGAACCATTATTGAACCATTGAAATGGACAAGGCATATTTTCAAATTTTGCAGCACTTTCTTCTCTTCCCCATAACTTGTAAAATGAAACAGGTTTTTGACGATTTTTATCACGAAGGCAATACAGTTAATCTTGGCAAGGCAAAATTTTAACTTTTCAAATTTTTATTTTCAAATTAAAAGGCATCAAATGATGAATTTTGCAAAATATATCATATTGAAGGAATATTGCGTTTATCTCGTTGAAATTTTTGAAAAAAAATCAGGTTGCCACTAATGGTAGCAATTTTGAAATATTGTTGATTTTAAAAAACAGAGCAATTTTATCTACCAGTAATGAGGCTAACAAATGCACGTGGGGGATTGTTAAAAGGGCTTCTAACCGTCTTGTGGTAAGGGTCTTCCTCTCAACCACAAAAATAAAGCCTATTTAGGCCAACTAACAGCCTACTGGAATCTCTAACATCCAAAATCTTTAGAATTTTTTGCATCTTTTTCTTCAAATTCGGCTTTTTATGGAAGCTTATCAAAACATACATGGCAGAAATGTCCTGACATGAAATCTTGTAATTTGCAGAGAGAGGGCTTGAACAATTGTCAATTTGTGTAAATGATTGAGCGTTTTGTAAAGACAACATGCAAAATACAAAATACCAAGGTTTTCCCTTTTATTTTATACTTGCAAAAAATTGATAAATGCAAAAAATTGGCCATCTCGAGACATAAGTTTAAAGCAAGTTGTAAGCCCTTGCTAGCACATTGAACCAATTATTTGAGGACTATTTGCCGAACATTAAAATCTGTTCTCTTAAAACTAACCCTGCTCTGCGTGAACAGACTGTACAAGTAAATATTGAAATTCCACCGCAAAATATTTCCTCAGGCTGTGTTTACACGATAAGGGATTACTCACGTATCGGATTACTTTTTATATCGGATAGAGGTCCCGTTTACACGGCTCCGCATTAATCCGATACGTCCCATACCACTTTTGCGAAGTGAAATCACTCCGCTGTGAAAGTGGTATGAAAAGTGATCCGATACGTCCCGTACCACATTCCATCTCGTGAAAACGGGTGAATCCGATACGCCTTCACTTCGGAACCTCGTTCTGAATCTCAAGGAAAGTTCTCATCAACGGATTCTACATCTTTACCCTTTGGGTAACGTTCGCCAAAAACTATTTTATCTTGTCATCATTCGACCTAACATCTTTTCAATCCCTTTCCTCGAAAAGGCATTCACTGGCATATGCCTTTACCGATTCAGGCTTCAATTCCAATTCTGCCTCCCTCTTCTGCCTCCTTTCTTCTTCTATGCCACTGGTCAGCACTCATATTTCATACTAAAGTGATAATTTTTTTCCGAGACCTTCCTCTCCTCAGTAGACTAACGAAATTTCCAGAATTTTACATTGCTAAAAATCGAAACAAAAGGAGTATGCTGCACAATGAATAGCGGAGCGTTGTCGTGTGAACAGGATGAAAACGGTATGAATATCAATCCGGTATCGTGTAAACGCAATCTAAACGGTATGCTTTTCATATCGGATAGCTGAGACCAATCAGATATGAAAAGCAATCCGGTATGAAAAGCAATCCGGTATCGTGTAAACGCAACCTTAGAAATTTTGCTGATTGGTGGGCAGCAGCTACAATCCCGGACAAAATTGTTGAGACAAAACCTTGTAAATTCGCGTTTTCAAGTTGGAAAGATCTCAACAGAAATCGTAACTGTTTTTTCGGCGTTTTATATCTTTGATTAATATTAACGTAATATCTGGCGTATTTGTTTGCATGTTGCCATGTTACTTCATTACCTTGGTAGCTACTGGCAACGAAGATATTTTGAAAATGGCGAAAATTGATTTAATATTTTGTCATTATTGCAAGTGATTGTGGAATTGAAATTTCAGAATTTTAGAAATATATCATAGAAGAATATGATAACATTGGAATACGAAATAAATATTCTAAAAGCCTCTAATTGTCCTAAAATTTTAAAGAGAACTATCAGGAAAGGGTGATCCTGAGTCACTGAGATGTATACCATATTTCTAATATTTTGGTCACCCTACTGTTCCTAATAGCTTGTATAGTTAAGCAACGAGTTTGGAACCATAATTTCATTGCTCAGTAAAGTCGAATGGCTCTGGATTAGAGTGATTTCTGGAATGTAATTGCTTTTGTGTGTTGCTTTACTGATGAATCATAATGGTGATCTTTGAAAATTGTTTGAAAATGAAACCCTTTTTTCAAGTTAACTTAGGCTGTTTTCTCACGAAACTGAAACTGAGGATTTGATCGAGCTTTTATTGCAAAGAAAATTTTGATAATTTAATAAGGAGGATAAAAATGTTTATGCTCAATAACGCATGGCTTTGCTTTGAAATCCTAAGGTTATCAAACCATTAGTTTGTTGTGCTGCTTATCAAGCCATAATGGTAGAAAAACCAAACTTTGGTAATCTGGGATAAAATAATTCTGAGTAACGTCTACAAAAACCAGAATTTCAATCTACAGAATTCCAGCATGCTTTAAAAAAAAGATTTAACTGTCCTTTCATAGTCAGGGTGAAGAGTTTTATTTGTGAATAAAGAAAAGGTCACAATAGCAGTCTGCTCAACGGAATCCAAGGATATAAGTATATTTCTTAAATTTAATTTATTTTGAAAATTTTATCTCGTGACATTGGATTCTCGTCATCGTATTGCTTTGTTCCTGTATATCTTTCTGAGTAAATTACATTGTGTGAATAAAGGAAAGGCTATGATGGCAGGCTGCTCGATGGACACAGAATTAATTCTTGCGGCGAAAAATCGATGAAAACGAAGCAAATAAGAAACACCGCAATGCGACGAGAATGAACAGCAATAAATACACGTAAATTGGTGAAGGCTAATACTTCGATCTTTTTTGCTCTTATGTATGCCGGGGCAAAATATTAGCCTTCACTAATTTACGTGTATTCAGTGTTGTTCATTCGCATTGTGGTGTTTCTTATTTGCTATATGAAGAGTTTTAGCATGGAAGATTTTTCTGATCAAATCTCTATCAACTTTTCTCACTTTAGGTCGTTATAATTATGGTTTTTATTACCAATATGTTTTTAAAAAAAGTATATATGGCGATAAATTTCAAAACGTGACCGTAAACTGAATTTGTGCATCAAATCTTGTTTATTTAAACTTATAAACGTGACAAGGATTCTAACACACAAAAAGTATTTTGCAGCAAAGAAATATAAGAGTAAGGTGAATGAATAAAAAATGCGAAGCGAAAATTTGTGATCCATTCAATTCTTTGATATTTATTTACATCTAAATTTATCACCAATAATAGGCGGACTGGAATCCACTACGTAATATCACACGAAATTTCACAGATTGACGCTCTTTAAAACTGAGAAACTCTCAGGAAAGTGCAAACTCAATTGGTTTGTACAAGGTTGGTTGGGGGTTAAGGTTGTTTACTATTCAAATCTTTGTTTATGTCATAATTACTATTCCAAGTTTTCCGTTGAGAGGTATGAGAAAAGAACATGCATAGGACTTTTGTCCTCAAAAGTACATAAAACATACAGATAGCTTTTTGCATATTAACTTCAAATTTTACGATTCCTTGAAAATTTACTGGAAATTTTACCGTTTCTGAACGGATATGCCAAGCTGTGAAATATATTGCTTTCTCCAGGCCATAATTAAAACGAGGTTCTAGCCATTCATTAACCTCGTTATAGCGCTAAGGATTATACAGACAATATTTACACAAAGACGTTCGAACTTCTACAGTTCTTGAACTGGACTTTCCTAATAAGAAAACCTTCCTTTATGAAGCTTTATTATCACAATACATGACAGAAAATATTCCGTGGAGCAAGCAGATCTGATATTAACTATCTATCTCCTTGCAAAATAATTAATCTTTAAGGCTATTTGGTGACTTGAGATCAAACATGAAGTCTTTGTAAACTATTGGGAGTGTTGTCAAATTACAGACACAAGATGCATCTTTCCTCTTATGAACCTGACGTTTATTTACCTAAAGGGAGATGAGTGGATGTAGATTTTTGGCTCAACGACCTAGCGAATCTTAAGCGACGAATTCTATCATCTAAATGTCATTTCAATGGAAACTAGCGTCATCAGCTGATCGAAAATCGTCAGTTGATAGACGACATGGCTATTTGGTCAACAACCAGCTAAAACGGTCGGCTAGACTTTAAGACTCTAAACACTTTGTGTATACACTAAGATTTATATACAATTTATATAGATAAAATAATTCAAGTTAATTCACTGGAAGCGCTGGTCCGTACTAATGAACTAACAATCTCGGCACTAGAAGGTCTCTCACCGGGTTCGGGTGTATATGTAAAAGTCAATCCGGTCGGGTATATCACACCGTCACAGCGCACGAGAGAAACCGGGACCTGAGTCGGAGACCTGACGAATTTCCAGCCGTCTCTAAATGCCGATATATCGGGAACTACACAAAACATACTATCTTCACATCTAGAACAGAGAATAATTGTATGTAAATGAAAAGAGACAAGACACAACATATCTAGGACATGTAAAGTAAATAAAGTCCGACAGGCGAATACAAAATTAATTTTAACACACGAATTCCCTATCAGCTATAATACAAATAAAATAAACTTCTTCTATTACAATTACTTCTTTAATATATACAAAATAAAGGTGTTGCTGTTAAGATTATCTTCAAGCCTGTTTATAGCATCTTTCTTTAAAGCAAATAAAACCTAGCCATAACAAAATGTACCAACTATTTAGGTGCGAAAGCACAACATGGTTTCAAAATTCCTAAAGCCGTGAAACATCAACCAAACATGAAAAAAGCAAGCTACTCTGACTACATATATTCAAACGGTAAAAGCCATAAACCAGTTGACTTGAGACCCTTTAATAGAGATTCGGAGATTTGGACTTTCAATATCATCACCATATTCACAATCAACAAAATCAACTTTACCTGTACATCGTCTCTGCCTCTACGTCACCAAACCATACTTTCAAATTCGGAGTGAAATTCTCTCCTTTCAATTCTACCATCGCAACATCGCCGCCACCATTTAACTATAGATGAGAATCAATCATTCAGCGCTTTGTAAGATAAGAGGTGACAGAGACTTAGATTGCTAGCACGTGATTAATGCAACTTTAGAGTCTGTTAAGTACTTCCCTTAGAGGGCACAAGGTATGTTTGATTAATTTTTCATTAAAGCGAACTATACAGAGCAATGAATCTTTGGAGCAGAAAACGTGCAAGGTTCAGACCGATTTACATGAACAAACAGACGAAAGGAGAACGCACGAAACGTGTGATGGGAAAGGAGGTGTTCAAGCAATATCTGAAAGGAGACAGTTTTCGATGTAAGTGACGGGTATGTTTCTACTCAAAGGTGGCAGGAATAAAGCTTCTTCGGTGCCTGGATTGAAAATGAGGGGTTTCCAGTCTGGGGCTTGCTTAAAAGGATTGGGGAATATGGATGAAGTTAAAAATGAAATGTGAAGTATATAAAGCTATGCCTTTAAAAAACCAATTTAGTTCATTTTCATTGCATAATGTGAATGATTCTCTTGAATACATGTAACCAAAATATGACACAGTCACAAATGTTTTTAAAATATGAAAAAATAGATAAAAAGGATATTGAGCAGTAGAGTACATTAATGAGGTTTACACATGTAAAAAGCTTGTTTATTCACTGATGTAGAGTCAGACATGATCAACTCCATATAATACAATTCATTAGAGGACTGCAAAGACCTTAGGCCCTCCAAATAGTAAACGAGTATATGAACAGAAAGTGTATTGGAATTATGATTTTGTAGGAAGTTTTCCCTTGCCAAGAAGTATTAGAACAGATGATGAGATATCAATGAAATGTAATGATTGGGGTGTAAAAATGAAGAATAAAGAACAACGAACCAGTGGCAAAATGTCAGTATCTTAACGCTTTTTGCGAAGAAACGAGTAGAAGCTGAAGTTTTAGAAACTTTGACCCTTAGAGGACAGTATAGACAAAATTGGTCATACTCAAGAGAATAAAAATTTTAGAGACCTGCACTATTATTGATAAACTCTCAAAAACGAAGAAACTAATTCATTAGAAATCAATACCTGCAAACACGTGACCTGTGGAACAGGAGTTACTGAGGTAGGAACAGGTCCCATCCCTTCGCAAAATGTGTACTCTGCTTTATCTAGATAGACAAACAACTAGTTAGATTAATGCATACAAGACGTTTATGAGTTGACTGTAAAAAAATCACCCAATCAAGCCTACAGGGGTTATGCAGCAAGAAGAGCCATCCAACACAGCTTTTCGACATAAAATTCAACGAAACTGAAAAGCTTTCAAATATTATCACAACGGAGGAATTCTAAGCAAATTTCTTGTCAGCGAAGAGAACACAATTCATTGTTTGGTAATATTCAGCAAATGAGATACGGCTGGAATTTACAACACAGTTTAAATTGTTCTCTTACTACTTTCTTCAACTGAGGCAAAGTGTCAATGAAAGACAATTAATGCTTTATTCCGACCAAAAGAGTCGCAATCCCGATTTTTTGTGATAGAAAAACGTTTCAATGCAATTTCAAATCGATTTTCTTCAACAGAAATGCAGCAATTTATCAAAAAACTTTACCTGTACTTATGATTGTCCAAGACGCTCCATCATTAATCATTTCTTTGTTCGCATCTTTGGGACAAGGAGTTGCCTGAAAAGCGAAAAACACCATGCAACTCAATGCTATAGAATTAATAACATTGGAAATATTGTAAGTATGAAAGGTGGATGTCAAATTTCTAAACAGCGTATCCGACTCCTTGAGAGGGAAGAAAATTCACTATCTTAAAATTTGGCAAGAGAAATGCGATTATGTGGAAAAAAACACAATAAACAATATGTGTGTTCAGGAAATACATCTTCGCCCTGCGAGCTACAATATTTTATTGACATAACCCAATCATCATTGCCTGTCTTATTTTCAGACATCTTTGATCTCATTCATCTTTCATTATTTATCTCCCTGTATTGTTCGCATTTGCGTATCTCTTACTCTACTCTGCTCTTCATTCTTAGCATCGTTTTTGTTATGAATTCGTATCCAAGAAATAACTCTCCTGGTTAAACAAAACGCCCAGCACTTATTCATTCATCAATTCTGCAGACACAATGACGTAAACAAGATATCTCATAATCCCGGTTCCCTATGTTACTGTATTAGACCATTTCCCGTTGATGTAGACATTAATATTATAATTCGCCACAATAGGCAGTAGTCATAGTCCTAGAACAGTTTTGATTTAATCGAAAGTCAAAGAAGTAATCAGAAAAGAACTACAAACTTTGAGAAATGAAGTCTAAATTAGTCCCAATCTCAAAACCATGCCCAAAAACACAAATTGTAAAGCCAAACTTCGAATTTCAAAGACAAATTATACAGCATAACAGACTATGTTGTAGCCCCTGTCACTGAACTTGCCAATTTTAATCATTTGAATCTGGAAGTCTCCATCACTGACAGTCACCGAGCCGTAGAGACAATATTTCAACGCAATAATTATATTTCATAATATCAAGTGTAGGGTATTCCACTCTTCCTTTGCTTTCAGAGGAAGTTTGAACAGAAAAGGTTTCACAAGCACCCCAACTCTAAGCTTTCTCAACTGAAAAGAACTTTGTGGCTACCAAAAATTAGAAACAAGCTTTGATGGATAACAGGATTAACATTATCGATGTTTGAAAATGACAGCATGAAACACTGCTAAGTTTAAAGACAGTATGTCCTTATAGACTCAAATTGCATGCAAGGTTGTTAAAACATCTGATGAAATCCTGACATGGTTGGATTGGTTGAGACAGAACTGAATCTCTTAAAGCATGCTATTTGCATTTCCAGGAATTCCTACATTTTTACGACCACTAGAATCCTCCTTATCATGCCAATGATAGCTTATCTAAACTCTTTGTTGTGACAATGACGTACCAAAATACTTTATCAGGAAGAAACTTGAGTTAACTAAGCGGTCTATTGAAGCAAATAGTCGATCAAAATGCGATGTTTCTTGTGATCCAGGTATCTTTTCACATCATCTAGTCTCAATAGCAGTTTACTCACTGCCAATGTTTCTTTCTTCACTTTTTTGTAAACCTTAATATCTTAATATGGATTGATCTATCTTTATGTAATTTGCCATTGACTAAACAATATTTGGGCCCCATGGTTTCGTTTTTGTAGTTTTGTATGTACTGTAGGCATCAAACATAAACTTTTACTGGAACATAATGATAATGACGTGAGTCCTTCTACAAAATTTGCTTTTCTTTGCTGTATCAAATAGCAAGGTTTTAGACAGAAAGGTTTAGAACGAAACCATTTGAACCGCCTTCTTTTTTTCAAACATAAGTATCAATAACTAAAATATAACATATGCTGGAACGAAGATTCTCCAAGGGAGCAATTTTCATAAAAAATAATTTTATATACCTTTTAACGAAGAAACGAGCAAAAAATTAACAATAAGAGCAATTATAGTAGAATTTATAAAAACTTCGCCATTGGGAAAAATTGAAATGAAATACATACTTGAAATTGTATAATTCGTTCTTGCGAAAGACATAAATACATTCGGTCAGTGTCTTTCATATAAAATGCAACCTGAAATTGAAAATTCATTGTGTAAAACGACGTGAAAACTTTGGCACTTTAAACTTTGCTTACTTGAAAGCAATTTGACTTTGAAAGCCTGATAGCATAAGGAAACCATACGAGATTTTACCAATTATATCAAAAATTAATGTATCAGTTTAATACAAAGTTTATGAAAACATATTTTCTGTTTACTCTCTAAAACGTACTCTCATGATGATTAGATTTTAACCCCGAATATGTTTTAATGCTTTTCTTTACTCGGTTTTTGCTTTAGCCCTACCGGTTGCTAGGTCAAGAAAGAAAGAAGGGGAAAGTGCTTGCGAAAAATTCCTCTAAAGCAATAAAAAGAAGTTGATAAAGAATTTCAAAAAATTATTGATGTCTTTTAAAAATTTGAATTTGAAATGGATTTGAAAAAAGGTGATGTAAAATGTCCATGTAAAATGTCAAATAAAATGTCTAGACATGCAAATGCTTTTGTTTGACACATCAAAACGCAAAACGACAGAGTAATGAATGAAGGTAAAGATCTCTTTTAGCAATAACATCGGGCTCAGCCTAGCGAGTTACTAGCTGGATTATTACTAGATTCTACCTGTAGGTTGATACCCTCAAAAACCTTACAGCTTTTCTTAAAGGAACATTTTAGGAACGAAGAAGAATGAGTCGATTACAGACATTTTCTAACAAGATATCTTCCACGTCCAAAGACGGTCCTCTATGCAAAATTTGATAAAGTTTGTGACACTAAAACTCCATAAGATTATTCATTTTCACAGTGGAGCAGTGACCTTAACTTTTAAATTAATTGACTAAAAAACAAGAAAATTATATTGGAAAAACTATTACTGTCATGCATCTACGAGAAACAGCCGGAATTTTTGGTCAACGTTTGCTTATTGTCTAAATGGCTCCAAACACACTGACAGAAAGATTGAAACCAAGGTTGTAAAAAGGCATTTCTAATCGTTAGTACCATAACGCATAGGTATTCATGGGAATATAAAATGAGATATTCATTACCTTATGCAGTTGTGACACGGGATCATCTGCATCAAGAACTGTCATCTGCTTATCAACTTTTCGTATAATCTGCAAAAAGATTGATCACCTATTGGTAAGATTGCTTAGATTGGGCCTAAATCTGACCTGAAATCTAATTTGAAGCAAAATCTAATTTCTTTTCTATAACTTTGCCATTAGAAAACACAAATAAGAGGAGCAAAGCTGAGTCACCTTAAGGACATCGTAGAGTTAATTCAAAATACAATTAAAGAAATCGACACTTGCTATAAAAATCAGATCAATTTTAAAAAGTAACTTTGATTTGGTTTAAAACAGTTGAGTTCATTTCCTAGCTACTGGCTCGAATCTTGAAAAACTGACACAATGGTGTTGGGAAAACGATGAACAACAAATATGCAAGGTGCTATGTGCTTGGTTTGGTCTTTCTTTTTAGTATAAAAGGTTACTATGACAAAATGACTAAATGACAGCAGGTCCAGTAAAAAAAATTAACCATAGACAAAAGCTAGCAACGAAATGAACACTAGACAGTAGAATGTCACAGTGAGTAACAGATAATATATTAAATGGGTCTATGAAAACAGTATATTTTGCATCGCTCTTTGTTGATATACATTGCCCAGTTCTTTTAATCCTTTGATTCGGAGAACCGGTTGGACACCCTATTCAAAGTTTCATTTTTCACGCTGTCAGAACAGGTTTCAAAAGCTTAAAGATGTTTTCTACACGCTGTCCCATTTTCGAATGACTAAGCATTTTACCATGCTATTTCGCTCCGTGTGGACCGTAAAGCTTAGGCTAATGTAAATTTCTTGGTGACGTGTCTGAACTCAATTACATGCCAGAATACAATACAAGGATTAATTCTGGTTTAACAAGAAAAAATACTTTGATCCTTGCATACGACAAAAGTGAAAACAGAGGATGTCAGCAATTAGCAGCCTTCAAGGTTAAACCTGCCCATAACATTAAACATGGGCAAACTATTAACAATAATACAAAAAAGCTGAAGGTGTATTTTCAGTACATTAAAAGAAATATCCAAATATTTGGCCTTGTGACCTTTTAAACCAATAATTGTATGCTGGTTAACGTGGAATTCACTCAATGACGCAATGAAGACAAGATTTCTTTCCAAGTAGACCAAGATTTTCTTGGGAGCAAGAACAATCCAAATTCCTTTGTGAGGTTTGTGATGAGTGAGGGACAAACGTTTTAGGATCAAAGCACAAGCGCAATAATTATTGAGTTCAATTCGTTTCCCCCTTGCAAGTTTACACGTGTATCAGAGCTGCCAAAAGGGCTTTGTGCTATTCAAGTCATTTTGAGAGGAATACACTCGATTACCAGAGAAACTACTAACAAGAAAATTTAGTACCGTTTCTAATTAGAATTCAATAGTTAGTACACTATTTGGAGGAATATTAGTGGCAGTGAGTTGTTTGAAAAGTTTATTAGCAGTCGCAAGATCTGAACACCAGTTCGTGGCGTTTTCCTTTTTTTCCAGAGCGGAGCAATGTGAACGCTTCATCGTTTTCACACCGTTATCAAATGTATCCGGAGCAGTGTGAACAGGTAAAACGGATCGATATGAAAACGGATTAAAAACGAATACGGAGCAATGTGAACATAGCCTTATTCTTTAGTTATACCCAAACTGTATGGTTTTTAAACAGCTACGGTCATTCTTCAAGAAGGATTACAAACACTGCTGACCTTGCAGGAATCTTAAACTATGATTATTTTGGAAAAACAAAAAACTTGAGCTTGCAAGAAACTTAAACTATAAAAGTTTTACATTTGGCATCTGTATCATAGGAAATTCTGTATCAGAGCGTAAACTATCGCAATCTGTACTGAAATGCAGCATCTGCTAAAACTATGTCCACCTGAGCTTTGGGAATGTTAAACCATACCTTGCGAGCATGTAGTAAACATTTTATCGTACAAAGTAGGGTAAAATACGTCAACCGCACGTAAATCAAGAAGTTTTCTAAATGACAAGTTTAGCGAAGAACATTCTTTAGTAAAAATATTTTTGCTTACTAGTCGAGGAAGAGCCAGTCCAGTATTTGAGCAAACAAGTTTCACAGTTTGCCCATAATGTATAAAGCCCTCCTTCACAGTGAACTCTTCGCTTTCCTTCTCATCATCGTCAACTGTCGTCAAAATAAACAAGAAAATGACGAATTAAAAATTTAAAAAATATCTCTTAGGGGGTTCACCCAATTTTTAATGATAACAAGTAAAAATCGCCACAAAGGAGAACGAATAGCAATAAAGTATAACACCCGCTACCAAGCTTTTGCAGCAGAAAAATACGAAAATAATACTGCCTGTAAGGTTCAGAATTTTGGAATAGTTTTTATAATATAAACGACTGAGGGGCTACCATGGGTGAAAAGATAAATAAAGCAAAACCAAAAGATAATCTATAGGTTTTGAAGATACTTTCACTTAAGAGTCCACAAGAAAAATAAAATCCTATACATGAAATTCAGGCAGCATAAATGGGAACAAGACGACGTTACCAATAAAGGCCTTGGCGTTTCTGGTCGACATGGCGTATGTTTTAGGCAGAAGTTTTGGCATTTCTGGTCGAACTGGAATATGTTTCATGTAGGAAATTTAAATGATTCCGATGAAAGGAATACATACGAAGGTGAATTGTGAAGGCGCCCCACTGTTGGCTACTTGCTTTGAAATTCTCTTCTTCGACGTGAAGGTAACGAGTGCTTACTGTCTGTGATCGCAGTCTGTTGAATAGAGCTACTGTTGTTCCGGATGAAATGCACACTGAAATAGAATTCAATCATCAAAAGATAATTGCTGCCAGGTCAGGATATTAAGACATCATGTTAAAGTTACCTGAATCTAGCCAAAATTGTGATTTCATGAAGCGTCGAAATCCTTGATAAACATTAAAGGACACTAAACACGTACCAAAATAAACAATTAGCCAAAAAACAGGTAATTTCGAGGCAACGGGCACAGCAGAATTTTATTATCATTGTCATTCGGCCCACATTTTTTTTACAAATGTCTCCTTTACTTTTGTAAAAATACTTAATAGGTGACAATATATGTACATTTTCATATTTTTGAAGCATTTCTCGTTTTCTGTTACTGAAATGAAAAACATAACAAAGAAACATACGCTCGGTGTTTTTAAACGATTGTTTTTTCTTCGATGGTTTTGATATGACCTGAAAATAAAAAAAATTGATCAACATCAAATAAACATGGAAAATTTGATATTATTGTATAAGGATCATTTGATCAGTATTTAATAAGTCGCTTTTATCTGTAAAAACACAGTATAAATAAGCTTAAAAATAAAAATTCAGTCTAAAAAACCTAAATAATTTGGCATAAAAGGCAATATTACTTATTAGAAAGAAAATTCTCTGAAGTATTTGGGGTAAGAAAACCCTGTGAAGTAATGGCTGAGGAAAACCATGCGAAGAGTGACAGCCTACGCTTTCATCGAGATTTTACAACCTCGGGCATCCTGGGATACCTATATTTGTTTGCACTGCATCGTGAG
The DNA here is from genome assembly GCF_013076305.1 of Rhopilema esculentum. The sequence goes on from NW_027019301.1 coordinate 1,095,631, forward strand.
ATGGTTTTGGCGCAATAAAGGCTCCTTGTTGATGGAAAAGCGTAGGCTTCAGGCCTTCAGAAATATACAATGCTCATTCTCCGTTATAAACATTGGGCAACGTTTGAAATACTTGTTATGAGAAAATTTTCGGAGCAATGTCAATAGTTTAACAAGATTTGAAATTCAGTGATATTTTTAGAGGTTCCATGCAAATAAAGTAACGGTAAAACTTAATTGTTTTCACCACAAACAACTTATAAAAAGAGGCCTTCCGCTTTCCAAGAACGCCATCGAAAAATAAGGTGTTTTTACATCGCTTAAGATAACTATTGTTGTGTGATACACAGCGCAACTTTAGCTACAAACAACGATGGTTCAAAATTCAAGACCGTATGAAGAAAATTCTACAGGGCATAAACTATTTATGGAAAACCATCAATGCATAAATTTTTAAAAGACGTTGCTATAAATGGGTTATCCAAATATTGTATGAACGAGAAAGCACTCGTTGACTATTCTAAATGCAAGAAATCTGGAAGTATGAAAACATCTCCTAAAATCATTATAAATTAAGCCGTTATTTGAAATGACGCCAACTTTCAATGGACACTTCAAAATCAAGACTCTGAAGGATCAATAGGGGTTTGGCTGATTCATTTAAAAAATACCGGTACTTTTTGTTTCATTTACCCTTAATTTTCTGCAAGAATGGGTAGTACGATGAGGTGATATAAAGACAACGTTTTCGTTGAGGAAAGGAAAAGAAAAGAAAAGAAAAGAAAAGAAAGGAAAGGAAAGGAAAGGAAAGGAAAGGTAGGGAAAGAAAGGAAGGAAAAAAAAGGGAAAATAAAGGAAGGGAAAAGAAAACAAAGGAAAGGAAAAGAAAGGAAGGGAAAGGAAAGGAAAGGTAGGGAAAGGAAGGGAAAGGGATGGAAGGGTAATGTATGGAAAGGAAAGGGAAGGAAAGGAAAAGAAAAGAAAAGAAAAGGAAAGGAAAGGGAAGGAAAGGAAAAGGAGGGAAAAAGATAGAAAAAGAAAGGAGGGGAAAAGAAAGGGAAAAGAAAGGAGGGGAAAAGAAAGAAGGGAAAAGAAAGGAAGGGAAAAGAAAGAAAGGGAAAAGAAGGGAGAAGCAGGGAAAGGAAAGGTAAGTTAGAGAAAGGCAAGGAGAAGAGCCAGGACGGGAGGAAAGAAGGAAAGGAAAAGAGGGGAAAGAAAGGAAGGAAAAGGAAGGGAAATGGAAGGAAAGGTATATCTACTACTTTTCTAAAACTTGAACTCTCTACTGTTTGCTTCTGGACTGCAATTGCAGGGTATCAGAAATGGTTTGATACAGAAAACATATTTGATTTCTGATAACACAACCAATAAAATCAAACTCTGTCTCGATCTCCTTCTTTTCGAGCACAGTGAGAATCACGCACATTACAGCTGGTGGGTATGAACAAGGCATTAGAAGTGGCAGAAATTTCTTCTATAGTTTCGTGCTTTTTCCCTTCAAACCATAATGAGAATTGCTAATTACACTTTTACTACAGATATCCCAAATCAGTTCGTTATCGCAACCTTAAAGTACTAGGCTCAAAACATTATTAAGGCAAGTTTCCCAAAACAATACTGGCTATCAACTGCCCGTGTAAAAAGGCAAACGCTGTAGCTTGATAAGAAATAGGTCAACATAACAGTTGAATTCTTCAGCGGCTCTTCTCAGACAAAACAAAACTAAAACATCGAATTCATCCATCTACTTTCATTATTCCAAGTCAGTAAATTTGCCAAATAAAACCCACTTGTAATAATAAAAAAGAATTCTTGACCTGCTTAAGAAATTCCGCGCTTTTTATTATTCGCTTAATCTTCAAGTTTATGGCTTTTCTGTTTCAATTGAATGTATACATTTCTAGTTTGCCGTTGTGTTTATCACATTTATACTTAAAAAGCGATATCCCTATCACTGATCAACGATAAAAACTAAAACACAATGGTGATAAATTTTATAGCATCGTGGGAAAAAATGAAAGGGATAACGCTGTAAAAAATTGTGGAAAAGATTGGGTCATATGATCAATCGAGGGGCCGTATGATCAAGCCTGGATCCACAAGTCACAAAAGGAATAATAATGATATATTTAGGTATCGGTGCCATATAAATACTAAGAACAAAAGATGCAGCAGAATCATGTCTAAATACTAAATGCACCAATCACAGCATAGAGCTCTTCTACGAAGATTTTTTTTAATAAAAGCTCTAATGCTTCTCCTCATTTTCTCATCTCACCATCACATCACTATACCTGCACAGCCCCACCTTCAGCCCCTTTTCCCCCCTCCTTTTAATTACTGTCCAATCTAATTGTATTTTTTTCCTTTCACTCTCTCGACATTCCGTCCCTTTCCTTAACATTATAGTAACACCACAGCGTAAAGATTTTTACCCGCACTAACAGCAACGTACATAATACTCCTTTAGACTACATAACGCATACAAACCTTTATCCTTTTAGAATTGAATAACCCAACTGATTTGCCACTTGCGTATAACAACTAAAAGAGAGGGATAAATGAAATATAGTAATAAACCAATTAGATACAAAATACACAGAAGAACAGCTTCTTATTCACTCTACAAAACTTGGCATCTTGCACTAGAGTAAAAGCTATATTGAT